>CM052203.1:1747780-1798757 GCA_028455805.1 Lasioglossum figueresi
TCTTGGAACTCGTGCATGTAAACCATTATTTCTTAATAATCGACGACACAATTCGGGATGCACTTCTTTCTGGAACTGTGTAGCCACCATTGATGCCAATTGTGATCCAGAAATAAAAGTATCTTGTCTGATTTCTCGTATGATAGTTTTCTCCCATAACGGGGCTTAGCAGCAATGTTACCTTGCGTATTAAATTTCTTCACAATATAATGAATCGTGGACTTACTTCTGTTTACAAGTTTTGCAATTTCACTTAATGATTTGCCTTCCTTATACCATTTCATTATTAATTCTCTGATCGACTTGCTTGTTTCGGATTTCTTGCGATTCATTTTGTTATAGTGTTTATAATGAAAATTGTGACAGAAATTTTTAACACTGGACTGACTGCTAGTCAACTAAGCAATGTTTGTTTCCATTCTGTGAGCGTTGGAAATTGTTTGTCTACATTCTATTAGCGTCGAAAATTCTTAGTTGTCCAAAGTTCGAATACTTTTGTGTGCCACGTCTGGCACGTGTTTACAATATATGTATTGCAAAAACGCTATATATTGTTAAATTATTTTGTAACTTCGTGTACGTAGTCTTGAGGCCCATCCCTTGCTATATGTGGAATAACACATATTACATCTCATTGGTTAAATGTCAGAATTGTAAGCGTTCGAATACTTTCGTGTATTTCTTGCAGGAAAATCTCGAAGGTGGGATAAATTGTAACAGAGGAGCGCAGCGTGCTCGTAGAAAGACGATCGCGTCGTTGGTTGATTTTTCTCGATAACAGAAAATTGAAAATGTCGAAACTAATTTATTGTTTTTGTTTATCATTAGATACTCGAAGGCCGTGTCCCACGACCTTTAATTACGATCATCGAGCGTTACGTATTGCTTGTTTTCGCGCGAGGCACATCGGCCAACTGGCTACCAACACGAGAGACTCGATTGTTGCAAAGATACAGAAGACAACGCTGACTCTTGAGGATTGGTAATCGAGGCTCGTAAATCATCTGGCAGCCCATTGGCCGCAGTCGCACCATCGCGTCGGATTTAATTGTTACTAATTTGGCGTACGCTTGCGTCCAAGCAAACGATTAGGACCGTCAGACCCGTCGACTGTCTAGCTATTGACACGTTAAATTGATCGTCGAACGTTATTATTACGATCTCTCTTACTCTCTCTTTTTTATGACGTAAAGAAATTAAAGAAATAACTGTTCGAACGCGTGGGAACCTATTGTCTCTTCAGCGGCGTGAATCAAAGGACGTTAATCCAGCTTACAAAAAGCTGACGTAGTTACTGACCAAACGCGTCTCGGCGGTGTTATTTATGGGAATACCGACGGCGTAGAAGTTGCAAATTTTATCGCGGAATCCGGAGCATTGTTGAGCAAGCCGGTCGTCTACTTAAAAGGCGACGCGTTTGAGTTCCAGTTTCCATAAAAAACGCGAGAATTGTCACGAGCGCGGATGTTGACGCGTGCATAGACGATGCGGCAAGCGGCAGCGATGTCTGTAATTAAAGCTTCATGTCGGGCTATTTATGAAAACGTTTATTGATGCCGTGTATCTCGTATTTAATCGTCGGTCTCTGTCGCGCGAATTAAAACGCAAACATCCGCGGTGTCCGGTTATGATTCCGATACTCATTGCTACAGCTTATTGTCCACGCAATCGCGCTTGTGCTCGCGATTAAGTCACTCTGTATAGGCCGTTGGAATTGGTAATTCAGAAACGTTCGATGACGTTTCCCGCCGGTCGAGATACGCGCGCTTAAGTATACGCGAAATATAAATGTTCACAGAAAAACAATGGCGAGCGACCGATACCGATTACGTGGCCGTCGATAAAACGCAACGCGATCCGGGCTTTTGCGTATACAGATGTACAAGGGTCAAGCAAGCGTCGATAATGTATCGTCGTTGTATTATACCACACACGGGTCGAATTAACGAGCGTTCCTAGTTCCGATAATGCTTCCAGCTGTTTCTGATAAAATCAGAAAAAATTTGTACACAGCAGTTCTCAAACGATTCTCGTCGTTATGCAGCCGGCATACTAACAGAGAGCCTCGCACGAGTCATTCGACCGTTCCACGAAACGTTCGGATACTCGGAACCCTTTCAGTATCGTTCTTCCGTGAACATGAAATAAGGTACTTTGTGCGGAAACCGGTCTTCCATTCATCGTTATGAATTCATAGTTTGTGTATCTGTCAATGGATAAAGCGAAAAATGACGGCGTTGTTCGGTTCCGAACGATAACGACGTCTTTACGTCGAATTTTTACAAACCGACGACTGTACCGTTTCCAACGTATGTAATAATTAGGATAGGCTTTCAGTAAAGTATGTCGTTGTGACGATTCTGATGCTATCCATTGCAAACTATATTGGTTTGCGATAAGTTTGTGTGGTTTGTATATCGCCTATTTGTCAGAACAGATAACCGATCTAGTCGCCTCAAGCTAGAAAACCGATTTTCACACTTCCGTCCACGGTACGGCGCTGATACTTCCGGTCCCGTAGCGTCATTCAATGGAATTTAATGTTTGAAAACAGTTACAAGAATTCCTCAAACGAGGCGTATAGTTTCGGACCTGGGGTTCTAAGGATCGTCCCTGAAAAGAGTTTAAAAAATGTTCAAGTCTCGGAAAATTGTAAATCTCAACGGAGAGATAGAAGCTAGAAATTTCGGAGATTCGCGCGATAAGGGGAGGAAACAACCCCCGGAAAGATAATACAGAAAATTCTCCGAGTTGTATCATGCAAACAAAAATAGATTATCGAAAATGCTTCTCGAGTTACGTAATGAATATTGGGCTCGTTCGGAAGTTGCGAGGGTAGTTTCATCCCCCGTGTTGCAGGCCAGCAGCACGGCAAAAAGAAATACTTTCGGGGGAATCGTGACGTGCCGAAGATTCCACGGAAAATCGGCGTGCCACGGTCTCTCGTTGCTGTCCGTTCGAGGAACGCAAGATCAGTTCCCAGTTGGACCGGTGTCAAGAAAATGGCCCGGTCCGGTTCGGTTTAGTTTAGTTTTCCCGAATCTCGCTCACCTTTGCTGGCCGAGCGTCTTTTCGCTCGACGTTCACGTTTTCACTTGTGCCGTCTCCGTGTGCGCCGTGCAACGGAGAGAAAAGAACGCTGCGTGTCCGCGTGCGAGATCGACAGAGAAAGAGAGGGAGAGAACGTGAAACTGAGCGTCGTTCTCTTCCCGACACGGGCAACTTTTTCGGGAAAACTTGACCCCGGTCTGTCGCGTGTCCCGATTCTCTTGGTCGTCCTCGTGGAAAAACGCACCAGGATTGGTTCAGCGGTGTGTGCGTGCGATCCTCGCGATCGCGATCAACTTAGCGTTGTTATTGGATGAGAACGGCACGTACGACGAATCGCGCGTCAACTCTACGACTATTTGTACAAAGTTCGCACGATCCAAATTCCTTCACATCATGCCACCTCGCTTCGACGGCGGTGCGTTACTGTGGCCAGTGTGACGTGACGTGACGCACCGCCATCGGGAGCACGCTTGCACACTGATCGTGCACCTTCTCGACGATCCGACCTCCGCTGATAACCTGCAGCGATCTTACCGACCGTACCACGCGCGCCATTTCGAATTTTCGAATTTAACTGTCTTGGTAATCGTTCGACTGGGATTTAATCACAATTACAATCACGATTCTAATGCAAAATCGAAACATCCGATTTCTTCGTGATGGTCTTCGATTTCAGCTTCACTTCTTTGTACCTGTTTCTTTTTTCTTATAGTTTCATTTGTCGCACGGTTGATCCGTTTAATTTCATGGAAGAGCGAGAAACGATGACAGGGATCGATAGCACAGGAATTACGATTAGTATTTTTCTGCTTAGCTTCCTGACTCGTTATCGCGGCTTGTTTACGAGCGATAGTTTTTGTTTCTTTTGAAATTTGTTATGTAACGATTGCAAACGAGAAAGCGGATGACGAGATTGACGAGTGCGTCAAAAGACGTGCGAGAAATTGATAATCATTTTGACGAGTTTGTTATTATTACGGCCACCAACGACGAGATCTTACGGCGATAGTTGTTATCTAGCTGCAGTAGAGATGGCGCGGTATCGTGGGAAATTTTTAAAAGGGTAGACAAGAATTTATTGAAAAATTGAGAAAAGTTAACATAAAACCTCCGGTAGATGTAAATTATTTTTTAAGCGCACCAGAGACTAGATTGTTAAAAATACTTGAGGAATACTGTGATGCAAACGATATTAAAGTATAAGATAATGATAGGAAAAAGTGCAACATATAGCATGTACGTCTAATCGTCATTTAGATTCAAGTTACGCATGTATATGTGGCTAATAGATCCGAGTGGATTCAAGCTATTTACATTTTAGTTGTTTCTCTTAATAGCAATAAAGATATTAATAAAAAGAAAATTGGAACAGACGATGGTAAACTAGAGAGTGTGGTCGGACAGTTATCGGTAGAGTAGAACAGCGGGGTCTCGAACCATTTCACAGTCGGTATTTCTTCTGTGCAATTTTATCGATTTTCAACCCCCAAATTTCAATCGTCAACCAGCAGAAAATATCCATTCAATTGGTATAAATTTTCTGTTCTGTCTACTTGTGAACGACAAAGGAATTCTGATCAATTACAAATGGATGCTAGCGCAAAAGGGTTAAACTCGATCGTCAATTTTTCAGGAATGATCGTTGGGTGTAATGGTCAATGAAAACTTTTTATTTCCGTAACACTATTTATCTTCTAAATACAAAACTATTGTACTATATCACAAGAAGCTATAATAGAGGAGAGAGTAGGAATATGAGATATCCATTTTACTTTTTTCGATCAAAGAAATTTAAGAAATTTCATATTTAATGTACTGCATAAACATTTTGATTTTTATAGAAATCCGAGGTAGCGGAATACTGTATTTTTCGGGGGAATAGAATTATAAAGCTGAGTTGAAGCGTTAACAATCATGTCTAGCAAATCGTCAATAGTAATAAGACAACTACAATTAGAAGGAAAATTTATTTTATTTCGTTTTAGTTAGTTTTATTTGGTTTTAGTCGGTATAATATCTGATGTACAACCATTCTTAGAAGTATCAATATCGTGTATTGGTCAAAACCATGGTGTCTCATATTTCTACCCTCTCCTCTACACGTACGGGAATGATGCGGCTTCTTAATATAAATACTATTCAATAAAAATGTACAATCGGTCTGGCTCGCGGGCGAGACTCCCTCGGGGAATGCAAAATCTCTCCGTCATTGCGCACAACGACTGCCATCGTCACAAAGAATTTCGAAAAATCTTTCTCTCTTGTTCTGGGAGATATTGTTGTTCCAATCGAGAAAGATCATGGCAGTCGAAGTGCGAAGAATATCGAGCGCGGGATGAAACTGTCCGTGAATTAGTTAGCAGCTAAGCGGGGAGATGTATGCGTTCGTAATACTGATACGCTCGAACAGATAATACCTCTGTTTCGTGTTTCGTCTATTGTCACAATTCGCTTAAGTACCGGAGACTGCTTGTACTAGAACTGGAAATAAAGGATAGCTTCGTCAGGTTTATCTCGACAACAAACAAAAATAGTAGAGAAAGCCTCGGCCAATTTCACGGGCGATCGATTTCTTTCGACGCTTTCGAGTCTCGTTTCTTTTTAATTTAATCCTCGTAGTTATCCTTTATTTGACTTTAAAAAAAAAAAAGAAAAAGAAAAAACCAAAGAATTCGTCCGCACGCAACTTAAGAACCGGCAAAAATGGTACGTCGAACCTGTTCCTCTCGCGATCGAGCACAAGAGCAGAGTTCCTGGTCGTGTGTGCTGTCTTCTCATTGACCCCTCCGTTTTTCTTCCGTTTTACACTCTCGTTCTCGAAGAGCACCGTGTCCCAATCGATTACGATTCACTCGAGATATTTAAGTTCCGCGAATATATAATTAATTAACGATCGGCCTCGAACGCCGCGTTGGTCACACCGTTCATCGTAGGAACATCGGCCTTCTTGTCGCTGGCGATCTGCCATTTCGTCTGCCTCGGATCGCCCTCCGTTTCCTGCGCTTCCGGTTTAATACTCGATCTCTTCTCCTGTTCCAGAAGCTGACGATCCCGCCGGTGCTCCGTGTACAGCCAGCTGTTTCGAAATCATTCGCTAGACTTTACCCGGAATCTTAAGAATTCGACGCGATCGTTCGGGCCGGGTTTTTTTAAAATTGTTTCTGAATGGGTGAGATTGGGGGAGCGGAAGTAGCACGACTTACAAGAAGGCGAAAACTGCGGGCATGGTCATGCAGGCGCCGACAATGAAGAACGTCCCCGGGAAAGTCTTCATGGTTGCGCCGTAAATGGAGCTGTACATTGGCCCGTAAACGAGCGGCATCAGCGACTCGCAGACTCCGAACAAGGAGTTCACTTTGCCTGCGGGACCATTTGAAAATTATATGTATGTGTGTAGATGGGTTTCCAAGAACTTGATTCGGACTGTTTGAGACCGGTGAGGAGGACAGGAAAACCTCGTTAGACAGCGGCGTCGCGGCCAGTTAAGAGAAAAGTCCGTGGGAAATTGGCTCGAGGATAAGATCAAATAAAATTATTCTATTTACACGATTCCGTGGAAACGCCGCGCGGACGAAGGTGAAACGGCAACACAGTCCGATTACCGCGAAGGTTACCGCCGCCATTTTCGAACGGGTACAATTCCCATAATTCGAGGCAAATTGCCACGCTACACCGGCACAAAGTCATTTGTCAATGATGATCGTGTTTCCACGCCGGTTTCCCAAAAACGCGATGAAAATTTTCGGTCGCTGCTTTGTTCGACTTTTATTTTTATAAGAAACTCTGTTCCGCAATTTCGCGTAAGATGATCGAGAAAATATCAATCGAGCAGAGAGACGCTAAGATAATTTCATAAGACTGTCTCTTGAGAGGTTAGCTAAAGTTACGGTTTATCTCGTTAATTCTTTAATAGCGATTTCGCACAAGATAATCTAATAAGACTGTCTCCTGAGATCATCAATGAAAAGCGAGGCTGAAGTTTCAGTTTTCCTGGTTAATTCTTAAAAGTCTCGCACAAGATGATCTAATTAAACCTTCTCTTGAGATTATCGTTGAAAAGTGAAGCTTTAATTTATTTAACGCATCCGATAAATTATCATAGAAAAGGAGAGCCGACGTTCGAATTTTCCAAATCAATTCTTCAGTAGCAATTTCGCACAAGACAGGCTAATAAAAACAGTTTTCCGAGATGTTAAACTCCCTCCGGCATAATTAATTATACCGAACCAATCGGCTAGCGGTAGATGAATCGTGAATTCCAATGTCATAAAACACTGTATAACATTATCATTTGGTAAACGTTCTCGGGAGCCTCCTGAAGGTTGATTTATCACTGACGCGTCGCCTAACTATTCGATATTTGCATACACGGTCTCGCAGGTGTGTTTCTGTCCTCGTGTTTGCGAATCGCGCGTTGACTCTTGCCACTGTATGCGCTAATCGCATTCAAATGCACCGCTAATTGCATCGGACGGGCGCGCGATCCTTCTTACGTGTTGACGTAACGGTAGACGCGTTAGTGGTTTCTTCTTTCGAAAGAGAGAAGGGAGAGAGAGAGAGAGAGAGAGAGGAAGAGAAATGTGTTTGATTTATGGATCACTCACCGAGCTCGTCCGCGGACACCAGCTTGGAGACGATCGATCGCATCGCGATGAAGGATGTTCCGTTCACGATCTCCACGATCGCCCCTGGAATTTATAGAAAGGATTCGTGATTAGCGTGATTGTCGCCGATCAAGCGGGACGATCTTTTACCTAGATAGATCATCCAGTCGGTGGTGGCGAACGCGTACACGAAACCAGCTAGGATCTTGCTCATCGAGCTCATGATCCCGACGATCGCGTCGTCGATCTTGAGGATGTGGCTGAACACGCCCACCGAGACCGCCGTGCCTGTGAAAAATCAAGTTCCAGCCTAATTCGTTGCATTCTCCCTTTATTCAACCTAATCATTTCCTACAGTTCAGTCACGATTTTATAGAATGCGAGTTTTATTCAACCGTCCTTATGCAAAATTGCAAGAATCACAAGTGCGCTGCAGACCTTCGCATTATGGGACACGATAGTTACGCGTTTATGACAAAAATGGATAGAAAGGTTAAAACGATTTGAGAATGTCAACCTGTTATTTTCAGCCCGATAAAATTACCAAAGAATGAAATTGTTTAAAATACGAGTTTCATAAACGCACGATAATTGCAGCCCAGTGATAAAACTCGCGACACCAAGGTCTTCGGTGAATCGTTTAACTTGAAGATGGCATTCTTCAGCGGATTGTTTAGGGAAGATAGAGCGAGAGATGCAGAGATAGAATGAGAGGGAGAGGATAAGGGGTTCGGTGTGCAACGCTGCACCACGCTGCACCACGCACGAAGATGCGTCTCGCTGCATCGCGGAGGATAAGTGGCGGATGCAACCTCACGTGCGAGCCGCTCGATCGCGCCGCGCCGTATGTAATTCTCTCACGTGTTCGACGTAATCGCGGCGAAGATATCGCGGTTCCGCATAAAAGAAAGAAATCTCCGGGACGAACAATGCCGCGGACAGCGCGGAAATTAAATGTCGTCAGGGAAATCGGCATGCTTCTTCGTCCTGGAATCCTTTGTTTTTCACTTCGATCGCGACGTGCAAACGCGAGTACTTTGTCGACGAACGAATTACACGTCCAATTGCTCGCGTAATTACTCCGTAAATCGTTCCTTCGGCTTTTATTACTATTGTTTTAGTAATTGCGGTTTTTATCCCGCCCGCGCCGTTACGACGATTCGTGGTTTTAACACGTTCGCACGTGCGCGCGAAAATAGTCGAATCAATCTTATACGTGTGACGTTATTGAAAATCCTGAGAAAGGAAGACAGGCGACAAACTGTGATGCCGAATGTTGATTCGTCAACTTGTGCACTCACCGATCAGATTGGTCACCATCGCGAACGTGGTGAACATGCTGAACTTCACCTCGTTCCAATGATACCTGTACCTCATGTACAGGTACATCACCGCCATTTCACCTGTAACAGAGAACTCGCGTCAACTTCATTGGTTCGTTAAACATTTTTCAACGCGACAGGATGGAGGAGAATCGCCACGAGTTTCGCAAACCGCGGAGTATCCCCGAGCCTATGTGGGTGGGACAGTTCCGCTCGCACAGCATGAAAGATCATGGTCAAAACGTTTTTCAGAATTGCAGCTCGCGTTCAACGTTGCATCTACAATGTTGAATCGAGCCGCTCGTCCGCGGCCGCTTTAAAAATTCAATTGAAAACGACCGCGGAGAATCCTTCTTCCAGCGTACCTCGGCATCCGTCGAACGCCATAATCTCGGCGCAGACTCTCCGCTCCAACATGGCGGCCGCCAGGCCTCCATATTACCTCTCGGACTCTCATTCTTCGAAGCAACTCGAGAAACGAGCTGCATCGATAGCATGAAAAATTACTTGAACGCATCCGGGCGTTTACGACGTTAGAAAAAATATACCATTGTATTCGAGAAAGTCCACGGAATCTACTTACACTCGAAAAATTCGCATAACTTTTGTAGTTGGATCGCGAAAAATTCGCCCAAGTTGAAAGTTCGATGTATTTCCCTAATAAAATTGAAATTTTCAGGAGAAGAGATTAACAGAGAAGAACAGTTCTCGGATTACGTGTTGGTCTTCTGCTGCACGCTTCGTCGATGGATCTAGGGTAAAATGGCGGATTCTGGAGGCCGAGGACAACGCGATCGAGACACGAAATTCCGCAGCGTGATCAACTTTATCCCGGTGTAATTTTCGAGGCATTATTATCCCGGCATTGCATAAGAATGCCGGCGTTACACAACAAGTTCGTTCATCACTGGTCTCCGTTTAATTGTTTCCGTCGAGTTTCGGACGTAAATCACATCATTGTCTTGAATTCTTTGCGATCGTTTCGGCCCGCAAATAATCAGCTCACAATGTTACCAGCGCCGATTTATCTGCGATGCGAATCTGCTGCCGAATGGAAAATCCAGATTCGAATGTGATCGAGGAGTACTAATTAGCATAACGCCTTGGTTTTTAGTTTATCACGGTGATGCGAGTCGACCGATTGTTGCCGGGTAATTAAGCTGGCCTTAGACGCGTTTCTTCGCGCGGTTTTTCTCATTTGGTACGACGCTCGCTTCCGCGCAGAACCAGTAGCAAATTAAAATGTTCAGCCTGCCGGGAAATTGCATTGCAACCGATTGATGCGAAGCGACCGTGTGAAAATGGGCGGTGGCTCGATTGAATCGAAATTTATTTTAAATACGGACAATATCGAGCATCGAATGTTTTAGAAACAGAGTTGAAAGGTTTCGAAAGCTCGAGCTAATTGCTCTGCCCTGTGATCGACTATTATTCTTGACGCTAGCTGGCAAAATTGTTTGTTCACAGTGTCCAGTTTTCGTACAGTAGTTGAGATTTTGTACAATATCCTATCGAAATGAAAATTTTCAAGAAAAATTAGAATCCTACGTAATATTAATTCACCAGTAATAACTGTGCAAATCGTTTGATACCGACTGCGTTAAGTATTTACATAACAGACTGAAAATACACAAGTTCAAAATTCAACTGTTCACCTTACTAAAAAGACGAGTCTCGCGGCGTCACCGAGAATGTCAAACTCGATCTAGAATCGCGGAGTCGAAGAAGTTGAAATTTTCGAAGAATCGCGAATCCAGACGGCGTTCACACGGCCGCTCGTAATGACCAAGAATCCCCGCGCCGGTTCAGAGAATTCAAACGAAGAACCTAATTTTCGAGTTGACTCAATTGAGAATAATCTGCCCTTAACACGGATCCATGCGATAATTCGTCGCAGGTTTCGTGACGGGTAAGCAACCGCTCACAGTCGAAAAACACGTCCGGGATGGTTAGATCACGTCTTGCTTAGAGGATGCGACGCTGAGTCTCAAGATTGAATCGAATCGTCCCACGCGTTCGCTTCTTTGTAATTTGTTTGGACGTGTCTGTCAACTGTGGAGCTCGTTCGACTAAAGTCTAATCAACTTTCAACCTCGTATACCAAATTCTCAAACTCCATAGAAATCGCTATGTTGGACTAAACGAACATTTTACAGACTCTTCTGCGTATGTTTCTACAGTCTTATTTTAAATTAACGACAGATTACTTTCGGTAAAAATCAAACAAAAACGTTAATACTTCCGGTCGAAACGCAGCACGCTCTCTCGCATTTTCCTGCCATAATCGCAGTAGCAGTAATCTGCGAACAACGAGCACCGCTTCGTATTCGATGAAAATCAGTACGAATATTTATTGTGTCCCCGGCGATATCGTTCAAAGGGATTTGTAAAAGGAGATTTAAAGTGTTTAGCGTTGAATCGAGTCGAGTGGATTTCGCATAACTTCTCGAGGAATTATAGCGAGTAAAAGCAACGATCCGAGCCGCACACATGGACACCGGCGCGGACCCTTCGAACTGCCAAGACTAGACTTATTTCCGACGGTCAAAGATCTGAAATTACATCAGAGTACTTAAGTCATCAGACCGTATTAGCATTCGTACGCACAGAATATAGTTCTAATAGGTATGTTGACTTCGCACGTACCACCGGTCAGAAGTCACCGTTCTTTTTATTCCTCGAATCGTTTTCGCGAGAGCAAACAGCTGAAAAAACATTTAAAAATCGAGCTCTCCTCGTTGCTTGCCGCCTCTGGATGTAATTAATTAGCATCGCTTTCCTCGCGATCTTCTGCGAGAAACTTGTACAATCGTCAGGGCAAATTGCACGTGAGACGATTGTACAAGAAGAACAAATTTCTTTTGCATTGAATCTAGGTGAAGAGATAAATTAGCATTGAAGGACTAATTCCTTCTGCAGCGTGCACCGAACTATTGTTGGACGTGAAGTACGCGGGATATAAAAGGGAGAGAAAGAGAATACATTGCAACGAGATCGGGAATTCGTGTAGCATGACGCGGAGTCGCGTTACACGCGTATCAACTGTCCCGAGTGCAGTATGCGGATCTGTATTAGGGTTAGCAAGCTGTTGATCTCTTTAAGGGCTGGTTTCACCCTTTCAACGTGGACGATTGCCGATAAATAAATCAATGTGCCCATCGCCGAAGTTAGACGCTGCATCATACGCTGAATTTAGTAATGTGTTAAGCGAGCAATGGCTAGACTGCGGATTCTATGCATTTATGGTAAAAAGTTTAAATTCAAGCAGAAGGTAGATCAAAAGAATGTAAGAACTTCGATGTATCAAACTCAGCGTATCAAAATGATTGAAAGGTGGAAGAACTTTCTGTTCGGTTCCCGTTGTTATCGATTTGATGTTGCATAAAATTCCGCGGACTGCTTATGGCACATCATCGAGAAAAAATGATGAATAGGACCGAGAAAGACTCGCAGATTCAGTTTGTCCCCATTCCGTCGAATCAGCGGCATGTTAATGCGAAATGACAATACCGTGGCCGATTGCATTGTCAATTACGGATTATTAGCGCATCATGAGTTGGTATTGCGGCAGGGGATTCAAGGCAACCTCGTCGTAATGTCATTAGACCGATAATGCGCGCACATTATAATGTTTCGTTGCGTACTCGTGCTTGCGGTTGAACCCCAGAAAGACTAACGGTGGAACGCAAAATTTTTCCAGCCGATCTCGATGAGATACACAATCCTATTGATTTTTACTGGTAATCGTCCGCTGTAGAGGAGTGAAAAGTGAGAGCAGCCCCGATGAAACCCTTGCCTTGCGAACCTGAGAATCTAATCGCAGACTTCACTTTAGTTTTAGATACGGTTCTGACATCATCGATTGCCATATCGGTTCTGTAATCGCTGTTTTTGCGATTACTGTCTCGCGGACAGTCTAAATACTCGAGCGAATACAGACATACAATGAATATCAATTTTCTAATCAAAAGTTCTAAGTAGTCATCGTAGACGAAAATAAAATAATACAACCGGTCAACCGTTGTACAAATAAGAGACAGTTCGGTTGGAAGTTGAAGGAGATTGCTGTTCTATCTCGATCGTTGTTTTCGGCGCATTTTCTGCGTTTAAATCGCGTAATTTCGTGGTCGGGTCTTAATTGATAATTCGACGAATCGAGTTAATCTATCAATACGCATAGCAGCCACGCGAGATAGGCATGCTAATATACCAATCGTCGGAGACATTGTGTAATTGGACCGTGGAATTGCCGGACGCTAATTAAATCAAGCGTCACCATTAATTCGATCAAGCTGAGGACTCCCTTTCGACGGAGGTTCGCGCGTGGCCTGCTGCGCTGCACGCTTCTTAATCAGTGAAAGTTCCAAAGCCTCCATTCTCGCTCGACCAAATCGGAAACGAATCGTTTCTTCGCTGTAACGCATCGGCGGAATCGCAACGTACGATCGGAGCAACGTCTTGTGTCAAAAACGTGATCCTTTCAACAGCAACAACCGTTTCAATCGCGAACCAACAGGTTACCTTCAGTAGCCCAAGAATTTCGTTTCATATTATAATCTAAGTTTCTAAGCTTGCTCTTGATACAACTATATTTAAACCGTAAATGTTAATTGTATCGTAATGTAAACTGTTAATTGTAAAAGCCCGAATTCGCCGGGGATTCGAATGGAAACGATCGCGGATCGAACAGGAGTCGCGGCTTCCGTGCATCTAATGCAATATCATTTTCATACGGCCCGTATACCCGTTTTCCTATACCACTTTCTCTTCGCCTAGTCGGTCGCGACCAAATTACTGCAATTACTTCGTGAAATGCTCGCGGTTACCGCAATAGAAGCAGCACGATTAACAAGAGTTACGTGAAACTCTTCCCACTTTCATTTGCCCGGGCAGAGAAACACACATGTCTGTTAAAGTTCATTGAAAGTTTCCCGTGGCTCGTCGATTTGCTACTAGACGAGACTCCGCTTCGGGAAGAAAGTTTCTTAGAACCGGGAACCTCTCGCCTTTCGCCTTCGTGCCGCGGAAAATGCGATTTCGAAAATGTTGCCGCTACACTGCTCTGCTTTTATTTGAACGATACAACTGTCTTGACCGAGTTTACTCGCTATATGAAACATCAGCACTGTCCCTGATAATCGCTAAACGAAAATTGCAACTTAGCACGCGTCGCTGCAGGCTTTCTTATTATGCACGTTTCGCGTACGACACGTTCGGCTAATACCGTTTAAGTTTCATTCGATCAACACCGACATTCGTTCATTAGGACGAGGGAAACGTTGTTACTCGCGGCCACAGTTTCTCTTACATAGCAAAACGTGTGTGAAGAACTAAAAATAAACCCAAAGGAACTGAACACTAGACAGCAGAACAGCATGCATATTTCGCCCCGCATGCTTTACGCAAAATTAACATTTTCCATCGACATTGCCACAAACTGGAGTGATACACAAGTTTACTTTCTTTCTCAATATGTTTAACAGGTTGAAAATGCGATAACTGTATTTCTAAATTTTACTAATGTTGTTGCTGTTTCCTGATCGCACAGTCGCAATAGCAGGGGAACTAGTCGAACAAGAAATGCTCCTTCTCGAAGGGTTAATACAGCGAAATAAATACCTGTACCATGTATCTCGATACAAGTACTTGGATCAAGATGTAACAATCTCGCCAGAAATGTCGGCAGACTCACCGTAGACGGGTCCGATGACGACCATGACGACCACCATGAGCACGAGCACCCTCTTCTGCCTGTTGTGGTTGCCCTTCTTGAACGCGACCTTGAACGTCTCCTCGATGTGCTTGAACGCGAAGAACTCGAGTATCGATTTGCAAACGGAGAATCTCTTCTGATCGTCGGTTTTCTCTTGTTTCAGATGTAGCTTGGCGGGCTCTTTGATGACGACCAGCCCGTAGATGAAGCTGAGTACGTAGCATACGGTGGAGATGCCGAACACACCGTAGAACCCGAGCTTCATGTAGAGGATCCCGCTGAGAGCCATGCCGATCGGTATACCGAGCGAGATGAACACGTTCGCGGCGCCGATCCTCAGGGTCCTGGACTCGACGGTGGTGATGTCCGCGATGTAGCTGAACACGCCCATGAACATGGTGAACCATCCGCCGGTGAGGGCTGGCCATAGAGCCTCGAAGACGCCGGTTGCCTCCATGGGCACCTCGTAGAAGAAGTAGGTGCAGAGAAGCATGCTGACGCTGCTGAGGAACTCGCCGACGATCGGCAACAGCATGCACGGCTTCCTGAGGCCGGTCCGATCGCTCCACGCGCCCATAAACAGGATCAGGATGGTCGGCAGGCCGCTGGTCAGTGCCATCTTCCATGTCTGCATCCCGGCGACCAACTGTTGCACCGCTGTCTCCTCCGCCTCGTAGCCCGTCGTGTTCCTGTTCGCCAGGGCGGTGCACACCTCGTCCGAATACCTTAAGTTCACTCTGCACGCCTTCTCCAGGCTGAGGTTCTGCGTGGCCAGAGACGCCAGCATGCACGGGATCACGTAGCAGGCCATCACCGGCTCCACCGTGATGTTGCTGGTGAAGTAGGACCATTTTTGTTTCACCGTCAACGACTTCCACACCACCACCGACTGCTCCGTCGTCGACGGCGCCGTCGCCTGATCCTCTTTCTTCTTCCCGACGATTGTTCCCGTTTGATTGTTCGCCGTCTGCTGGTCCGCCATCCTGTCCTATCTCTGTCTCTTCTATTCTCTTTGATAATATCTTGGATCGCGATTCCTTCCGACGATGATTCTGTGTTGTAGATGGACACCCGTGTCACTGGGACATCGGTGGCTGGGATCTCTTCCTCTTCGGCAGTCGTGCGGGCTCCTCAAAGAGACTCATCAAAGCTCGACTCATGCGGACTCTCTTATTTACTCCGGTGATCAGAGGTTCGCTCTTCTGATTCAACTTGCGGTCGGGTTGCTCTTCGGGTTGTGATCTCTGCACTTTGGGGGAACGTGGAACCAAGCGGTTCCGTTTCAGCCGGTCCGCGGGAGAGACCGTCTGACCGTCTACTCCTGGCTAATGCACCATTGTGCATTACGAGACGCGTGTCGCCTCCTTCCCTTCCGTTCCCTTCCCTTCCCTTCCTCTTCCTCTTCCTCGCCACCTCCAGGCCTCTGACAGAGCCTCATGCCCTCCTCCGCCATTCTCGCTCCCTGTGCTACCACTGCTACCGTGTCGACTGGCCCCTCTCATCTCGTCCCCTACGGTCTAGGGGCCCTCTCCACGTGCTTGGTACCCTCGAACGTCGGGTACAACCACCCAGGAGAGACCACTCTGACGAGAAACCTCGCCGAATCGCTCGACGACGCGTCACCACGTGTCCATCCACGAGCCCGGACAGCTTCCGATTCCGCTCTGTTCGCCGACGCTTTTCGGGTCAAGGTCAACCTGCGCGCATCATGCTCGTTCCGAGGATCGCGAATCTAGGATCAAGGATCGAGGCGCAAGGATCGCTCTACGCTCGCCAGATCCTCCTCTCGGACCCGCTCACTTCGGAACTTACATTATTCGAAATATTATTTCGAACGACACGTTACTTTATTTTATAATTACTTATCTATGTCTGTGACCATTTTTTTTTTTATATAACATCCCTTGAAATATTATTTTTAGACTGCGGATCTTTATGCAAGATGTATTGTAATAGGTTGGAAATAATGTGCGAGTGGTATGAAACTCGTCTGTTGTGTTTCAGCTACTCGTGCTCGCCATAAATGCATAAAATCCGCCGTCTAATGAAGATTTAGAAGAAGAAATATCATTTCTAGACTGCGGATATTTATGCAAGATGTATTGTAATAGTTTGGAAATAATGTGCGAGTGGTATGAAACTCGTCTGTTGTGTTTCAGCTACTCGTGCTCGCCATGAATGCATAAAATCCGCCGTCTAATCATTTCGCAGGATATGTTAACCTCTTAACTGCGGAATTTAGTTTTAATAATCCCCCACAGAGTGCGGAATTAAAATCAAACAAAATGGCGTGTCTACGCGTCGAACGCAGGGCAAATGGTTCTATTATAAATTTTACGAAAAACGAGGAAGTATTACATTTATATTTGATAAAAAATTAACAATTCATTCTTGAAAAGGTTATTCATATTGCACCGCAATAGAGATTTGGATTGACGCGTATACACGTCGAACGTAGTTAACTGGTTAATGCACTTTATAATTATTTTTAAAGAATTATGAAACTGTTTCTCGAAATTGCATTGTGTGACCTGATCGTCAGGTTCGACCCTGTTTCGGACAGACAGCCTTCGTTGCGTACTATTCTAAAAACGATTTCTTTCGTTAAATCCGAAATTTGCATTGTTGTGCAAGCACGGCAGCTATTATTTCAGAGAGCGATCCTACGCCTCTTACGTCAAAGCTAGTTTAGAAACAGCGCTCTCGTAACACGCGACAACGCGAAAAGAATATTGTTCCGAGCAACCTTCGACAACGTAGAAATGTCTGAATCGATGGTCGAGCTACGGCGCATGTTCCTCGCGAGGAACTTAGGGTAGGTTATGGGGTACGTGTGGATCTGAACGTCGTAGATCGTAGAGCTGAAAGATCCGAGTGCCGAGGGACCCGGGTAAACATGGAGCACCGTTGAAACGGTGACAGGCGGCTGGTAGGCCAGAGGCTGGCGGAGGTGCCGCGTTAAATGTGGCAATTTGTTGATAAAATAATCACAACGGCCGTCGTCTTGTCTTCTACGGTCCGAGAGCCTATTTCAGGCAGGGCCGCCGCAGCTAAGCTGATGGAACTCTAAGCGCCTAGACGAACGTCGAGTCGATGATATTCTGTCGTCCGGCTTTGATCTCGTTTGTTTGCCGGACCTTTCTAGCCTGGCACCGTCACACGTGTGCTGTCGGCCAATTGCGACGGACAGGCAATTGCCATCGGCTCGCATCATCGTCAATGACCGCGCATTTTTTTAATCTCGTCTGGACCATTCGGCCAAATATTATTCTTTCAAACTCGCTCTTGATCGCCTTTCTTCGTCATCCGACGCGGCCTCGACGAGGTGAAAGAATTTTTTCTAAAGGGGTTAGAGCATCCTAGGCAAGACAGCGCGCGATCTAGGGGATTACTATGGATCGCCAGCGTCGAATCCGTCGCGGTCGATTACGGCCCTGACTCTCGAGTTGATCGTATGACGTCGTCAAGTGAGTAATGCTCGCAATTCGAGTGTCGCTGTAAAATATTCGACCCGGAGCCGCGGCAGACCCGTTGTTTTGATGTTTCCCTCAAGCATCCGCTCGATCTCCGACTCGGAACACACCGGTTCGAGCATGACACGCTGCTATAATCTGGTACCCTCCTCTATCTCTCTCGAATAGAGAGAACGAGAGACGCCTCGTCACGCTCGGGGCGGAATTGTCGCGATTGCGGACCTCGGTCGCAAGAAGGAACCATTCAGAATCTGTTCCGAGGCTTCTTCCAGGCAATTACTTCATCGATCTAGCTGCCGATTTAACGAGACCACGGCCGATAGTAAAAGCTACTCCTCTCAGCCTCTGTGACCTTTCTCTTTTCTATTCACAGTTGAATCTGACTAATTTCACTAGTGCGAAGTGTAAACTTCGTTATCAAGTATCTAAGAAGAATCGTTAATAACGCTAATCGTTTGTACGAAGGAAATAAGCGAGCGTTGTATTCTGCAATAGTTGTCCGTTCGACGCGTCGCCCGTCGATGCTCAATCTGCAATTACATTCGACGAATTTCGACGAATGGCAGCAGAGACAATTGTTAGTTTCGATATCCGTAATACGTTTCTCGAAACAAAATAATTTTGCGAGTGATAGCGTGCTCGCGACAAAACACTGTGACTCTCAAATTCTCACGGACCGCGTGTCGGTGATTACTATTAGTTATCACGGAAACTAGCTGTAATTTAAAACAGCATCAAAATCAGAAGAATTTCAAGATACTGCCGTGTTATTAAACATATTCAGAAAGAAAATTAGTTTCTATTCAGAGATCCATTGTGTAGTAATTACGGGTTGAGAAAAATAGATCGGCGTTTCGATCGATGACGGTAGGTAAATATCGTGAGCAGAAAACGGTAATCAATCTGTAGGAAGTGGGGAGTATAGTTCGCAGATACGAGGATTCTAAATGAACGGTAATAGAGCCTTTCTCTCTTTTTTGCGAGGGATCTTTATTGTGAAGTCACTAAATAGATGTGCGGCGAGGCGAGGCGAGATATGGTCAAGCGACCTTCGCGTTGCATGGACTGAATTGTTTTCGCCAGTCCAGATCGCAAGAAACGGGCCGATCGAACGTGTCCCGATCTTGTCCCAGTATCGACAAGGATATTGATTAGTGAAAACTTCGAGCGTGTGTTCGTCTTGGCGCGGCGATGCGAGACGATGAAGTTTGTGATCCATCGAATTAGTTCAGAACCAGGACCTCGTAGTCCTTGAACGACAGCTCCTCTCCGTCGAACGCGATGTAGAGACAGTTGTGACTCGGCTGGATCTGCGAGTCAAATCTCAAATTAGTAATTGTGTTTGTTGGAAGCGGATAGGCTGACTCGAACAGCCTCGGTTAGGCCAACAATGAGACTCCGATGCACGGAGGGGTTGCAGCTAATGGGACAGTGTTCGTTTTTTTTTTGTTCAAAGTGAGCGCTTTTAGAAATCTCTTCGCGATATCGCTTAAAAGGAATGCGGCACACCTTGCCAACTGTTTGTGATCCGTTGTGGAAAGTGCGGCCGACGTACAGGCTCTCTCCGCTGTCGGTGTGTCCCGCTTGCACAGCGTTGTTGGGGATGTGTCCGTTGTGAGCCATTTCCCAGCCGAATTCTGCAGGGCACAGCACCTGGTAATCAGAAATAAAAAGTTAATCTTCGTTCACAGACACTCCGTTCTTACACCACCGAATCTTCGGACATTTCTACAGCTCGAAATTCTTCGAGTATTTTTAGTCATTCCAAACATTCAGAGTTCGAAGTTGCCTAACCACCAAATCTCTACTTTCTCGGACGTCCAAGCATCCGTCAACATTTTTAAATTCCCAGATAACAAAAATCCAGCAGAAACGTTCATTTCCCGTGATTAAACATCGCGCTGTGTTTTGGTGAAATGTTGTGCGATCAGCGAGCAAAGTCGATCGAAAATTCGGAGGTGAACGAGCCCGGAAGTCGGCCATATTGATTCGACGTTCCCCATCGCACCTCGGACCGTTTG
Source organism: Lasioglossum figueresi (assembly GCA_028455805.1). Lineage (NCBI taxonomy): Eukaryota > Metazoa > Arthropoda > Insecta > Hymenoptera > Halictidae > Lasioglossum > Lasioglossum figueresi. The sequence goes on from CM052203.1 coordinate 1,767,965, forward strand.
CGTTAGCTTTCCTGGCGCGGTCGGCATAATTCCATCGTCTTCTCGGCTGTTTCTGGTATCTAAGATTCGTGGGAATGCATCGAAAACGCACAAAAGATGACGGGGCGATCGATAAAACCGAGATAATGGGGCAACGTTAACAGTCAATTATCGTCACGAACGTGTCCGAGGGAGAATCCGCGAGTCATCGCGAGAACTTTAAGAATGCGACTATTAAGACGGAGGAATGCAATTATAAATCGCTGGACGATCGTGATTACGCGTTTCTCCGGCGTATTTAACTTAAATCTAAACAATACATCAGAATGGAGACGGGAGGTGGGGGATATTTGAGGAATTGTTTTTCGCGTGGACAATACGAAATGATCGGACTTCGAGTTTTTCACGATCATATCTTCACGCTAAATACGCTGTCGGAGGAAATGATAAATTTACTAGTTTTCTCACTTTCGCGTATTATATAAATAGAACGTCGATGGATTAATCGCTCCGATGAATCAATATAACAGCGAAGGCTTGGCGATACTATATAACGTTCGGAGAAGTTGAAGGACGATCTAACAAGTCATTAGTTGGAATTGACAGTTTCTTCCTGCGGCGGATCTAGATAGTTCCGGTCCTTCTTGTCATTGGAAGCGAATCGTTAAGACAACATTGAAATTCTGTTGTACGCTAAAGAAATATTAATCTCGCGTAGTTGGGGCTGTTCTTGCGGTTTCACGGTGGGGAAAGTCGCCTTGACACGGAACCCGAGTCATTGGGAAATCAATTTCGCACCAGGAACCGAAGCTCCTGAGGCAGAAAGGATTTATTATAATTATTTGCGAAAAATCAACGGACCGGTCAGCTTACACCGCAATTGCGCCTTGAACTTAATCGGTTTCCCTTTCCATCGTCCCCGAGGAGAGAGAGACGGCGTTGGATATCGGGGATATCGCAACCGGAAGGACCTTAGCACAGACTCGCGCCGCGCAATCAATTCTAATGACAATCTCTGTCTTTGTGGCATTCGGAATGATCGCGCGCGCGCGAGATTGCTACCCCCGACGGATAACATTCGATCGCTGACATGATCGTCGATAACACTCGTTTTTCCACTGAGAACACTGTTTGCCAGATATACATTTTTATCGTGTTTTTTCCAGTCTTTATCAGATGTTTTTTTCTTATCTGTCTCGCATCGAAGATCCGATCAGTTTTCAAGGTGATCAAACACTAATTCGACGAAAGGCAAACTCACTTCGTAGTCGTATTTAGCATGTTCCTCCCCGTTGTGGCACACGTAGGCGACATCCTTCTCGGGGATAACCTTCGCAGGAATCAGATCGCCCTCGTGGTAAGCCCTACCAACGTAGATGGTGCATCCGTCGACGTCACGACCCCCGACTATGGCTTGGTTGGACATACGCTCGTACGCACTTTTTGGGACCCACTTGCAGCCTTGGAAAAATTGAGAAAATTTATTTGGACATTCTAGCGTTCCATTACGCTACCATTACGCTACCATTACGCTCGCCTAATTGTCTAACAATCTTTGAATCTTTGAATCTTTGAATATTGTTCGAGCCTGAAGCTCGATAAGAAAATGAACTTAGTATTGGGTTGGGGACAAAGTTTTTTCGTATTTTCATGCAGAAATGAATCAAGTTTTTCCCATATTTTAAATGAAGCTTATTCAATCAAGTATGTATCGTTTTGCTCGACCACTTTTTGCCATTTTTGAGGTAAAACCATAATTTCGTCACTGTAGAAGTAGAACTTTGTGATTTCTGGGCGAAAAACCGCGACACTTGATTTTCACAGGCCTCTTTTGAAGTCAAATTCGCAGAGACCGAAACAAGTGATAAATTGATGGTGTAATGTCAGGTGGATGCATCAAAACTTCCCGGCCAAGCTCTCTTAATTTTTGACGGGTCGCCAAAGATGTCGATCCATGAAATTTTTCAATGTTAACTCGTGAGGCACCTAAACATCGAGCTGTTTTTTTGTATCCAGCCTTCTTTAAACGGTATAGAACTGTTTTGTGCTCGATGTTTAGTTCCTTACCGATATCACAACTGCTAGTGTGGCGGTCTTGGTCAAATGTTTGCATAATCATGTGATTGGATCAGTGACTGGTCGATCAAAACGAGGTGTATCTTTGACATCAAAATTTCCAGATTTAAAACGCTTGAACGTACCGGTCACACGTACCGGTACTGTATCACGCCCATAAACGTCACAAATTGTATGAACAGCTTGAGTCGCATTCTTTCCATTTTTGTAATAAAATTTCAAAATGTATATCGAATTTCTTCTTTATTTTTACTAGTTTTCAAGACGTAATAACTTTTGACTGCATAAACAAATATCACAATTCTTGTTTAGAATTACTCTGTGATATCAAGTAATGCCAGATCCGATTAATATTAATAAGTTTATGACATGGTAAGACCATCCATCGGAAGGATACGAAGAAACTTTCTGCCCAACCCAATATAATAGATAAAAACAGCACGAGCTCATGATTCACACCTATGTATATCTGATCGATGTTTCGCGTATAGATTTTTTCTGGTGATATTCTGAATTCAGGGACAGCTTATCTATTTCTCGGTACAAGATTATGGAATCGCAAAGCTTTCGTAAATAATGCTAAAGCAAATATTATTATAACCTGCTCTATTTTTAAAAATCAATTGTAATAATCCCAGATAGCACACTACGTCTTTCAGTCGTCGTTTTCTCGTCTTTACCTCTTGCGTCTCTAAAAGACACCTTTCACACGTCCATAATGGCGTCTTTTTGGAGACGTCGTTTTTACGGTTGAAGGAAAACGCCTTTTATACGTCTCATTTTTGCCGTTAAAACGACGTCTCTAAAAAACCGCCTTTATGGGCGTGTAAAAGGCGTCTTCTAGAGACGTCGTTTTACGGTTGAAGGGGGGCGCCTTTTATGCGTCTTAAACCAACATCTTTTAGACGACTATTTAAATAAAGAAAAAGGCGTATAAAAGTCGTCTGTTAGACGAAAATTTTGTAACAAAGACGTGTCAAAGACGAGTAAAAGACGGGAAAACGACTTTACAACGTATGTACATCTTGCGGCAGGAGTATAAAATACGTCTTCTGGCCGGCTTTGTGGTATCTGGGATGTCTCAGACTTATTCTTTCTCGATCATTTTACTTCACAACATTGTCCTTCCAATTGTGTAAAATTAAATCAACGTCAACAACAATGATATTGATAAGAGATTAAATAATGCTCTTAACCAGTACACAGAACAAACAATGTCGCCCAAGGATCTTTCGCGCCGAAGCTATAGTGTTCAAGGATCTTTGCCAAAGTTTAAAAAGATTTTTTACATTTTTAGACTGCCGATTACGTATATTATGTGTTCTAAAACTCACCTGCCATGTTGTAACTTGTTCTGCTTGTCACAGAATCAGATGTGTTGCTTATATAGCCGCCACATCTGCGAGTTAAAAACTGTCCTAATCTTATCTCGTATTCGTTGAATTGTTTACAATATGATTCGGGCGCTCTTGCACTTAACTCTATAAAGGTGGGATTTTAGACTCCTATATCAGACGTTTCGACGACCGTCCGACGTCGCTTGTTTTTATTTCGCAAGCTCGAAATGAAAAGACCGTGAGAAATTTGTTAAATTTTTATTTACACTCCTGCCATTCGTCTACACGCACGCATTTGCGTTCGTACGATGCGATCTGGTATAACGAATATAAAAGGGCCCTATGATCGCAAAACGCAGATCCTACCTTGAAAACATGTGCAAGATGTCGTAGTTCTTGGTTGAATCGTTTTCTTGAAATTGGCTACAAAACATTGCGCTACAAAACACGCAGCAATAGCACAACGAATAATTTGTAAATACCCGTTTATTACTATAGACGTTTGACATAATTTACATTATATATATATATATGTATATATAATCTACGCGATGTAAAATCTGCGCGCAGTGAGTTATCCACAGCTTCTCTTTACTTACAAGACGCAAGTCCGACTAAACTGTGGATCTCTATGTAAATTCAACAATTTCTACATCTTAAATTTCCTAAATTCGTGAACGCCATGAATCCGCACAAAGATCCACAGTCAGACCAAGGTGACTTGGAAAGAAATGTATAAAGTTCGTTCATAAATAATACACAAGCTAAACTAAAACACGTCTCTGCATATTGGGCACGTCGCCTTCTGACTGGTACTGATCCACTTCAACTGTAACAAAAGAATGAATGTTAGAAACGGTTTGACCGTAATTAGTAGGGGTGGGCGGGTGGGCTTGAAATTCGGGTTTGAGTCGGAATCCCAAAAATTTATATTGTCCGGAGACCCGAATGTCATAGATTTTCGGGTACCACCAGTAATTAATAGACTGCGATCTTTATGCAAAATAAAAATTGTCTGCACCGATTGCAAGAAATAGAAAATAGAAACTAAGTTGAATGTTACTTCTTCCCATAATGGTCTTAATAGAGGAGCAATTATATATTGACATGTTCAATTTCGAAAATTGCTCAACAATTTAGAATTCATATACTCAATTCTGCTATAAATGCATGAAGATCCGCAGTCTAGTAATTAGTATCAGCAATCTTTCGCGAGACGGATACGTACCAGACAAGCAGTATGAAACTTCTTGCGACACGAGCGACAGCATACTTTTGGTATTTGGTAGGAGCTTGAATGGAAAGTACTGAAGCATATGCAGCATTCCTCGACGCCGGCGAATTTCTTGTCCAAATTTTTCTTCCACAACACGAGGCCGTCCCATACAGATCCATTCTATTCGCGAAGAAAAGGAACCGTACATCGTTATTATTATTGAAGAAAGAAAATATTAACGTGTTAAGAAATTAATAAAACTAACTTGATGCGTGAGGAATATTGCTAGCTGCATATGACAGTTTCTCCAATTGGCAGCCCCGCCCGCGTGTTGACCAGGTTCCACTATGACCGTACCCAAAGGATGGTTCGGTGGCAGCGTGATGTTCAGCTCCAATTTAGTATCGCTCATTTCATAGAGCGCTGTTACCTCGCGGAACATCGAATGTACCTTCACTTGCATGTTCTCTATGTTCTGTGGCTTGTTGCTGAGCAGCTCTTGGCAGAGCATAGGGCTGACATAATGGGTCGTGATTTTATCAACAGCCGCGCTGACCCTGCTGTCGCACGCGCTCCACCATTGTCTCACCAACACTGGCAAATGCCTCAGACTGCTTCTGTACAACCAGCAGACTATGTGATCCAGCCTCCACTCTGTCCAACTTTCTGTAAAAGAACCATTTAGCATTTTAACCTTTTAGCACGTTAAAAAAAAATAACGAAATATTGACGGATAAAAAATGTTTACCTCCAAATTCAAGAGATGGTTCTGTGGAGAAGATTTCCGTTAACTTTGCACCCTTGTTCTTGTTGTCTTGAAGCACCTCCACCGGCATCAGTCTGAAGATATTATTTAACAAACTAGGGAAAAAGTTGTCTCTGAAAAGAACACGAACTCATAAAATGGTGGACAGTAATTTCGGGATAATTACTTGAAGGGTAGAATAGTAATTACTTAAGCGTTTCAGCGTATTGATAAAGCAGGTCTCCGTGAGCATTGGCACACATATCTAAAATGATGGACCACAATAATAAATAGCCTACAGTGTACGTGTAAGAGTCTGTATAAGGTTGTATAGTACAGCTGATTGTGTCGCATAATCTAGAAAAACAGGAAATTAATATATCATAAGAGGCAGGACAAACTACGTAGCCTACTACTTGGAGGCAATGCTTACTTGAAATCCATTAAAACAGTGTTGACAATGTTCTCCGTATTCTGAAGTACCTCCTCCATTTTCTTAATGTTCAGATTCTGTATATCGAAGTTTTCCAGCTCGACCGTAACTTTGTCCTGTTCGACTAGTTTTGAGACAGTGTGTTTCAATAAATGATACGCTCCTAATTGAATACTGGGTACAGGCGACTGCAGAAGCTTCAGACATAGGTGTACTGTTTTGTTCAAGTCGACAGCGACGATGGGAGACGTATCCACCTGATTTTTTAATAGTACGTTTCCATTTAACATTTTCACTGTTCTTCCAATGCGATCCAACACTACGATGCGTCTCAAATCTGTTAGCCATTCGTTGTGCCAATCTGTGAACAATCTTGGATTAAGTTGATATCATTAACTTTTGTTCGGTAGGATTGTAATTTGTTACCTGCATAGGACATCCAGATTTGAGCAATGGTACTTTGTATGTCGCCTGCGAGTACATTATTCCATTCGTCTAGTATCGTTGGAGGTATTTGATCTTGTTTGTTAATTACATTTTGGAGCGCGTGATACAGCTGACAAGTGTAGACTGCTAGCGCGTCTACCTAGAGAGATAGAAAGTAATATAAATGCTGTCGATTCGCGTGAAGACATTTTTTTAATAATTTTAATCATTTTATTCGAACCTTAGCATCGTTAATGTGCTGCTTCGATTTGACAATGGAAAGTTGCCACGTAGCCAACGATATTAAAATAAAGTTCCACTGATCGTCGGTTAATTCGGACGGCACGTTTGTTACTAATTCTGTCAGTAATAAAATAACTTGGAACGGTAGAACTGACGACTCCAACGAGATCGAAGAAATATCGCTGAAAGAGAATACGTGATTATAATGGATTAAAATTAATCGTAGATATCGTAAGAAATTGAAGTACCAATTCAAAAGCAGTAGAGTAGGATTGTTTTTCTCATAGGACATTATCTTTTCCAGAATGCTCGAGTAGTTTGATTTGTTTTCCGGATTCTGTACATCTGATAGATTTCTTACTTTGTAAATAGCCCGCATTACTTCGCGAATGTCATCGTCTATTTCTGTGGACGTGTCTCCAGTGGTTTGTAATTTGTCTAGAATCTAAATGGAAAATTATATTAGTATCTTGCGATCCGACATCTCGGCTAACTCATTTCTAAATTTTCTAATATATAGACCTCGTCCACTTTAAATGCTTTCTCGGATTCTTCGAAATATGTTTTCGAAGATGTTTTTCCACCAAATTGCATGCGACAGAAGTTTATTAAATAGGATGACATGCTGCCATATTTTCCAGAATTCCTGCAAAAATAATTAAAAGGTATATAATTAAAAGATATGTTATTAATCGATCCATTGTCCAAGTTAGCAGATCACTCACGTCTCAATATAATTCTGAATTTCGACGCCGGTATCTTCATTGGTATAAACTTTCAACTGCTCAAAGCTATCTTCGACTGTGGTTAACATTTTTTTAACATTACTATAACATTTCGTCTAAAATCAGTCAATTAAGAGGATTATTCATTTTGACAGAGTAATTTGACTTACAATTGAAATTACTATTATACTTACAGATTTGTAATACTTCGTATAAATTTGTCCTAAAAGAATCGAATATATAACATTCGTTAGTAGATCTGTAATTCCTGGCAAATCGATACATTGTATCAGAGCTTTCTGTTTTGTTAAACATATATTTTTCCAGAAATTCGCATTAAACGATGCCCATTTCAAGCACTCTTCGGTATTATCTGTTACTGTATCACTAGTTAACATATCGTGGATAACAAACAATCCGTGTTTAAATCTTCCAGTAATCGCTTCTCCGTAAAGAACAATTTGCGATGCTTCAGCCATCCACGTTTGCGTATTGGAATCATAGAAGAACGTTAAAATGATTTTTTCTATATAACTCTTATTCATGAGAAGTTGGTCATTAATTCCAATAACAATCTCAAGGAAATCCGACGCGATGTCCAGCAATATCTCACTGGTTTGTTCTTCATTTCTGCAAAACGTTTTCAAATATTGTATATCAAGAAATAATATTTCATAGATGAACAAAATGATTATCTTACGAGCTGTATATCTTCTTCCACAATATAGTTGCGAATTTCCTAGTTAATTCGATGAATTTCTGTTGGGAGAGTTTTCGAACAGCTTCTAAGACACCATTTTTCCACACAGCTCTCATTGCATCAAAGCAAGTGGAATCATTGGCAAAGTAATCTTGAGAGCATAACTCGAAAAGTGTCTCTAACACTCTCACAGCTCCTAACCTTGCTTCCTTGTGAGTCCATATCAATGGAACAATACTAGAAATTAATTGTGCGAAGCGTAACAAACAGGTTTCGTCCACATTATGGATCGAGTCGCATAGAATGAACACAACTTCGTTAACACGGCTTTTTTCGACCAAGAAACCTAAGCATAACAGAAAAATTCAGTATCACACAGTCGAGAATTATGAAGAAGCATTTAGTAATTAAATACAATCCTTACTGTCATCATCGGGAGACTCAAATGCCAGTAAAATGAGATCACGACTTTTCTCGAGATCAGAATAATTTCCTGCCGCTATCTCCTTCACCACATCTACCAATAAATCAGTGATTTTCGATTGCGAACACCACTTTCGTATTATCGCATCGTTTCTATGCCTCTTCGACAAAGCACAGTGTATTACGCTTCTTGTAGTCGCAATGTCCCCAAACTGGAAATGGATAAAAGTCAAAGCTTATGATAAATCTCCCAAGAAGTGATGTGGCTATTATTTTACCTCTGTAAGCGACCTCAAAACTTCATCCTTCTCAGAGTCGTTCATATAGGTGATAAAATTGAATATTAGTTCTACTATGTGCACAGACTCTATCGATTGTTCCAATAACCATACTCTCAGAACTTGAGTTTTCGACTCTGCCAAACTTGCGAACAGTTTCTCGCTCTCGAAACACGTGATGAGTTTGTTCAAGTACGTGACGTACTTTTGAGTGCGTTGTTCCGTGATTTTGTCAAAGTATTTGACACAGAGAGAAATGACGAAATTATTTAGCTCTTTCAAGAATTCTGTGTCCGTATCGACTTCCGTCGTCGCCACCGCATGCACTTCCAATTTGATATCGTCTTCTGGATCAGGGAATTTCACTTTTAGATTCTTACGACTGTGCGTGGGCGCTGTTTTCAATATGATTAAGAACTCGATCTGAGAATTGTTCGTGTCTGGGACGTCGAACGTCCCGGAAGTTTGGGACACGTCTATCAGTAAGTCGAACAGTCTGTTCAATTCGGACCAAAATTGTTCCATTAGGTAGGTGTACGATCGAAGCTCTTCATTTCCTCGATTCTTGCTCCAGTAGCGCACCAGCTGTGCAATCTCGCAGAAAAGAATTTGTTTCATGGGGCTGTCCTCTTTCAAGCATGTTCCTATCACCGGGATCAGTTGTTCCTTCAGAAGCGTCGCAGACAAGTCTCTGTCCTTAGCGTTCAACAGAACCGAGTATCGTAGACATTCGATGAACGACGTTGTTACAGCAAACATCTCTGACCGGCTCGTTTGCACGCTCTTCACGGAAAATCCCTGTCGCATGTTCTCGAAGAAGTTCGTGTACAAGTTTCGAACGTTGATATTGAACTTCGGGAATTGGCTGACGAATGGTAACAAGTTCGGGTACACGATGCTGGCAGAATATTGTCCTCCGGTTCGTAGAACTCGCCACAGTTTTGGTAACACCAGTTTCTCAATGCTTACGAAACTGTACCAGTCCTCTATTTTCGTTATGGCAACGAGCATGGATTCCCAAACAGCGGACACGAGCGCAGGCTCCGTCTCATCCAAGTTGTTCATGATTGTAGTCACAGCTCTCTTTTTCTCGTCTTGCAGCAGTATGCTAGCGTTATCGATCAACGATGTTAACACGTTAAAGAATGCTGTCTTCACAGAAAGAGAGTCGTACTTGACCAGCTTCCAAAATTTACTGTTCCGTACGATGTTATGGTGAATGTCAGACATCTTTTCAATTTCTTCCATGGGAACTTTTCTCAGATAAGAACTGTAGCCCTGTAGACTAGCTATCAGCACCCTTTGATACTTTGCTTCCATTTCTTCTGTCGCAAGATTCCTGGTAACAGAACGTATGTATTAATAATCATTTTTCTGCTAATAGTGCTTTCTATTTTTCAAACGAACGTAAGACATACTTTCGTAGGCATAAAGACTGTGCCGTCTGAATAGTAATATTATCACAGATGTATTGCAGAATTTCATGTTGACAATGTACAATGGCGTCCACGATCTTCTTCTGAGGAAACGTGCTCTGCAGAAAAGATTTCACAGTTTAATTAAGCATTTTCAAACTTCCGTCACTCAAGTTATAATACTCCTTACATTAAACGAATTGGTAGCAGCCGAAGCAGCTGGAGCATAAGTGTCGTGTTGGGAAGTAAACCAAGCTCCTGCCAGTTGCTTTAAATACATAGCTATACACTTGCCTACACGCTTCACCACAGCAGCATGCGCCAGCTGTGCACCTTCTCTTACTCTATGTTCGACGTCTATAGCTAAGACACAATATAATCTCGGCCAGAATGGCAGCATTCCTTCCACAGCTGAGAATTCAGAATCTTTACATAGGACTGCAAACTCCAGCAAGGCCTGTCGACACACAATATTATTTAATTGTAGGATGTCCTATTTTAAAGAGGTAGACTATCGTTTCCAGTTCTCATTTCTTGATAATGCAATTATAAGGTTTTTGAGTAATCAAAGCGTTAATCGACCTGAAAAATCCTTTTTTTACGTTTACGAGGTGCATTTTTCATTATTCGGCAGCGTAATGTGCACTATTGGGGAGCATAAAGCTGTGCATGTACCTATTTTAAACGAATAATGCAAATTACGCCATGTAAACGTAAAAATAGGACTTTTGAGGGCAATTGTGGCCTAGATTGATCTTTTATCTAGTGCTTTTGACTATTACTTGCAATCCTAGAAACGAGTCTACCTTGTTAAACTAATATCAGATCATCAAGATCTCACCTTGCATTTTGTTGTTGCATCCTTCTTGTTCATTTTCTTTAATACTATTTGAAAGTTACTATCTACATTGTTCATTTCAATCTCCTTTGTACTAGAAAGGGATAAGCCTGGCAACACAGGTACATATCCACCATCATTTACCGCAGAGAAACCAATAAATTTGGGTATCGCAGTACCCAAAAGTTCAGCACTCCTGCTACTATTCGATGGCTGAAAACACAAATATATATATTTTAACGAAAATAATTATCAAAGATTAAATGTTAAAATAGATCATATGTCAAAGTGGTATAGATTATATTTTTTTCAATCAATCGCGTCACGTTGTATTATTTCGTATTATTTCGTATTATCTCGCGGAATTTATTAATTATTTCAGTTTATCAGCAGGATTAGGTCGTGTATAAAAATATCGCGAGGATAATTATAAATCTAAAATGTTGTGCGAGAACGAAACATAAGCTACAACATTGATATGTTATGACAAAGTTTTGCTTACCCTTGCATTGTTTTTCGTTCGTTGTGCCTGCTTATTCCTCCCCATGATAATTAATAGAGAAGCAACAGAAAACAATAGATCCTGTGATCACGTGTAAATTTTGTTCACTTATTTAAATAGTTGTCCGTCAATAACACACACGGTGGACCTTTAAACAAATCTCCAGTGTGAAAGCACTATAAACCTGTACGGAATAAACTCAGTGAAACACTGCTGAACACTGCACTGCCAAAATGCCAGTGCTGGCTCAGCAGGTTCAGCCCCCCACTCTGACGGGCTCTACCATTGGCTTCTTACGTTGCTTCTGCGCATGCGCTAAACACACAAGCGTACCTCTAGTCTGTCCGTGTGAGCTGCCTATTCGATTCGTTCCTTCGAAATTCACGTTTTACCGAAATTTCGAATGCATGCCAAAAAGATATCGATGCGAAATTTTGACTAAAATTGTTTTTAAAAACCGGGTTTAATGGTTCATCTTAAAATATGTTTTTTATTTTTTAAATACCTTTTTTCGTTGATTTTAAAGGTATAGCCGGTTAAGATGGACCAGCGGGCCCCAAACACAAATTGATTTTTAGTCGAATCATGCTCAATAAACAATTACGAAAAAATTCATGATTATTCTACCTAATGGTACACGTGACTGAGATTCTTTTCAGATTTTTCCGATTACGCAAACATGTTTAAAAAAATTAAAAATCTTCAAACATTCGAAGAAAATGTATATTTTGTATTGAAGTTGTAGAGATACAAGTTTTATAAAAATTCAATAGTCGGATATTATTGAAACAATTGTCCTTAATTTTTTTCAGAATTTTTTATAAATTGTATCGGTGTTAAAAAAATCAAAATCAATTTTGCGAGGAACGGCTGCGCTAGTGGCGAACGCTACTGGCGGCAACTTATGTTGGGCGTAAATATTTTGCTTTCTGGTTCGAAACTTTAAAGCATGGTTTCTCAAGTTAAAAGTCTGCTCGATCGCGTGATATAGTTCGATTTTACGCTGGACCCTCATTTTTTAAGATAAACTGAAAAATATCCTCAAAAGTTGGCGCAAAACTGGTGTCTGTCCATCTTTAACGATTGTTTAAACGTATTTAAACATTCATAACGTGTTAATATTGGATATCATTGTGTTCGGGAAAGTCTACAGAATCTTTTGCTGTAAAGAACAATTCAATATCTTTTATAATAACATCATAATATTTGTTTAAAGTTGAAAAATGTATCTTTTTCAAAATCATGTTTCTCAAAAACTGTGCGACTAGAGGAAAAATTAAGGGCAGATTCGGAATTAGCACAAGAAACTCTATAAGAATCACTCAACAGTAATTGTTGAACATGAAAAATGTTTGAGTTTGTTGGACAGTGTAACGACCGTTATATTATGTGGTCTGGAAACCGTGTTTCTGAACGCTCGAATATGTCGTGCTTTAGACTAGATATTTTTATTTAAAGTTGAAATGTCTTGTAGAGCCCCGGTAATAGCAGCAAGGCTCCAAGACACCTCCATAGATTAGATGGTAGGACATTAGTTTACTATACGCAGGTATACGGTCCGGGTTCGAGTTTAACGATGGTAACAATGTTGGGTTGTAAGGTCGAGTTTATACTGCTTTAGGACTGGGAGATTTTATGACACTTGCGGAGATTTCTGGCGATCAATTGTATTGTAAAGGCAACAGTAGTGTTTTGGTTATTGCGGATTACCACTCTATGTATAGTGTGATTACCTTCAAAGACTTACTGATCTGCACCGCCGCGCCGTCACCATTTTTACGGCCCTCTAATAAAACCCCAGTAATCCGCAATAACCAAATTCCTACAGCTTGACTGCATACAATGACGTCAGAAAATCACCCGTACCGGACCGCCTACCTGCACATAGTAAACTGATGCCTACCGGAGAATCTACGGAGGTGTCTTGGACCCAGCTGCTATGATCTGGGCTACAAGATACGTCAACAAATTTAAATAAAAATATCTAGTCGACGCGTGCCGCGAAAGCAAGCGCGTGCGCAGTAGAAGCAATGAAAGTCGCTGATGGTACATCCACAGCCTACTTTAATACTAGCCGTGCTCAAGAAAAAATGGCAACACCGCGAGAGTCCGGTTGACATATATATATATCAATATACCTTTTTTTTTTTTTTTTTTATCGTAGGATCCAATGCTGTTACGCATACCCCGAACTCCTGGGAGAGTTCGAGGTTATGTGGGGCTCTTCTGACCAGAAGGGTCAGACATACCCACTAACCTATACCTACGGTGACCTCACTGAGCTAAGTAGGAGGTGGTCGGGGTCTCGTGATCGAATGCTACCGACCACCTCCAGCCCCACCTCCAGCCCCATCCCATCATTTATTAACTTTTCAGGTCTTTCTCTTTGTATGTAGCACATATATTTAATAGAATGTATTGTTTTTCAATACATTTAAATTTAGTCTTAATAACATTTATTAGTATCACATTTTTCGGAAATTTGTTTTACCCAGTTCTTTACTACATTTGTTGATTAATAATGCCACGACATTGTTGTGTCCCTAATTGCAAGGGAAATTATGATAGTACTCTTAAAGAAAATAATTATATTTCAAGTTCGTTTTCTTTTGCTGAAATAAAAAAGAAATTCCAAATTTGCGATGATGACAGCAATGATCTTTAAAAACTTCCTGTCGATGTCAGCGGTTTTTTGGAAATTTTTGACACTGATTATTTGTCCGCTTGTATTGTTGATGATTCCATTAAGATTTATATATCCGGTTATGCATCCCATTCTGTTGAAAAAAAATTAAAAATTGTAATATATGCAGATTATTAGTTGTGGAGGATAAAGGTACAACTGTAAATAATGTATATTTTGATCATTTACAAAGGGGTGGTCTTTCCCATTCCTACAGAAGATGTAACAAATGTATTTACTCACATGTGCGCAATAATGGAAGCCATAGTAAATGTTCCTAATTTAGAATCGGATTTTCTAAAATCTGAAAATCATTAACATATTTTATGTAAATTAACATATATTAGTTTAAAAGTTACTTATCTTACGTATCACTTAACTTACGTATCACTTAACCTCTTCGGCTTCGTCAGAATAATTTCGTCTATTTCAGACTTCTATTGATTTATATATCCCTTAATTCATTTCCAAATGTTGCATTGTAGTTCAAAGATGATTTCCCATGGCTTCATACTTGCATTTTCTTAAATCTACTGTAAATATTTTAAATATTATGTATCACAACACCAAACTGTTCCGAGAGTCCACAAAATGTATACCGCATTTACACATACTAATATGCTTTAATATCACTTTTACTCACCATAGTTATAATATTTGCACATTGATTAAACATAATTGACAAAGAGTTATGTATTTTAACATAATTTTCTATAAAAAAATCGTTAATTAAAATTTCAAACACGAGACTCCCATTATTGAAAATGAGAGTCCTAAACTGTAAACACGACAGTGTTGCCAAGTTGTTGTGCACGGCTAGTATTAAAGTAGGCTGTGGTACATCAGACTCTGATTCACCATTGAGAACATATAGCTAAATTAAATACATATTGCGATCGATTGCGATTCAATATAGAAATCGCATTTTGTATCGAAATTTAAAGATAAATTTAGATTAAAGCATACAGTAATTAATTTATATTGAAATTGTAATTAGATCGATAGAAAGTGATAGAGAGAGAGAGATACAAAAATACTTTACAATAACATGCGTCTGTCAGCATCTGTCAGTGACACGAGCGCGTTACCTTAACCTAAAGCAAAATGATATAATAAGCACTATGATGAGACATAGTGCGAATAAAATAGTATATCGAGCACCAAAACATTAAGACTTCATTTCGCTTCACGTGTCAAGTAAGAAATCATTAAATCTACGAATCGGGATAACTCTGGTTTCTCTAATACTCCTTTACTATGAGGTTACTATTTGTTATAGGTTAGAAAAATAAGAAACATGAGCATGGGGAGCAAATTAGCACAGAGGTTGCTCATATCGTATTGCGCCTTCACTTGTATTTATTTCCCTGGTATCCTGATATTACTCAAGTTGAACGACAGCTTGTATAATGTGGGGAAGTACAAGTTTATTCCAGTATTGTTAATACTTCTGTTCGCGGAAGTCATGAAACTCCTCTTTCCCATGTTTCACTCTGAATCCACTATCATAGGAAAAAGCGACTTAAGAACATCTTCGAAAGCTAGAAGATCTTGGTCAAGACATCTCAGGGAGATCTTCAAGTTTTTGTTAGCAGCTTTTCTATTATCCGTTGTATACTATGTTATAATCGTGCTGTTCGGTGCACCTGTTTTCGTGCACCACGAGGAAACTACCATGCTCACGGTCACGCTGACCACTCTTACATTTGTTCCTGCTAGTCTGCATTTAGGAGTAGACAGTGCGTTGGAGATTATGACAGGAATACAGTCGCAGAAGGACAACGTTTTAGCGAATGCTGTCAAGACTAATGTTCAAGCGACCCTTTTGGGCACCTGGTTGGGTGCTATCGCAATTCCATTAGACTGGGACCGTCCTTGGCAAGCTTGGCCAATCCCTTGTGTAATAGGCGCCTTACTCGGCTACATGACTGCGCATTTTATTACTCTTGTACAGACATTACCTGTGTTAAGAGTAGGCAAAAAAGTTCATAGGTGAATCGTCGATGATTGTACAAATAGTATGATAAATGCAACAATTTGTACTCTAAAGAAATTATTTATAGACTTAATAAAGAAACGAACGCGTTCGAGAAGGTGACTATGTTTATTGAGAATTACATAACAGCGAAAAAATTGAACAGTCGCTTACAAATAAACGTTTTATCTATCTTAGATGTCATGCGAGGTCAAATATATACGATAACCATCGAAATCGGAATTTAATTGCCTAAATTCTTTTGATATGGTCATAAACGTTTATACAAAGTAAGACATACATTTTTTATTGCTTTCGGAATATTATAAATTGTTCCATTAAATTAAAGAGCTTGAGAAATAGGTAGATATAAATTCGATTGATACATGTTACCTGATAAAAATGTTATGCATTTATTGTGGGAAGCAGGATTAACGTAATTTGTTACATTAAAAACAACATTACGATATTCTTAAATTTTTCTGACCTGTTACTGTTTTATATTTCACGCAACCAATTTCTTCATAATTGCATAAAGATCCGCAGTCTAATTATTATTTTACAAGCAATTTTATACGTATTTATCGTAACATTGGTAAACACTAGATGTCAGTAGTATTGAATTAGCAACGCGTGGAAGTCATGACCTTGAATTAATTGAGGTTTATCACTGCCGGCATCGAGAGTAATTCATTGTCGTGTTGTACAGTCTGTCTCTCATAGTCTTCCGAACCGTTGATTAATAATTTGCATGAAACATGCCTGAAACTGCAGGAAAGGTATTTATTCTTCTCTTATAACATAGCAATAAACTTTTTATTCGATTTTATTGGTTATACAAAATAAGATTGCGTTTCTTTTTATGCGAACGGCAGGTAATTAAATGTAAAGCCGCGGTAGCATGGAAGGAGAAGCAGCCTCTTTCGATGGAGGAGATAGAAGTAGCACCTCCGAAAGCTCATGAAGTCAGGATCAAGGTTGTAGCTGTAGCTCTGTGTCATACGGATGCCTATACTCTGGATGGGTTGGATCCAGAAGGAATTTTCCCATGTGTTCTTGGTCATGAGGGCAGCGGTATTGTGGAGAGCATTGGCGAAGGAGTCACAGAATTCCAACCTGGTATAATCATCGTTGGGAGCTTCAAAATTGGCACAGAGACGGTAGAAAAAATATGGAAGGTCATATGCGACAAGGACCAAGCTGATTATTTGGAATCAATTGCAAACTGTGCTATTTCCCAAGCTCCCAACATTTCATTTAGAATTGTATTGTTTGCGTTCTTTTCTCTCCAGACGCGAACAATACATTGTATTTAGACAAATTGTATCGTGCTAAACAATTCTCCATGTTATGTCTCAAGGCGATCACGTGGTTCCATTGTACATTCCTCAATGCAAGGACTGCAAGTTTTGCAAATCCCCGAAGACGAATCTTTGCAGCAAGATACGTAATACTCAAGGAAAGGGTGTGATGCCCGATGGTACTTCTCGGTTCACTTGCAAGAATCAGACTCTTGCTCACTTCATGGGTTGCTCTACTTTCTCAGAATACACCGTAGTAGCTGATATCTCTCTTGCTAAGGTGCTTGCCCGTTTACAGAATGTTATGAATAGGTTGCGGATCTTTATGCATTTATGGCTTCTAAAAATGTTCAAAAAATGCTAGAATATAAAATTCCACAGATTTTAATACAGTTTTTACTTATGTCAGATCTATAAAAGCTACTATCACTGAAAATAAGATTTCATTTGTTCCCACTTTCTTGAAATTTGCCTGCAAAAACTAATATTTGCATAAACATCTGCAGTTTAATTAAAAATTATTTATAGAATATTTGAAGTAAAGTACAATTCTTTATTTTAGGTTGATCCCAGCGCACCCCTCGAGAAGGTTTGCTTGTTAGGTTGTGGAGTACCTACTGGCTATGGTGCTGCCCTTAACACGGCCAAAGTGGAGCCTGGAAGTTCATGTGCTATATGGGGACTGGGTGCAGTGGGGCTGGCAGTTGCACTTGGTTGCAAGAAAGCTGGTGCAACGCGCATTATCGGTATAGACGTGAATCCGAGTAAATTCGAGCTTGGTAAGATATAAGAGCACTTGATCTATTAGTTTTACCCTTGAAGAAGGAGTTGATCATTTTTCTATTTAATTATTGCACAGCTAAAACTTTTGGATGCACCGAATTCGTTAATCCAAAGGATCATAGTAAACCAATTCAGGAAGTTCTGGTAGAATTGACCGATGGAGGATTGGATTACACTTTCGAGTGTGTCGGCAATGTTAACACCATGGTAGAAAGTCGTTGATTTCTTAAGTATCGCCAATTACGCAGAGCAGTCGGCAAATAATAAATTTGTTTGCAGAGAGCTGCTTTGGAATCCTGCCATAAGGGATGGGGTACATCTGTCATCGTGGGTGTAGCTGCAGCAGGCCAGGAAATCGCCACTCGTCCTTTCCAATTGGTGACAGGCCGAGTATGGAAAGGAACTGCGTTCGGTGGCTGGAAGTCCAAGGAAAGCGTTCCAAAACTGGTACAAGAATACATGTCGAAATCGCTCATGCTCGACGAGTTCGTTACTCACACTCTTCCATTCAAAAAGATCAACGAAGGATTCGATTTATTACACTCGGGATCATGGTAACTTCTATTAACTCAATACTCTTAAAACAACTACCGATTAACAGAAAATATTACTTTTTGTTTCCTTTTTGTTTTAGCTTAAGAGCGGTGCTCAAGTATTAAACGCGTGAGTGTAAAAAGTGATTTACAGTGTCTCAGTATCTTTCTACAGTCTTCCTAGACACGATTGGAACACGTCTATTTTTTTGTAAGGAATTTTAAATAAAAATAATATATTGATATTTTATAGAGTCTCGGTGTGTGATTGCAAGGAAGAGGCGGTGCGAGAACCAGTTTTCTACAACAATCTTTATTCATAAAGAATTCTTACAGCCACATGTACAATACCAATCTGGTGAAATATCAATAGTAGCTTCGGGATGAAGTAAAAATTCTTTACGCTTCGACCAGGTGCATACCTTACAAAAATCATCACGTTTACGAAGATCATAGACGATGATTTTCCCCCATTGTATATAATTATGTATATACAATATGCAAGACGACGTTCTCAGTAAAACTATCGTATGGTTGCGGTTTCTCGAGTTATGCTCGGTTAATCTATAATGTTGACGGTACGGCAATAAATTCAGGCTGGGAATAGAAATTGCGCTCGAACGTGGCAAAGAGTGCATCGTGGTGTTGTCGGTGAATTCATTACATCGCGAACGAATGGACATTTTTCTACGAGTCCTTATATTTTATCGCTAGACTGCCGAGGTTTATGCATTGACTACCATAAAATACAATGACATATATAGAAACATAAAAAAAATATCAACAAATATCACCGTAAGACAATTAACTAAACAATCCAATGTCAATCTTTAATTCTACGGACAAAGTAACATTTTATTTATCGTCGATTACTCTCTAAGTAATGCTCTAATTCGCGTAAACATCTGCAGTCTGTTTTCTGTTCCGATGTCTGAGAATGACGTGGTGTTTTCTGGTGCTCGTTAAAACGCGGGTTTGTTAATTATTCATGGACAGTTTACTCGCTTCCTCCCATCTCTTACGTTCGTTATACGGTCTCGATTAAGTTGCTCACAGAAGAGTAGAATGCAAGCGCGATCGCATATAAGAATAAGTACCGAAAATCCATAGTACGGTATTGCCGCTAATCGATAACAATAATTAATAATAGTTTAAAGAATGCGCATGTCGATGCTCTTTCGAAATAGACGACGACGACGCTAGAAACAGAAACATCTCTGGACACGTGTTTCGGTTCTCTAGAATGCGGATTACGTGTAATAATTTGCACTGGCTAATCACCTACGTGTAAATTCGCCACCTAATCGCGAGCTAGGGCATATTCACATAGTCACACCGATCGTTTTTTCCATTTCTTTTTCGTTTGTTCTACGGATTACAATGTTTTATACCTTCTAGTACCTACGGTGTACCACACACTCGTTAAGTAAAAGTCGTAAGTAAAAATGCTTATAATTACAAGTAAACGCAGACGAATCACGACGTGCTCTCTTGTTATCAAATATTAAAAACGCTTACCCCCGCGTTTCCTCAATCCTTTCTCTCGGGGGGGTCGAGAGAGGATCCCTTTTGTAGACGCGCGCGTTACTTTTCTTCTTTTTCGTGAACTTTGAAAATTGCGTGTGTGTGTGTATGTGTATGTGTATGTGTGTGACAAAACGTCGAAGGGGAAAGAATTACGTTTGTCGAAAGGGATGAACGTATCGTGTATCTTAAAATATGTTTTTCTTTTTTTTCGTTTTTTTTTCCTTCCTTTTCTATCTGTGTACAAGGAGTGCATCGCGAGTTCATAGAATTCTCTCCGGCATCTCCCCTCCTTCGTCGTCGTGATTGAGCTGCTGCTTAGTAGTTAGCGAGTATGAAATAGGTCATTCTTTTTAATGCAAGTGTTATCTTACACTAGAACTCGCAACGCAAGATGGCTACGAGAGAAAAGAATGAAAGCTCGAGGCAGAAAGGGGGGAAGAAGAAGAAGAAGAAGAGGAAAAATAAATAAGCGACGGAAATCGTTAGGTCTCTCTATATGTATATATATATATACAGGACGTTTTAGAAAATATTCTCCGTCGATAAGTGCCGTGAAAAAAACATTTTGTTCACCCCTCGAAAAAATGTCCTCATTATTCCACACAAGGGATGTTGGATGTTCAATTTTAAGCTTCGAACCTTCTGAATGAACAACGACATTTTCTACAACACCCTGTATGCATTATTCTCTTGTAGATATCAGCGAAGGTGTTCAGCAACGGGACTGGATCGAATCTATAGTTTTTTTTAGCGGGATTATGGCAATCAAGTAAATACAATCTGACTTCTACATCTTCAAGCGTGCAACTTTCTAGGTGTGTAATGTGTGTATTCGTATGTGTGTTGAACTGCTGACGATCGGCCTGGTTTTCTCTCTCAGCCAGCTTGTTCTTTTTCTGCCGTATTATCGTTAGTCATAGACAGTATAATGTATTATTTATTTATATATTTATATTTATATATATATATATTTGTATATATATATTATGCTTAGACATTACAATTCGAGATATCGTTAATCTAGCGCGGTTAGAAATCATAATCATATAGAGCATTCTTTTTTCTTTCTTTCTCGCTCTCTCTTTCTCTCAATATTTTTTTTTTGTTTCTTTGTTAAACTTTATCTCTGTTGCATCATCTTCTCTCGTTAAATGTATCGTTAATTTCTATGCGTCGGTGTGGAGTGGACATGAATTCTACCCGATGGAGGATGATCTTCCCATTTCTTGAACACCTTGTGAGTGTGTCTCTCCTATCTCTCTATCTCTCATTTCTTTCTCTCCCACTCTCTCGCTCGCTCTCTTTCTCTCTCTACCATTCTATACGCATAAATAGTGTATAACTGTATTATTTATAGACGAGTTGTGCATGGAGGTACCTCGAGGGGCACACACAGGCTAAAGGTCATTCGCATTTCTGTCACTACGACAATCTGCGCCGATTCTTGTTGAAGGTAAATGCAATCCAGTCGGACTATCAAACATTGCACGGGTTCTTTGCTATTGCACGACTGTGTGTATGTACGTGTGTACATGTGTTACGTGTGGAACATGTCTGTCTGTCTGTCTGTTTCTGTGTGATTTTATTGCACTGTTTAGCTTCCCTCTCTTAACCCGTTTGGCACTTGTGTCTTTGTCTTCCCTAATCGACCGGATTTAGCGTTGATTAAATTGTTGATTTTGTTTTCAGTTGGATCGAAGCTCTGTGTGACAAGATCAGCACTCGAGGATTCAACCGTTGATCCTGATGGCCACCGACGGCTCCTGAAGAGAACTCCCCAACTCGGAGAGCCGGTGTAACATTTGCTTTTTTCCGAAGCGGAGCTCTCTTCTCTTTACGTTTCTCAGCGTATTTCTTTTGTTTCGTTGCTCTACGAACTGGTTTTTTTTGTTTTAGGCTTGCACGCAGCCTCCGCCGCCCTGATTCACCGAAGACACCTCCAATCACAACGGCGATGATCGATACGACTGGACAACCGGAAAAGGGAACCTCGTTGTCCGATCGCTCGATATCACGTCAAGGTACTGCTCCCGGTTAGCTGCTGCTGTTTTCTCTGTGTCGGTTGGCTGATCCTAAGGAGTCTAGAAGTCTAACGGCTGATCAGCGGATCCCTCGAGGTCCTGGCCCACATCTGTGCCTCCGTCCTCGTCGTCGTCAAGGTCCACGCTGTTGGTCTTTAGACCTCCGTTGCTTATCTTGTTCACTATCATGTCTGAAACATTAATGATACTATTGATTAACGATTGGGTTAGATTTGGATAGGATTGTTTAATTTCTATTAAACGTAAACACAGTAAGGTAGAAAATGACACTAAAATGATAAGACATTTTTTGCAAGTCGGCAAAAATCCCTTTGGGAAACATATCACATATTTTTAATGAAAAATATTTAATGTAAGAATGTTTTGACCGATTTTAGGAAGTTTATCCACGGTCACTGTAGCGGTCGTCGATAATGTAAACTCCTATTTTATGAAAACCATTAGTTTCCTATTTTACCGACAACATTGGAATCGATAAAATAAGAATTTACACTATCGACAACCGCTACATTACCATGCAGGGTTGAAAGTCGAGAGTTGAACCACCGGGAACTGTGTTTTACCATCACAGTTTGTGGTTACCGTCTGCGCAGACGTCGGTAATTTGTCGAATAGTTTCAGCGTTTTGCCGCTGCACGAGTTGTAAGTCATTATTTTGTTAATTATTTAATTATTGCGCGATTGTAGCTGGATCATTCTTGGATCGTACAGATGCGGCAAAGTCTAATGAACAAGCCACGGCGGTTAAAATATTTTTTACCGCATATTAATCATGCAATCAATGATTTTCTGGCACGTGTAATAGACGCCTCGGATAAATCTTCATTTGGTACAGCTGTTATCATTTTTTTGTTGCAGATATACATCCCCGGGTATGTAATACAATCCACACATATGATTGCGTCAGAGCAGATTCTAATTTTTTTCTTTTGTTCAAGGGACAAATCCGGCTGGCACGATGTTAAGCAGCGATCGCTTTCTGCCTCGAGGAGCTCGAGGGATAGAACACGGGGTAAGTTTGGGAGGCGTGTGTTTTCGCCTCTGTCTTCGAGGTTCTATTGTTATCTAGCGTTTGAACCTACCGCAGTCTGGTTTGCTGCCACGTGTTTTGGTACCGGCGAATTCGACGCCGTGGGGGTCGACACACCAGCAAAGACCTAGACCACGATGACACTGGGTACTTCGGTAGTACCCTCGAGAGTCGCAGGCGGGTGCAACGTCCGGAGATGATCGTTTGCGCACGGCAGCACACGGACGTTCAGCTTTTGAGAAGCAGCCGCACCATTCGGGCCCGTTCACGAAGATGTCCCTGGAAGCACAATGTTCGTCGCTTTAGTTTAAGCTATCAACAGGGAGTCCTCCACCAAGTACAATTACAATCTCCGACTAACACAACCGATCCCAGATTAACCTTTGTTTCACTTAATTGATTTCTTAAGTTCTTAAGTTCTTACGTGGTTCCTACTTCTTCGAGTTCAATCCTGATCCTCTAATCGAGTCTAGCAAATATGTTAGTAGACTGCGGATCTTCATGCAAAATAAAAATTGTTTGTATAAAATTCAATGTAATTTCTTCCCGTAATGATTTGAATAGAGGAGAAATTATACATTGACATCTTCAATTTTTAAAATTTGACAATTTTCAATTTCATGTACTCAATTTTGCTATAAATGCATCAAGATCCGCAGTCCACATATATATTAGGTTGGAGGGAACGTTCTGTCGTATTTTTCAAAGAAAACATTCGAGTCGATTTATCAAAATATATGTTTAATATTATTCAATGATATAATTTCCATTATTTCTAACAAGTTTTTGCTATGATTCAGATAACCTGTCGATTTCTGTTTCCCACTCACTCACCAGCAGCATGTGGTTTTGATCTACAAGCAAACTTCTTTAAAATACGACAGAACCTTCCCTCCAACCTAATACAATCGTTTAAAGGGTTCATTTGGAGACAGGACCAGCCGAGGGTTCATTCATAGAGATGCTTTAACGAATTAAAGTCCAGCGTCAGACGGATTCCGTTATTTGTCGGAAACGATCAGGGACCAATTAGATTTGGAGTGCAATGTGGCCGCCGTATTGTGTCCCGGCAAAGCACCTCGGCAACGAAGGTCGTAAAACGTGCAGTAAACCGAGTACTTAAGAAGTTAAGCGACTCGTGCACGGTAGTCGACAATCATACGCGATCATATACAGTTATACCTTCTTAATGCTAAGGTGTACGACACAGTCGTCGGAGTCATTCTCTCCTCAACGTTCTCGAGGTTTTAGTACTGCAAAAGCGTTCGTTCGTATTGCTCCGTTTAAAACGCTAGAACCAACCATTGCTTTACAATCATCCCATTTCTTCACATTCGGAAAGTCTCTCTCTTTCTGAAGCTGGCGGGAGCCAAACGACTCGGTTTTCACACGTATCATTCATCCGCATTGCTCCATTTAAAACTCTAGAACCAACCATTGCTTTACAATCATCCCCAGTAGCGCGTTATAACTAGTTGGGGCCTTGGGCAAAGTAGAATTTCGAGGCCCCCCCGGGGAAGAAAATAGAATTTGGATCTTGGATCTTGGTTTGTGTTCGGGGCCCCGGGCATTTGCCCAAGTTGCCCACAGGGTAACGCGCCACTGATCATCCCCTTTCTTCACATTCGGAATAACAAATATGTACACTTGTTCGCAGGGTATCTCGCTCTCTTTCTGAGCCTGACGGGAGCCAAACGACTCGGTTTTCACACGTATCCGTACAATCATCCTCTCCCTAACAATCAGTCAGCTACTTGGTCTGGAGGCACGTACGCTCGAGACCTATTACACTCGAGCGTCCGGCATGACGCGGGGCGGCTACCAACCCTCTCGCCGCGTTGCTCCGACGGTATTAAAAACTGAAAGGGTTTCTCGTTCCCTTTCCGGGTCACGTATCCCGCGAGTTTAATGATTTACAAGCAGCGCAGAGGTGGAGGAAGAAGAAGAAGAGAGTCCGCCGCGATGCGACAAGCGGATTACAACGCGAGCAGGACGTGTCTCGCTACGTGAACGGAATCGAAAGGGTTGTTACGCCCTCTTAACGTCCGCGAACGCCGTTTATCGACGTCACGGCTGTCCCGGAATCGAATGGACGAGATTTCGCATGGATTCTACGTAGCAATGATTGTACATTCTAATTCGACTGCCTGTTTGATCCATTTATGGGAAAATAGGGTGTATAGCAAACTGAAAACTGTGCATGTACAACTGTTTGCATACAGATCCACAGTCTAATTATAATTTTAGTTCAAGTAACTTTTGTTACGACGTGATAGGTACAGCGAGCCACAGTAATATTCGGACACTTTTGAAAGTACATTTACAGTGGCCCGCAATAATATTCGTCCGCTATAAAACAGAGAATAACTTTTTTAATATTGTACTATACGATTTGAACTTTTTTGGAAAGTTAGAGCAATTAGTTTACTACAGAATGTGAAGAAAAAATACTAAATGTTGCATTTTCAACTTTTTCATGTGGTCCTATATTGAATATTTAAAAAATACGTTTTGTTGATCCGTGTCAACACAGTCTAATTATAATTTTAGTTCAAGTAACTTTTGTTACAACCTCATAGGTACAGTGAACCACAGTAATATTCGGACACTTTTGAAAGTACTTTTATATTGTAAACAACAATTTCTAGTATTTTCTCTGTAATTCCGATCAATTGGAATTTTTTCAAAAATCTGTTTCACGTCTTGTAGTAAATTAACCCTTAGCAGTCGAGGGATGCGACTCAGAGTCGCCACTAAAAATTCCTGTACCTTTATTCACAATATTGTTTAAATCATTAAAAATATGTTGGTGTATAATCAATAGCCATCGAATTTTATGCATTTATGACAAAAATCAGTAGGTGAAACTTAAAACGGCAAAAAACATTTTAAAATAACATCGTTTCATTTACATTTTTCTTTCTCTGATGTCGAGTCACACTCGACGAAGGAGTGCAAAGGGTTGAAAAAGAGTTCTCATCCTGTTAAAAGTGTCGGAATATTATTATGGTTTGCTGTGGAAGGAGATTGGAACTGCTGATCATCGTAGGAAGTGATAGCGCGAGGGGTTGATAGCCTCTCGACGTCGGATAGTTCTTCGTCCACCGATATGGGAAAAGGAGAAACGGGTTATGGGGGCTAGGACTAGTGCTTGAACGTGCAGGGAATCGTAAAGGGTGGTTTCGTCCCCTGTCCACGGGCTCGGGACTCACCCGTCTGTGTCGCAGCCGTCGAGGAACGGCTTCAGACACGGCTCGTTCTGATCGTGCTCCAGCCCGTACAACTCGGAAAGGGAGAGCCTGCCGTCGTTGTCGCTGTCCAAATGTCCGAACATCCACCTGACCTCGCACTGGCAACCGATGGGCAGGTGACCTGGAAACGGCGTCCACGAAATATGAATTCCAATGGCCACTTCTACGCGCGCGGACTGCGCCGAATCAAATTGCGATTTCGCTCGCCTCAGAATACCACCGACCACGTACAGTGCCGGACAAAATGATAGGGCATTTGATGTATTTCTATATTTCATATAACACAATAGGACATGTGTACATATTACACGCCCTGTATATTAGATATGTCCTTCAAAGTAGCCATATAGAATTGCAAGTTTGTATCTTGTACACAAAAGAAATTAGAGGAAGAAGTGTAAACATGGGCAGACTTTGCTCGGTCAAATTGATAGGACGCATGTAATATTTTCTGTTATTATATACTCTGACAGTAATTTATCAGCAGTGACTAGAAACAGACGTGAAAAATTTTCAGTTATCCACAACATTTGTGCCGTTAAAGTTAAAATGGGTCGAGGAAAACAATTAGACGAAAGTGAAACCGACCGAATTTTGTTATTGCATCGCGTCGGTTATGTAGTTCTCGTTGTTGAGGGTACCTCGAAATTCTTTCAGCAAGACCCGGAAGTCTTTTATAATTTAGGTAGGCGTTGAATAAAGAAAAGAAAGATAATTATTTATACAGAGGTGCAGAGTTGGGCAAATATTTTATTGAAATAAAAATCTCGAATAAATTGGGGTTTTTTCAAGTGTGTGTTTAAACCCACTTCACCCACTTTTTATTTATGTAAAATTTTTGCACAACTCTGGATACAGTCTTCCCTCGCATAGTGTTACTACCTTGGGGATATGGAGACTTATGTTTCTACGGATAGTGTTACTTTCTTCTGTCCCCTACTGCGGGGTTCACCTTTGAGCGATCAGTCGATCAACAATGTAACACGGTATCGGATATCGGCGAGATAATACTAATGCAATAATGAAACTTCATTACTAGACAATTTTCGAAAAAGCGTAGAATATAAAATACGACAGAATTTAGTACAATTTTTATTTATTTCAGATCTGCAAAGGCTACTACCACCGAAAATCAGATTCTATTTTATTCCACTTTCTTAACGCTTTACCTACCGGAAGACTGTTAATAGGATTTTCTTTTACATTACAATTTTAAATGAAAATATTAAATCACGTTATCGAGGGTGACTTGTTAGTTCACAATAAAAATTGCTGTAGCTATCGAAGGTTCCATTGAAAAGTGTTTAGCCATATACCACAGATTTTTCAAAATTATGCGATAATCACCGGTCGGTAATGTATTCAAATTCCGTCTACAAATTGCAAACTGCATAAACATCCGCAGTCTATTTATTAGTTTCAGTTATTTCGTTACGGAACCTTTACCAACGGATTGTGGAATCCGATTGGTGAAATTTTTCCGATTAAAACACGATAGAATTGTTATTTACTTGTTTAATAAGCGATGAAAGTTTCGAACGCACAGAAGGATCAGTTAAACAATAACACCAATGCAAAACATTTTCATTTTTCATTCTCTTTATCTCAGGGGGATTTCTTAGGGGGATGAAGAAGTAACACTATTCGTAGAGACGAAAGTGACAAGCGAGGGAAGACTGCATTCTCGCATTATTCTCTCTGTAAATAATTACCGAAGACCCTGGAGAATTATCGAGACTCGTGCGGATTATTCGCGGATAAATATTGAAAACTCGTTCGATAGTGAGAGGGAGTAAGGGTTCGGAGAACAATATCGCGGGAGACACGGCAAAGTAATCGCGCCGGATCTCGACGGGAAGCGATTCATTCTAACGGGACAATTCCGAACTGGTACGAAAGTGATTGTACCGAAGTCGAATAGCGTGCAGTGACGTGAGGCAGTTCCGAACTGTAATGTCCAGGACCCGTTTCGTCTCGTGCGGAGCAATTAGTTTCTTGTATATATTCAGCCTTGATCCTCTAGGGTTGCGAACGCGGCGCCTCGACTACAATCACCCTTGAACACTACCCCCGCGCTTTCCAATTTCTATTGTCTCCCCTGCCAATTTTCTTTCGTCGATTGAAAAAAATTTGTACCTTTCTTCTATAAATTATTATGTATTTGGTATGTAATTCAGTAGATTTGTACCCGGGGAACCTGCAGATCGAAGTTTCGATCTTGTAGGACCAATCGTTTAGAAGTTATGGTCGCTTACAGTTGAGCAATTTGCAGTGTTCTTGACAGGTAAGTCGCCGCCATATTGGTTTGTAGTGAAGGTCGCGCGCCGCTTACCGAGCAGAACCGCTAGATGGCAGCACGAGTATTAATGCTGATAATATAGAACGGGTATTGCGATTGTTGTTTGAATTTTGGAAGACATGGCCACGTTGTTGCGTTTTAACACTAGATTTACGGGATCCGTCAAAATGACGGGTACTAATATTCTTAATTTGCAATTATTAAGATTGTAAAAGTGCTTTCCTGAGGAATTATTTACCAAATTTATTTCTTTGGGTACATATTATTGGAAAAATAGCCAAAAATTTGAATATACACATCCTTGTTATGTTTATAAAGTAATGTGAAATAGTTATTTCTACAGCTCCGTAAACCTAGTGTTAACTGGTCTGGGTTAGATTTTTGTAAATATTTTCCATGATATTTCTTCTCAAACATTTTCCGAGATATTTTCTCTATAAAAATGATATCGGCGCTCCTGCTCTATCTTTGAAACAACTAAAGGTATTCAGTACTAGTTACAATTTATTCCAACGTTCCGACCAACGAAAAATCAATGATCGAACAGCAACGCCGATATAATTTTTCTTTTTTACGATAGTAAAAGTGCGATCGATATTCTTAAATTTATATTTTCTCTATGTTAGCGATACTACTGCCCGTGCTGCCATCTAGCAGTCACTGCAAACCAATACAGCAGCACCTTACCTATCAAAAACACAGCAGATTGCTCAACTTTAAACAACCATAACTCGTGAACCATTGAACCTACAGGATCAAAACTTCGATCTGAAGGTTCTCCGGATACAAATCTATTAGATTACACACCCAAATACATAATAATTTATAGGAGAACGGCAAAAACTTTAGAGTCCGGTAAAGTTTAACCTGCGTTTCGAATAATTTCGGGGAAAATAGAACGGACGATCGTCCCGCTGAAGAGTTCGTTATGCAAATGAAGAAGAGACCTTTTGGTTTAGGATGCGGACGACGGTGCTTCGAGTCAGACATCACGACGGAGAACCAGTCCAACAGTCGGTTCGCCATCGCCGGCTTGAACGACGCCGGACAATCAGCGTTCCGGGACAACTGGGAGTTGTAAGTCGACTTCAACGGGGACGGCGTCTTCTCCATAACTTCGTTGCTCATCAGATGCTTGTCGTCGTATTTGCCCTCGGCAGCCAGCGCCTGGAAAAATACGGAGAAACTGGATCAACGAACGGACGACAATCGTCCGGGACTCTTAATTGGACTGAACCGTTGTTCCAGGTACTTTTCGGTCATAATTAATTACACGACAATGTCTCGGAAAATTTAACGATCCGCCAATAATACCACTGCCGCGTTGGACAGGCAATTTGAACATTTAATTGGCTCTCTATCGTGCAATTATATCTGTCATTTTGAATTTAAACCAGGGGTTGAAAATAGTTATCGATTCAGGGTTCTTGAAACAGTTACGAGAACCGCAGAAGTGTTACTAACTGTTACGAGTAGACTGCGGATGTTTATGCAATTTTCTAGTTTTGTAGGTAAAGTTTAAGGAAAGTGGGACCAAATGAAATCCTATTTTTATTGGTAATAGACAAACACCGGATGTTTATATAATAATATATAATGCAGAATAAACAGTTTGTGCATCAATTGCAAGGCCAAAAGAACTAAATATAAATTTATATTCTTCATTAATAATTTTAATGTGGCGAAAACAATATATTAATAAGTTTTAAATTGCACTCGCTCATTTTTTATTATAAATACATAAAAACCGGAGTCTAGTAATAGCATTTGTAGATTCAAAAAATAAATAAAAATTGTACTAAATTCTGTCGAATTTAATACAACAGCATTTCTTGAAAATTTTTATATGCACAAAGATACGCAGTCGATTCATTAGATACCGACATATTTAATAATGTAAACAATATTTTGAATAATGATACAGTAATTCTTAGTGGTGCCTCAGAGTGCCAAGGGTTAATAATTATAATCAGGTCATTTTTCTCTTGTTCTTTTTTTAAAATCTGATCACCCCTATCTCAAAGCAACCCTTT
>CM052203.1:1806386-1821504 GCA_028455805.1 Lasioglossum figueresi
CGCTGTATAACATCTGCCAAGCGATTAGGAATTGATTTAAACAATTTTTTAATACGTTTCTGTCTTAAAAGACTCCGATTTGTAACAATACTTTGTTTTAATCCCGTTACATCTTTGTACTGTTTTCCATTCTCGTAAACGTTTCTTGAAAGTTCTATTTTCAATAATATTAAGGTCGCGTGAACTCGAGGCATGTCACATTTTTAGAACTAAAATAAGTTTTAACACATCTCGCGGTGTGTATCGCAGCATTATCCTGTTGAAAAATAAACGTACCGCCTGCGATACGAGTCGCGTGTTTATTTAACCAATCGTCTATTAATTCAAGATATTTTGCGCTGTTTACACAGGCTGATAAAAAATTTATGTCAGTTTTTCCCCGATATCCAATACCGGTCAACATCGTGACACTTCCGCCACCTATTTGTCGACGGCTTAAATATTGTTCTTCGTTCCTTGGATCGCGGAAACAGTAGTTCCAGCCATCAGGACCGTCCAAATTAAATTTCTTTTCATCGCTAAAGATCACATTTCTCTACTTCTTTTTTCACAAAACACGATCGCGAGCAAACTTTAAACGAGCTTCTTTATGTTGTCTCGCTTAGAGGAGGTTTTCTTTTCAGTTTTTTTCGTTTAATTTGTTTACTGCTTTCGAGAATACGTCGAACAGTTATTACGTTAGCTGAAACAGCTGTTTTATTCATCGATTTTCCTTGCAGTTCCTTTATATTAGAAGCTACGCGTAATATGGCCCGTCCGTCGCGTTCTGTTGCAGCACGAGGTCTGCCAGTACTTTTCTTTTTTCCGTAGATTTTCGGATTTTTTAAAAAGTTATACACAACGTGACGGTTTCTATTTAACACTAGGTTTACGGAACCCGTCAAAATGACGGATTCTAATATTCTTAATTTGCGATTACTAAGATTGTAAAGATGTTTCCCTGATGAATTATTTATCAAATTTATTTCTTTGTGTATATATTACTGAAAAACTTGCCAAAAATTTAGATACACACATTCTTGTTATGTTTATATAAAATAATGCGAAATAGTTATTTCTAGAGCTCCGTAAATATTGTTTTCAGACTGGAGACTGCTGCTGATCGACTACCCGTGGACGATCAAGCTATCCGACGCGATCAAGCTACCCGAAACGATCAAGCTACCCGGAACGATCAAGCTACCCGAAACGATCAAGCTACCCGGAACGATCAAGCTACTCGACGCGATCGATCTACCCGAACATTCAGATGTCTCGAGTACTCGTCCGAGCCCGCCCGATTTTTTCCAACCCGACTCGACTGTCGGGTACCCGTAAATGTCGGGAACCCGCACACCCCTAACAGATATCCTATTGCGTTATATGAAATATATAAATACATCAAATATCCTATCGTTTTGTCCGGCGCGCTAATCCAGTAGATTTGTACCAGGGGAAACTGCAGATCGAAGTTTCGATCCTGTAAGATCAATGGTTCAGAAGTTATGGTCGCTTAAAGTTGCAAAATCGCAATATCCGCTCTACATTATCAGCATTAACGACCGTGCTGCCATCTACCGGTTCTGCTAGATAATCGACACGCTTACAGGTTTTACCTGTCAAAAACACTGCAGATTTCTCAACTTTAAGCAACCATAACTCCTGAACCATTGATCCTACAGCATCGGAACTTCGATCTACAGGATCTCCAGGATCTCCAGGTTCAAATCTACTGGATTACATACCAAATACATAATAATTTATTGAAGAAAGGCAAAAATGTTGAGTCCTAACTCGTATACACGATGTTTCGAACTCGTTTGATTCGAGCTTCCGCGATAAAACGTGTTAATTTCACAGCGTTCAGCGTTGAACGTTCCGCGAATCGTCGAACAGCGACGGACCGTGAATTTCGACTGTAAAAATTCTGACGGAGGCCAGTGGTGAAGGGGGCCAGGAATTAGGAGAAACGAATACGAAACGTGGAAGAGATCGTTTTAAGTAAAAGATAAAAGGAAAGCCAATAAACGCGGTGGAATTGATAGGGGTTGCGAGAGAAAGGTTCGATGGGAGGTCCGCGCAAGGGATCTGAAACTTTCTTTTCTATTTCTCTTTCTCTTTCTCTCTCTCTAGCGGCGGACGATAACACCTGGCCAAAGTTTGAAGCTTCTCACGGGCTACGAGCAGATGGGGCCGATATAAAAAGAGCGAGATTAAAGGCGGATTCGCACGTACATTATCAACCACGCCCTCCCGTTTCTCGCGTTACACCCTCTGTCGCGCCCCACCTTTCGCCCCGCCACGGCTTCCACGGGGATGAAACTCAACGCTCCGCGAAAATCTGCCCAGGAAATTCCGCGGCGCATGTTCGTTTCGACGGAACTTTATCGCGATCTACAACCCTTGTTGCCTTCTGCTCACGAAATTCAAAATCAAATTGCGCCACGATTGTCCCATCGTCGAAGCCTATGCTGAGCCGAAAACTATCGTTTTATTATTGTTTTCAGTTCATAAACTGACTACCTGTTCTGCGGTCGCTTGGCAAGTCTGCTTCGATTACAATTTTTCAGCATTTTATTAATTTCTAATTGACACTAGAAGTACAAACGACAACTGTACATGAACAAAGAAGTTGCAAGGATGGTTCAAGAATATTTTTTTTAATTTATATATTTTGTTTACAATATTTATTTTCTCCTCACTGATGCTTTAAACATTCAACGATTTGTAAGGGTGTCCTTACAATGTTCAATGAACTCTGGCATTGTGATCACTAGACTGCGGATGTTTACGCAAATATGGCTTTTGAAAATTCTCTATGTTACAAAATACGACAGATTTTAGTATGACTTTAATTTATTTCGGACCCGAAAAGGCTATCACCACGGAAAATAAAATTTTATTTGATTCGAGTTTCTAAAAATTCGTCTACAAAAATTACAAATTGCATAAACATCCGCGGTCTAGTGATCACACATGACCGTAAGAATTGTCTGACTCAGAGATTTCTTTTACGTCTTCACGATATACTTGGGACACCCTGTGTAATCGTTGAAAAGGGCGGTACATGAGGTCATTTCACATGACCTTTGAGGTCATGTGCGATCACAATGACCGAGGTCGTGTGCGATCACAATGCCTTCTAAGGTCTCCTATGATCACCATGATCGAGTTCATATGTCAACACAATGATCGAGTTCATATGTGAACACAATGATCGAGTTCATATGTGAACACAATGATCGAGTTCATATGTGAACACAATGGCCGAGGTCTTATGTGATCACAATGCTCTCCACGGTCATGTGTGATCAAAATGATCTTTAATGTCATGTATGATCACAATGCCCTGCAAGGTCATGTGTGATCATAATGAATGAAGTAATATCAAGTGAAATCTGGAATTAATAGGGACTTCAATCCGTATTCCGGAATTTTCTAAAAATTGTTTGAAGCTCGATAAATTAGTGGTGAACATGATCACAATGACCGAGGCCATATGCGATCACAATGACCGAGGTCATGCGCGATCACAATGACCGAGGTCATGTGCGATCACAATGACCGAGGTCATGTGCGATCACAATGTCCTCCAAGGTCACGTGTGATCACAATGACTGAGGTAATTTCAAGTGATATCAGGAACTGCCCCTTTCAAGATTGAACGACCCTTTTGGGACATTCTGCACATTAAAATAGGGACTTCGATCCGTATTCCAGAATTTTTAAAAAATTGTTTGAAGCTCGATAAATTAATGGTGAAAATGATCACAATGACCGAAGTCATATGCGATCACAATGGCCTCCAAGGTCATGTGTAATCACAATGACTGAGGTGATTAACAAGTGAAATCTGGAACTGCCCCTTTCAAGATTGAACAACCCTTTTCGGACATTCTGCACATTAAAATAGGGACTTCGATCCGTATTCCGGAATTTTTAAAAAATTGTTTGAAGCTCGATAAATTAGTGGTGAAAATGATCACAATGACCGAAGTCATATGCGATCACAATGCCCTCCAAGGTCATGTGTGATCACAATGACTGAGGCAATTTCAAGTGAAATCAGGAACTGCCCCTTTAAAGATTGAACAACCCTTTTGGGACATTCTGCACATTAAAATAGGGACTTCAATCCGTATTCCGGAATTTTTTAAAAATTGTTTGAAGCTCGATAAATTAGTGGTGAACATGATCACAATGATCGAAGTCATATGCGATCAAAATGACCGAGGTCATATGCGATCACAATGGCCTCCAAGGTCATGTGTGATCACAATGACTGAGGCAATTTCAAGTGAAATCAGGAACTGCCCCTTTAAAGATTGAACGACCCTTTTGGGACATTCTGCACATTAAAATAGGGACTTCGATCCGTATTCCGGAATTTTTAAAAAATTGTTTGAATCTCGATAAATTAGTGGTGAACATGATCACAATGATGGAAGTCATATGCGATCGCAATGACCGAGGTCATATGCGATAACAATGGTCTCCAACGTCATGTGTGATCACAATGACTGAGGTAATTAACAAGTGAAATCTGGAACTGCCCCTTCCAAGATTGAACAACCCTTTTGGGACATTCTGCACATTAAAATAGGGACTTCAATCCGTATTCCGGAATTTTTAAAAAATTGTTTGAAGCTCGATAAATTAGTGGTGAACATGATCACAATGATCGAAGTCATATGCGATCAAAATGACCGAGGTCATATGCGAACACAATGGCCTTTAAGATCATGTGTGATCACAATGACTGAGGTAATTAACAAGTGAAATCTGGAACTGCCTCTTTCAAGATTGAACGACCCTTTTGGGACATTCTGCACATTAAAATAGGGACTTTTATCCGTATTCTGGAATTTTTAAAAAATTGTTTGAAGCTTGATAAATTAGTGGTGAAAATGATCACAATGACCGAAGTCATATGCGATCACAATGACCGAGGTCATATGCGATCACAATGGCCTCCAAGGTCATTTGTGATCACAATGATTGAGGCAATTTCAAGTGAAATCAAGAACTGCCCCTTTAAAGATTGATCTACCCTTTTGGGACATTCTGTACATTAAAATAAAGACTTCAAAACGTATTCCGATTTGTCAAATTATTGTTTGAAGCTAGATAAATGAGTGGCGAACACGAAGAATCTTGGCAAGAGGTGCACAAAATTTGTTTGATCGCTGTTTAGCTACGCCAATGAGCAACGTAGTATAAATAATTGTAGTATGATCTCTCGATTGGCCACTTGCTGATATAATTCACCCCACCAGCTGTTTTCCAGTTGAGCGTTACGCAACGACGAAGGACGCGTTCTGGCGTAAGCAGCGTTCACACCAGTTGCTCGTTAAGTCGGTGCCTAGCAGCGTTAGGTCACCGTGGCGGTACGTTCGCGTATGTACGTCGACGGTCCGGGGGCTTGTTTTATCAGCCGTCGGAATTGCTCGACAGAATAATCGAATCCGCGCGCGAATTAATTCATTTCCGAGCGTCGAGATTACGTAGCCAATCGACTCCGATGGTATCGACACGCCGGTGCTGGCCGAATAATTGATAGTTAATAATTCGAGCGGGTCGGTTCGGTTCGTTCCGGACGGATGTTGCACGGTGAAACCTGTGAAATTGCCGATCGACGGGTCCGTCAAACCGACCGCCACGATAAAACAAGGAAAAAAAAGGATCGAATAAAAAAAAACCGTATCATTGTAAACATTCATCGACATGATCGAATCGATTAACGCTAAATCTGCCACTGGCCTGTCAAATGAACGGCTCTATTCGTTCCGCGACTGTTCACGCGATCGCGATCCTTTGGACAGGTTAACACTGTACCGAACACTAAATGTTACATATCGCTTTGTAACAATTACAAGATCCTCTTCATAAAATTAGCAAAAATTTTATTGAATCAACTTGGGTAATTATCGTCACATTGAATTTCTAATGAAAGGGACTACGTATCATTGTAGATGTTCAAAAACGGAGCAATATCGTTTAAAAACACTGGAGGTGATCTTGAATGTTCTTCAGTAATTATTGTCACTGACTTTCTAATGAAAGGGGCTATCATTGTAGGTGTTCAAAAAGGAGCAATCTCGTTTAGAAACAGTGGATGTGATCTTGTATGTCCTTCAGTAATTATTATCACTTAATTCCTAATGAAAGGAACTATCATTGTAGGTGTTTAAAAAGGAATGATCTTGTTTTAAAAAAAATGTTGGTGTCCTTGAATGTCCTTCAGTAATTATTGTCACTGAATTTCTAATGAAAGGGACTAAATATCATTGAAGGTGTTCAAAAAGGAGCAATATCGTTTAAAAACAGTGGATGTGATCTTCAATATCCTTCAGTAATTATTGTCACTTAATTTCTAATGAAAGGGACCATATATCATTGTAGGTGTTCAAAAAGGAGCAATCTTGTTTAAAAACAATGGATGTGATCGTGAATGTCCTTCAATAATTATTATCACTTAATTCCTAATGAAAAGAACTATCATTGTAGGTGTTTAAAAAAGAATGATCTTGTTTTAAAAAAAATTTTGGTGTCCTTGAATATCCTTCAGCAATTATTTTCACTGAATTACTAATGAAAGGGACTATTATTGTAGGTGTTTAAAAAGGAATAATTCTGTTTAAAAAGAATGGATGTGACCTTGCGAATGTCCTTCAGTAATTATTGTCACTTAATTCCTTAATAAAAGGGACTATCATTGTATATGTTTAAAAAGGAATAATCGTATTTTAAAAAAAATTGAGGTGACCTTGAATGTCCTTCAGTAATTATTGTCACCGAATTCCTACTATAAGGAAGCATTATTGTAGGTGTTCAAAAAGGAGCAATCTCGTTTAAAAACAGTGGATGTGATCTTGAATGTCCTTCAGTAATTATTGTCATTTAATTCCTAATGAAAGGAACTATAATTGTAGGTGTTCAAAAAGGAATGATCCTGTTTAACAACTAGGTTTACGGGACCCGTCAAAATGACGGGTTCTAATATTCCTAATTTGCGATTACTAAGATTGTAAAGATGCTTCCTTGAGGAATTATTTTCCAAATTAAAAAAAGTGGCCAAAAACTTGGATAGACCCATTCTTGTTATGTTTATAAAATAATGTGTGATAGTTATTTCTAGAACTCCGTGAACCTAGTCTTAAAAAGAAATGGAGGTGTCCTTGAATATCCTTCAGTAATTATTGTCACTTAATTCCTAATTAAAAGCGACTATCATTGTAGACGTTTAAAAAGGAATGATCCTGTTTAAAAAATAATGTAGGTAACCTTGAATGTCCTTCAGTAATTATTGTCACCGAATTCCTACTATAAGGAAGCATTATTGTAGGTGTTCGAAAAGGAATGATCCTGTTTTAAAAAAAATTGAGGCGATCTTGAATGTCCTTCAGTTATTATTGTCACTTAATTCCTAATAAAAGGCAGCATTATTGCAGATGCTGAAAAAGGAATGGTCCTGTTTTAAAAAAGATGGAAGAGATCCTGAATGTCCTTCAGTTATTATTGCCATTTAATTCCAAATGAAAGGGAGCATCAATGTAGGTGTTTAAAAAGGAGTGTAAAAAAATGGAGACGACCTGTAAAAAGATGACACTTAAATGGAGATCTTTAGAAAAGAAGTAACATAAAAACAAATATTTTTATCGCATGGTGGCGAGCCACATTGTACCATTCAACTTGGTCCATAAGACATTTAACTTTCTTTTCAAAAACGACAAAGGTGGTTTACCCTGTATAAACACAAACAATAGACACGCTTTGTAAAGAAAATCGTAGTACAAGAGGAACCGAGATTTAATTGTCCTGAAAATGAATTAGGAGATCTCGAAGGTGGGGATTATCAAAATGGATTCGCATGATTCCGAGCGGGTAGGAAGGCACGCGGGCGTTCTCGTTAATAAAGAAGCCGCCATAGTGTTCTCGGCAGCATCCTGATTCGGCCGCAATGCCGCCAGTAGGTAGCTTGTGCTTCGAGAATTTGTGGTCGACGGCAAACGTGTAATTAGTTTAAACCGAGTAACGCGGTAATTAAGCTAGTTCAAACTCCTTTATCAAGACGGGGGACCCGCCCGGTCTATGTCTGCCTGTCCGCGTTTCGAAACGGCGGATTTTCTCTATCGCGACATCCGGCAAACAGTCTCCGTGGATCGACATCGTCGAATAAATCGGATTTAACTCGGGAATCAGAGCATCGCTTCGCTCCATGAAATATAGAAATTAATTTGGTATCGACACGGGTATGACTCGTGTTCGGAATTACGCTCTTCGAACATTGTTAGAAATTGAATAAAACATGCACGCTGGACTCCATATCGAAAAATGATATCACTGCGGATTTGTATCCGGAATAAAAATTGCGTTCATCCGAAGCTAGAGGGGCCATATTGCAGATTATTTCGTTTTTGAATAATTGAAGACTGAAATTAAAAATGACTGTGGTGCTAGTTTTTGAAAAATTATTTTTTCTGTCAAGAAAAATCTATTGCTAGATTGGTTATATGAGTATGTTACAGGGTTTAAATGAATTTTTCTCGGAATTTTCAATTTTAATATAAATGTACTGATTCAGTGTTTACAGCATATTTTTTAAAATATGGTTTCACTGTTTTCATCCTCGTGACAATAATCAAACTATTCTACGATATTCAATGGTGTTTTATTTTATAGTTTAAAGGCATATTTTTATACCCCAAATGCAAATAAAATCTACAATAATTTTGATATTTGTCAACAAAAATATTAGAGAAATTTCAAAGAGAAATTGAAAGTGATATTCAACGATGTTCTACTTTATAGTTTCAATGCATATTTTTGTTACCCAAATGTAATTTAATCTATGATGATTCAAAAACGTAAAATCTACAATAATTTTGATATTTATCAAGAAAAATATTAAAGGAGTTTCAAAGAGAAATTGAAAGTGATATTCAATGACTTCCTATTTTATAGTTTAAATGCATATTTATTCAAACTTACAGGGTTTAAATGAATTTCCCTCGAAATTTTCAATTTTAATTTAAATATACTGTTCTAATATTCACAGCATATTTTAAAAAATATATTTTCACTGTTTTAATCCTCATGACAATAATCAAACTATTCTACGATATTCAATAGTGTTCTATTTTATAGGTTCAATGCATATTTTCATTCCTCAAAATGTAAATTAATCTACAATAAATTCAAGATCATGAAAATTACAATAATTTTGATATTTATCAACAAACATATTAAAAAAGTTTCAAATAGAAATTGAAAGTGATATTCAACGATGTTCTACTTTATAGTTTCAATGCTTATTTTCATTCCTCAAATGTAAATTAATCTACGATGATTCAAGAACATGAAAACTAGAATAATTTTGATATTTATCGACAAAAATATTAAAGAAATTTCAAAAAGAGATTGAAAGTGATATTTAACGATGTTCTACTTTATAATTACAATGTATATTTATTCAAGCACATTAAATCTACAATAATTTGGATATTTTTCAGCAAAAGTATTAAAGAAGTTTTCAAGAGAAATTGAAAGTGATATTCAATGATATTCTGCTTTATAGTTTCAATGCATATTTTTGTTCCCCAAATATAATTTAATCTAGGATGATTGAAGAACATAAAATCTACAATAAGTTTGATATTTATCGATCAAACTTTTAAAGAAATTTCCAAGAGAACTTGAATGTGATATTCAACGATGTTCTACTTTATAATTACAATTTATATTCATTCGAACACATAAAATCTACAATAATTTGGATATTTTTCAGCAAAAGTATTAAAGAAGTTTTCAAGAGAAATTGAAAGTGATATTCAACGACGTTCTACTTTAAAGTTTCAATGCTTATTTTCATTCCTCAAATGTAAATTAATCTACAATGATTCAAGATCATGAAATCTGCAATAATTTTGATATTTATCAACAAAAATATTAAAGAAATTTCAAAGAGAAATTGAAAGTGTTATTCAACGATGTTCTACTTTATAATTACAATTTATATTCATTCGAACACATAAAATCTACAATAATTTTGATATTTTTCAGCAAAAGTATTAAAGAAGTTTTCAAGAGAAATTAAAAGTAATATTCAACGATGCTCTACTTTATAGTTTCCATGCTTATTTTCATTCCTCAAATGTAAATTAATCTACAATGATTCAAG
Source organism: Lasioglossum figueresi (assembly GCA_028455805.1). Lineage (NCBI taxonomy): Eukaryota > Metazoa > Arthropoda > Insecta > Hymenoptera > Halictidae > Lasioglossum > Lasioglossum figueresi. The sequence goes on from CM052203.1 coordinate 1,816,546, forward strand.
ATCATGAAAACTGCAATAATTCTGATATTTATCAACAAAAATATTAAAGAAATTTTAAAGAGAAATTGAAAGTGTTATTCAACGATGTTCTACTTTATAATTACAATTTATATTCATTCGAACACATAAGATCTACAATAATTTTGATATTTTTCTGCAAAGGTATTAAAGAAGTTTTCAGGCGACATTGAAAGGGTTAAAAGGTTAAATAGCATCTAATCAACTTCCAGAAGCGTCTAAATACGAGACAGAAATGGTGTGCTTCAAAAAATTCCAGAGTGAAACACACGACATTAGAATCCGACAAAATGACAATAAACAGGACAGCGAGAATCGCCTTGTAATTGCGTTTAAGTTCACGGAGTCCTCCGTTTCGAGAGCGCCTCCGTGTTGCTGCAGCGTTGCGCCGCGTTGCACAGGCTGCACGCTTCTCGGCCCGTTGCAATTCTCCGTTACGACGATGCAGTGCTTAACAGTTATGAAGTCGTGCGTTACGGGAATTCCGAAATTTTTCACCGGAGAACACCGGCGAATTTAGAAACCGGACGGCGCACCTGTGCAAGCGTGCATGTGCATGCGATGAAACACAGCGCGCCCCCCGGCAGAGAGGATAATGTAACACGGACCGAGAATAATAAACTGGTTCCACGCAAAAATGGTGCGCCCAGTCGAATAAATACGGGCAAGCCCCGTCGAATTATGGTCCCGAAAGTTCCCTGGGTTATGCGAATTCCGTATTATATGAGAACCCTCAACGATATACTTCGAGCATGGAGCTTTACCAAACGAAATACTGTATGCCGTTAACTTTTCAATGAGATAACTCAGCGAGAAATTGATAATCTAATAGTAAACCCACCACGATCTAATTTTACAAATTAATTAGTGAGATTGTTGGACTATTGAGTGTTTTGAAAACAAATGAAGGTGGTCGAAGTTATACTGCCTTTTGCAAGCAATGCAATGGTGTCTCGGGAATTCTTTTTTAGCTGCATTATGTTTTTAGAAATGATCTTCTTTCTAATATCACCTTGATTGACAATTTTTTCAATGGAATAAGCAATGTAATTATGTTTTCTATTGTCTGCATTAACTTTTTTAGTGACGAATTGTCACTAAATTTTGTAAATGGAATAAGCAATGTAATGGTGTCGGTAATATTTTTAACTGTAATTAAACATTTCTTTCGACCTAGAATAATTCCGTTGTATTATATATGATTCTTTTCATTTTATGGATATAAAATTAATATATCTTGTATAATATTTAAATGCGAAGTGATTCATTAGATACAAACATATTTAATAATGTAAACAATATTGTGAATAATGGAACAGCAATTTCTAAGGGTTGATTTTTTTAGAAGTGATTTGATAGCAAATTTAATAAATTTAATATTAAATTTAATAGTAAATTGAATAGTAAATTTAATATTAAATTTAATAGTAAATTGAATAGTAAATTTAATAGCAAAATGAATAGTAATTCAATAGTTTAATAGTAATTTAATAGTAAACCTACCACGATCTAATTTTACAATTAATTAGTGAGATTGTTGGACTATTGACTGATTTGAAAACAAATGAAGGTGGACGAAGTTATACTGCCTTTTGCAAGCAATTTAATGGTGTCTCGGTAATTCTTTTTTAGCTGCATTATGTTTTTAGAAATGATCTTCTTTCTAATATCAACTTGATTGCCAATTTTTTCAATGGAATAAGCAATGTAATTATGTTTTCTATTGTCTGCATTAAGTTTTTTAGTGACGACCTTCATTTCAAAGTCACCTAAACCTTCAATTTTGTAAATGGAATAAGCAATGTAATGGTGTCGGTACTATTTTTAACTGTAATTAAACATTTCTTTCGACCTAGAATAATTCCGTAGTATTATATATGATTCTTTTCATTTTATGCATATAGAATTAATATATCTCGTATAATATTTAAATGTGAAGTGATTGATTAGATACCAATATATTTAATAATGTAAACAATATTGTGAATAATGGTACACCAATTTCTAAGGGTTGATTTTTTTAGAAGTCATTTAATAGTAAATTTAATAGCAAAATGAATAGTAATTTAATAGTAAATTTAATAGAGTAAACCTACCACGATCTAATTTTACAATTAATTACTGAGATTGTCGAACTATAGAGTGACTTGAAAACAAATGAAGATGGACGAAGTTATACTGCCTTTTGCAAGCAATGTAATGGTGTCTCGGTAATTCTTTTTTAGCTGCATTATGTTTTTAGAAATGATCTTCTTTTTAATATCACCTAGATTGCCAATTTTTTTAATGGAATAAGAAATGTAATTATGTCTTCTTTTGTCTGCATTAATTTTTTTAGCGACGACCTTCATTTCAAAGTCATCTAAACCTTCACTTATGTAAATGGAATAAGCAATGTGATGGTGTCGGTAATATTTTTAACTGTAATTAAACATTTCTTTCGACCTAGAATAATTCCATTGTCTTATATATGATTCTTTTCATTTTATGGATATAAAATTAATATATCTCGTATAATATTTAAATGTGAAGTGATTCATTAGATACCGACATATTTAATAACGTAAACAATATTGTGAATAATGGTACAGCAATTTCAAAGGGTTGATTTTTTTAGAAGTGATTTAATAGTAAATTTAATAAATTTAATATTAAATTTAATAGTAAATTTAATAGCAAAATTAATAGTAATTTAATAGTAAATTTAATAGTAAATTTAATAGCAAAATTAATAGTAATTTAATAGTAAATTTAATAGAGTAAACCTACCACGATCTAATTTTACAATTAATTAGTGAGATTGTTGGACTATTGAGTGATTTGAAAACAAATCAAGGTGGACGAAGTTATACTGCCTTTTGCAAGCAATGCAATGGTGTCTCGGTAATTCTTTTTTAGCTGCATTATGTTTTTAGAAATGATCTTCTTTTTAATATCACCTTGACTGCCAATTTTTTAAATGGAATAAGCAATGTAATTGTGTCGGTAGTATTTTTAACTGTATTAACCCTTTACAGTCAGTGCTATTTTAACTTGAAAATTAAACATTTCTTCGACCTAGAATAATTCCATTGTACTATATATGATTCTTTTCATTTTATGAATACAAAATTAATATATCTCGTATAATATTGAAATGTGTAGTAATATTTTAGATACCAACATATTTAATAATGCAAATATTGTGAATAATGGTACAGCAATTTCCAAGGGTTAATTTTTAAAATTTTTCTTTCTTTTCGTATTTGGTGTCAATGTATTTTCTATTCCTCGACCTCGTAATTCGTTATTAATGTAATTTAATTATTAAGTATTTTATAATTGTACTCCAATTGCAATTACGAATCACATTGTAATTTTAATTGTACGAAGATCCGAATTATAAATTACAATATCAATGAATTACAATGTAATTCAAATGTAATTCTGCACAACTCTGGACAGAGTTGTGCTAATACAATTGCGTTGTAATTGAATTTCGCAATTGAATTACATTGTATTTCAATTATATTGTAATTCATCTACGTCGAAACTGAATCACATAATTCACACCTTTCAATTGATTTAATTACTAATTATATTAATCAGATTTGCAATTGAAATACAATTAAATTAAATTACAGTTCTTCAAATTATAGATCAGAACTTTGAAGAAGTGCGATATAATTTTACATTTTTCTTTTGTGTACTTGTTTGCTGTGAATGCGGCCTATTTTCTATTCCTCGTACTAATTGAATTACAGAGTATTTTTATAATTGTACTCCAATTGCAATTCCGAATTACATTGCAATTTAATTGAACGAAGATCCGAACTATAAATAACAATACGATTGAATTACGATGCGATTCAATTTTCATTGTACAAATTATATAATATAAATTACAATACGATTGAATTACGGTGTAATTCAATGATTTTAAACGAATTACAATTCCCGGAGTAATTAAATTGTAATTCTGCACAACTCCGACGGCAGGGAAATTTGAATGGCGCGAATGGGATCGTACGGTGTTAAATAATTATCGACGAAACCCTTTCCTCGGGGGTGTAACTTGTTCGCAAGCTAAAAACATTCTGTTTCAGCGAAATCTTTTAATTGATCGGGGGCGCGGGGTCACCGGCATCCCTCCCTCTTATCAAACAAGAATAAATGTCCTCGTAAACCAGCCGCACAGTTGCCCACGCACACAGACGCGAACGGAGAGAGTTGAGAGAGCTAATGCTATCGAACTGCGACCGTTACAGAGACTCGTATTTCTCCATAAGCAGGTGGGACGTGTGTTGTTTGTTGCCGTGGCGCGGGTCGATTGAAAACCGAAGTTTCCGCGAGTTACCGGAAACGCAGGCTGGACGAGAGGGGAAGGTGGGGCACACGAGCAAAGTGGCAGGGCGCCGGGGATTGCATTTCGCATTCATGGAATTCCATCGGGCCGCGCGCGCGCGCACGTAAATCAAAAGTTCCGAACAGCCTTCGAATACGGCGAAATAAAAGGAGAAAGAATCAGAAAATAGAGAGCCCCGACCACTCGATCCGACAAAACTGCAACAAGATCGACGAGATCTACGTCCGTTTCATTGGCTAGATCGATTTTCCCGTTTCCACGAACCCAGCGCACTGTTCTTGATGTTGGCAAACAATTTCTTAACACTTTATCTATCGGTAGCCTATTAACTCTTTGCACTCGAGTGGCGACTCTGAGGCGCCATTAAATATTGCTAAACTAATGAAATTATATAATATCAAATGAATTACTAAACGTTCGAGTATTGGATGAGTAAATTGCATCGGTTTAATATGCATAAAATGAAAAAACATTATATAGAATGAAAATATTCTATGTCAGAAGAAATGTTTAGTTCTCGTGTTAAAATAATTTCGAGTGCGAAGGGTTAATAGGCTTTTCAATAATTGTGCTGCACCAAATGGAAGCAAATAAAT
>CM052203.1:1822004-1837146 GCA_028455805.1 Lasioglossum figueresi
AGCTAATTTTCTAGGAATTCTTCCAAGGATCCTGAAGCGTTTTCCGTCGTGTGTTCGTACAAACGTCGATATTTCTCGCCTTTGAAATCTTCGTGACGAGGCTGACTCGTTCAAATACCGCAAGGTGTTTATAAATAAATGTCTGTAACGTTCGAAATTAGGAAGAGCTAATTTTCTAGGAATTCTTCCAAGGATCCGGAAGCGTTTTCCATCGTGTGTTCGTACAAACGTCGATATTTTACGCCTTTGTAATCTTCGTGACGAGGCTGACTCGTTAAAATACCGCAAGCTTTAATAAATAAATGTCTGTAACGTTCGAAGTTAGGAAAATCTAATTTTCCAGGGATTCTTCCAAGAATCCGGAAGCGTTTTCCATCGTGTGTTCGTACAAACGTCGATATTTCTCGCCTTTGAAATCTTCGTAACGAGGCTGACTCGTTCAAATACCGCAAGGTGCTAATAAACAAATGTCTGTAACGTTCGAAGTTAGGAAAATCTAATTTTCCATGGATTCTTCCAAGGATCCGGAAGCGTTTTCCATCGTGTGTTCGTACAAACGTCGATATTTCTCGCCTTTGAAATCTTCGTGACGAGGCTGACTCGTTAAAATACCGCAAGCTTTAATAAATAAATGTCTGTAACGTACGAAATTAGGAAGAGCTAATTTTCTTGGAATTCTTCCAAGGATCCGGAAGCGTTTTTCATCGTGTGTTCGTACAAATGTCGATATTTCTCGCCTTTGAAATCTTCGTGACGAGGCTGACTCGTTCAAATACCGCAAGGTGTTAATAAACAAATGTCTGTAACGTTCGAAGTTAGGAAAATCTAATTTTCCATGGATTCTTCCAAGGATCCGAAAGCGTGTTCCATCGTGTGTTCGTACAAACGTCGATATTTTTCACCTTTGAAATCTTCGTGACAAGGCTGACTCGTTCAAATACCGCAAGGTGTTTATAAATAAATGTCTGTAACGTTCGAAATTATGAAGAGCTAATTTTCTAGGAATTCTTCCAAGGATCCGGAAGCGTTTTCCATCGTGTGATCGTAGAAACGTCGATACTTTTCGCGGTTAAATATCCCGGAAAATCCGCAAACATTGTGCGCGTCGTTAGGAAGCGGGGAAACCCCGTCGCCGACAACGGAAATCAGGAAGGCGGACGTAGAGGGGGGACAAGGGAAAAAGGGAAACCTTTCGTCGTGGGAAATCGATAAGGTCGACGCTCGCGAATTATGCTCGCTTCACGCCGCCGTGCCGCGTCGTTTCATTGGGAAAGGCTTTTCTCGGGCGTGCGGCGACTTGTACGGCGAAACAACGGGGGGGAGCCTTCTCGATCGCTTCGGACTTCTTTCGTCGATCGAAAACTTTCGAATCCGCTGCGCTTTTCCGAGCTTTCAGACACCTCGGGGACGATGCAGTGCCCCTGGGTACATCGAGCTCACGCTTTGCTTGGAATTCGCCTTGTTGTTCGCCGAGTGTTTCTTGACTTGGCGGAGCATTGTTTCCGGGATTTAAAATCGTTAGTGTCTCTCGAGTACTCGGAACTTTTCGACTCACTTTAGTTGTTTGAGTACGTGTGGTCTTAGAGAGCTTTGGATTGCTTGAGTATCTACAGTCTTGAGTCCTGTGTGCTGTAGATCCCTCGGGTATCTAATCCTTCGAGTTTGCCGAGTTCTCTCGAGTCCTCCACTGTGTCTTGAGTCTTCCAATGTGTCTTGAGTCTTCCAATGTGTCTTGAGTCTTCCAATGTGTCTTGAATCCTTCAATGTGTCTTGAGTCCTTCAACGTGTCTTGAGTCCTTCAACGTGTCTTGAGTCCTTCAATGTGTCTTGAGTCCTTCAATGTGTCTTGAATTCTTCAATGTGTCTTGAATTCTTCAATGTGTCTTGAGTCCTTCAATGTGTCTTGAATTCTTCAATGTGTCTTGAGTCCTTCAATGTGTCTTGAGTCTTCCAATGTGTCTTGAATTCTTCAATGTGTTTTGAATCCTTCAATGTGTTTTGAGTCCTTCAATGTGCCTCGAGTCCTTCAATGTGTCTTGAATTCTTCAATGTGTTTTTTATCCTTCAATGTGTCTTGAATTCTTCAATGTGTTTTGAGTCCATCAATGCGTCTCGAGTCCTTCAATGTGTCTTGAGTCCTTCAATGTGTCTTCAGTCCTTCAATGTGTCTTGAGTCCTTCAACGTGTCTTGAGTCCTTCAACGTGTCTTGAGTCCTTCAACGTGTCTTCAGTTCTTCAACGTGTCTTGAGTCCTTCAACGTGTCTTGAGTCCTTCGAACTGCCTTGAGTATTACGAAGTGCCTTTGTCCTATAAATTGCCTCGAGTTCAACGAATTGCCTTGAGTCCAAGGAATTGTCTTCAGTCCTATGAATTCCCTTGTGTCCTTAGAATTCCTTTGAGCTCTCTAGAGTCTTACAAATGGCCTCGAAATCGTAGAGTTCACTTGAGTCATCCAATTTGTCTCGAGTTCTACGAATTGCCTTGAGTCCTACGAATTCCCTTGAGTTCTACGAATTCCCTTGAGTTCTATAAATTGCCTTCAGCCCTACGAATTGCTTCGAGTCCTACGAATTGCCTCGAGTCTTACAAAATTCCTTGATTCCTACGAATTGCCTCGATTCCTACGAATTGTCTGGAGTCCTACGAATTGTCTCGAGTCCTACAAATTACTTTGAGTCCTATGATTTACTTTGAGTCCTATGATTTGCCTCGAGTCCTACGAATTGCCTTGAGTCTTACGAATTGCCTTGATTCCTACTAATTGTCTTGATTCCTACTGATTGTCTTGATTCCTACAAATTGTCTTGTGTTCTACGAATTGCTTTGAGTCCTACGAATTGCCTTGAGTCTTACAAAATTCCTTGATTCCGACGAATTGCCTCGATGCCTCCGAATTGTCTGGAGTCCTACGAATTGTCTTGAGTCCTACGAATTACTTTGAGTCCCATGATTTGCTTTTGAGTCCTATGATTTGCCTCGAGTCCTACGAATTGCCTTGAGTCTTACGAATTGCCTTGATTCCTACTAATCGTCTTGATTCCTACTAATTGTCTTGTGTCCTACGAATTACTTCGAGTTCTATGATTTGCCTCGAGTCCCACGAATCCCACGAATCCCACGAATTCCCTCTAGTCCTATAAATTCCCTTGGGTTCTTACAATTCCTTGAATTCTCTCGAGTCGTACAAATGTCCTCGAGTTCTTAGAGATCCCTGGACTCGCTCTAATTTGCCTGAAATATTCTTAGAGTACCCTCGAGTTTTCGAATGATGCGTTTACTACGGCGTTGGCTTGCGGCGTTAACGTGGGTATAAATGAAACGCGGAACAGCGGAATTGGAGGTCGCGTAACAAATTATAGGTGTCTGTCGCCGGTAATAATGGGACACACGGTGGCCCGCGGAACTTGTCCGACGGATCGCGAGAGACAAGAACAAGGAGCCTGAGCGGAGAGAGGAGAGAGAAGACGAGAGTATAGTCGCCGGGTGGCTGGGACTGATGGAAACACGAAGAAATAATAAGACGACGATAAATAGAGGAGAGTGTGTATATATATATATAAGGCTGTCGGTGTCGGGGAAGCTGCGCCAGGAACATTTCCGATTCAGAAGCGTGTCGTGTCCCGGTTCCGCGCGAAATAGGATATCTATCTCGCGACGTGAAGCATCGCGACGCCTCGCTCTAGAATGCATCTCACGGACACACGCCGCTCGAAAATTTTCCTCCCGTCGCTGGTGGCGCCGGGGAAATCGATAAATCCGATTTTCCTTCCATCCTCCTACGCTCATCTCCCTCTCTCTCTCTCTCTCTTTCTCCCACCCTCTCTCTGTTTCTCTGGCGACCGTTTCGCGAAAGAGTTGAATCGGTGTGTGCACGCCGGCCGCAATTACTTTGCCCCCTTTCAGCAGAAATAACCGCGGAAGCCTGTCCCGTGATTCGAGGCTGGTCATAATAATAGCCCCGTGGGTTAACCCCTTTGTGAGCTGGCCGCCGAGAGCCACGGGAACCGCCGGCGCATTCCGCCCCGTCTGCGAGCAGCAATGCTGCGAGAGAGGAAGGGAGGAGAGCTGCGACGCGATAAAAATTCACGGCAATGATCGAGCGTGGAACGATCGTCGCGCCATCATTATTCCGCTTGTCGCGTCCATCGGTAATATTCTTATAAATCCCGATCTGCCGAATCCATCCCGTAACTGTCGTCTCGTTTCTAGTTCCACGGTAATTTCATTTTGCAACGCGAAGACGCGTTTTGCGACATTCAGAATTCTCTATCTGAACTACGAAAGCTATTAAAATGTTCATATTTAAATGTAACATTTTCTACCTCGAGTACTGAAGCTGTTAAAATGTTCATATTCAAATTTAAAGCTAACAAAAATGTTGTATTTCCTTGAGAAGTATTCCCGAGGTCGATCGAAGTAACTTTTCCCTTTGCAAAAATTTTCTTCGCAGCTTCGTTTACGAGTTATTAGTAAAAACAGACAGACCAATCGTAGCGCGGTTATAGCGGAAGGATTCCGGCTCGGCCAATGATAACGTCACGTTCAGCGCCATCTGTGGCGCTCCGATTGGCCTATGTTTTTCGTTAATAACTCCTTAACAGGACCGCGGAGAAGATTTTCGCAGAGGGACAAGTTTCTTGAAACTACCTTAGGAATCGCCCATTTGAAGAAAGCAGAACATTTCATAGAGACCCCGTGTATTTCCTGGACATCGGCGAACATTTATTTGGATATTGTTTTAAGAGAAAAAGAACTCTTTCTGCAAAATGAACGGCGTGTACGAGACGGAATCTAAGTGAACCACTTGAAAGAGCGCGCTTCCTTCTCCGGGGAGACGTCGAGAAAAGTTGTAAAGCGGATTTCGCTTTCGACTGAGAGAATAAAATAGTTGGAAGAGCACTCGGTGTATCGTGCGACCCGACTTCTCGAAATTTTTCTTCCGTTTCATTCGGGAAACGTGAACACAGAGAGGAATTTCTTTGGAATCGTTCAATTAAATATTCGAGCGATGCAACACGCGGGGAAAGCACAACTAACCGATCAAACGGTTCATGAATTTGATTCAAACGGACCGGAAAAGTTTCGTCCCCGCGTTATCAATTTCGTGCCTTCTTTGAGCTCCGCAACAGCCGAGCGATCATTCAATTTTTTTCGCAGAATTCACCGGAACAAAGTTGAAAATCCGCTCATGCTTCAGCGGGAACACGCGATAGCGTTTTGTGCGTCGCTTGTTTGCGCGATCGTGAAAACAGCCATGGAAAAAGGGTAGAGAGAGGGAGAGAGAGTGAGTGGAAAAGAGACCCAGCGAAAAAAAAAGAGAGATTGGGCGGACGCCGACGCCAGGGCAGAAGTAAAACGATGCAATTGTCATCGTAGAAATAACGGAACGAGTGCGCACGATTCCATCAATCCTTTGTGCGATGTTTCCGCCCCCGAACTGATCTAACCGCGCGTAATTTACGAGAGAATCCCCCCAGAATAGTCTCCAAATTTCCCCGGATTTCCACGATTTTCTGAAACTCTGTACACAATTTTCTAAGGCTCTAAATACAGTGCGATTTCCCAAGACTCTCGACTTCATAGGATTCCGAAAGGTCCTAAATTTTTCCAGGATTGTTAAGGCACTAAACATTCCAAGATTTCCCAAGGTACTAAATTTTCCAGGATTGTTCATGCACTGAACATTCCAAGTTTTCCCAAGGTACTACATTTCCCATTAATTTCAAAGGTCTTGAATTCCTGTTAATTATCCGAGGCTCTAAATATCCTGCGATTGCTAAAGACCCTTGACTTCACAAGATTTCGCAAGGTCCTAAATTTTCTGGGACTGTTAAGGCACTGAACATTCCAAGATTTCCCAAGGTACTAAATTTTCCAGGATTGTTAATGCACTGAACATTCCAAGATTTCCCGAGGTACTACATTTCCCATTAATTTCTAAGGTACTAAATTTTCCAGGGTTACTAAGACACGAAACATTCGTAGAAGGTCCTAAATTTTCCAGGATTGTTAAGGTCTTAAATTTTTCCAGGGTTGTTAAGGCACTGAACATTCCAAGATTTCCCAAAGTACTAAATTTTCCAGGATTGTTCATGCACTCAACATTCCAAGTTTTCCCAAGGTACTACAATTCCCATTAATTTAAAAAGGTCTTGAATTCCTGTTAATTATCCGAGGCTCTAAATATCCTGCGATTGCTAAAGACCCTTGACTTCACAAAATTTCACAAGGTCCTAAATTTTCTGGGACTGTAAAGGCACTGAACATTCCAAGATTTCCCAAGGTAGTAAATTTCCCATGAATTTCCAAGATCCTAAATTTTCCAGGATTGTTAAGGCACTGAACATTTCAAGATTCCCCAAGGTACTAAATTTTCCACGATTGTTAATGCACTGAACATTCCTAGATTTCCCGAGGTACTACATTTCCCATTAATTTCTAAGGTACTAAAATTTTTCAGGATTGCTAAGGCACGAAACATTCCGACATTTTCCGAGGTACTAAATTTCCCACGATTGTAGGAGGTCCTAAATTTTTCAGGATTGTTAAGGACCTAAATTTTTCCAAGATTGTTAAGGCACTGAACATTCCAAGATTTCCCAAGGTACTAAATTTTCCAGGATTGTTAATGCACTGAACATTCTAAGATTTCCCGAGGTACTACATTTCCCATTCATTTCTAAGGTACTAAATTTTCCAGGATTGCTAAGGCACGAAACATTCCGACATTTTTCGAGGTACTAAATTTCCCATGAATTTCCAAGATCCTAAATTTTCCAGGATTGTTAAGGCACTGAACATTTCAAGATTCCCCAAGGTACTAAATTTTCCAGGATTGTTAAGGCACTGAACATTTCAAGATTCCCCAAGGTACTAAATTTTCCAGGATTGTTAATGCACTGAACATTCCAAGATTTCCCGAGGTACTACATTTCCCATTAATTTCTAAGTTTCTTAATTTTCCAGGATTGCTAAGGCACGAAACATTCCAACATTTTCCGAGGTACTAAATTTCCCATGATTGTAAAAGGACCTAAATTTTCCAGGATTGTTAAGGTCCTAAATTTTTCCAGGGTTGTTAAGGCACTGAACATTCCAAGATTTCCCAAGGTACTAAATTTCTCATGCATTTCCAAGGTCCTGAATTCCTCTCAATTTTTCAAGCCTCTAAATACCCTGCGATTTCTCAAGACTCTCTACTTCACAGGACCTTTGTCTAAGGTCCCAAATTTCCCACGATTTCTCCAGGTCTGAAATTTTCCACAATTTTCCCCAGGTCCGAAATTTTTTGCAAAGTTCTTCGCTGTTCCCCGCGAAAGCGCAATCTTCCGTAATGAAGAATCCATTCGACCGTCGTCGCATAACAGCGATATATTCGCGGTCGGCGAGCGAGTCGATTCGCATCTTGTTTCGGCACGCGAGGGTGAATTTATCGGTCAGCCATACAAAAAAAAAGGGAACACAGCATAAATCCAGCGGAAAAGGTAATAGCAACGGGTTCTGTCATTTGCGCGGAGAAACCCTATGAAAAGTGTATTTATCGTGTCCTCTCGTCGCAATTCCGGACAATACGTTTCGCGGCGTTTAATGCACACACGCACGCGCACGCACGCACACGGACAACGTTGCACCATGGTGCACGGCACAGCCAATTCCATAAATATTCTGCGAGGAGCCCCGTGCAACTCGCAGCCAGCCAACGCTGCTCACTGTTATCCATAAATAAATTCTCCTCGTTCCGTTGATCCTGGCTAATTAATCGTCGGCTTCTGTTCTAACGCGATCCCGGCTCGATACATATTTCCAACTGAGTAATTAGGTACCTTCATTTCCACGGGAGCCTGTCGCGTTGTGCAACAACACCGAGGCGCGGCCATAAACTTTCAAATTTTCTGTCGGCCCCCGGGATTCAATTAAACGCCACCGATCGAGCCGGTGGTTGGTTCTCCGCCACTGACGCCGTGCCGCGCCGTTCCTTCTGCAGAGAGAAATTCCGGACACGTTTCAGCGAAATCGGGGGCTCATCTAGCGCTGAGAACTTCATTTATATTTCGAGCCGATTTATTTATCGCTAGGGGAGAGGACGTTCTTTTTCGGAGGGCTCGCGTAAAACTCTAACTCTATGACCTCGGTGGATTTTCAGGATTGCGAAACACTCGAAGAACTCTTCGAACTGTAGCGACCTTTCAGAACTCAAGGATATTCAAGGAAGTTGAAGGGCCCCGAAGAATTTAGGGCAAATTAGCGGGACTCAAAGGACCTTTCAGAACTCGGCACGACTGTAGAGTTTTATGGGGACTCTAAGAACTTAAGGAAAAGCACGGGGATTCAATGAACTATAAGAACTTAAGGAAAAGCAAGGGTATTCAAGGAACTCTAAGAACTCAAGGACCCTATGAGAAATGTCAAAGTACCTCTGAGAACTCGTCGGGACTGTAAGGATTTATGGGCACTCTAAGAACTTAAGGAGAAGCAAGAGGATTCAAGGAACCCTAAGAACTCAAGGAAGCTATGAGAGAACTCGAGGAAGTGTAGCAATTTAAGGGGACTCTGAGAACGTAACTCAAATTAGGAGGATTCAAGGGAATTCTAAGAACGTAAGGCAAATTACAGGGATTCGAGGGACCTCTGAGAACTTAAGGGACCTCTAAGAACTCAAGGGACTCGAGGTAGATTGAGGAATCTTGAAATGTTCAGCGCATTAACAATTCTGGAAAATTTAGGACCTTGTACATTCATGGGAAATTTAGTACCTCGGGAAATCTTGGAATGTTTAGTGCCTTAGAAATCCTGGAAAATTTAAGACCTTGCGGAATTCTGAGGTGTCGAGAGCCTTGAGAAATCGCAGGGTATTTGTATCCTCGGAAAATTGAGAGCAATTTACGATCGTTGAAGTTCATGAGAAATTTAGTACCTTGGAAAATCTTGGAATGTTCAGTGCCTTAACAATCCTGGAAAATTTAAGACCTTCTACAATCATGGGAAATGTAGTACCTTGGAAAATGTTGGAATGTTTCGTGCCTTAGCAATCCTGGAAAATTTAGGACCTTGGGAATTCATGGAAAATTTAGTACCTTGAGAAAACTTGGAATGTTCAGTGCCTTAACAATCTTGGAAAATTTAAGACCTACAATCCTGGAAAATTTAGTACCTCGGAAAATGTGTGAATGTTTCGTGTCTTAGCAATCCTGGAAAATTTAAGACCTTCTACAATCATGGGAAATGTAGTACCTTGGAAAATGTTGGAATGTTTCGTGCCTTAGCAATCCTAGGAAAATTTAGGACCTTGGAAATTCATGGAAAATTGAGTACCTTGAGAAATCTTGGAATGTTCAGTACCTTAACAATCTTGGAAAATTTAAGACCTACAATCCTGGAAAATTTAGTACCTTGGAAAATGTGTGAATGTTTCGTGCTTTAGCAATCCTGGAAAATTTTGGACCTTTGAAATTCATGGCAAATTTAGGACCTTGAGAAAAGTTGGAATGTTCGGTGTCTTAACAATCCTGGAAAAATTTAGGACCTTGCGGAACCTGAGGAGTCGAGAGCCTTGAGAAATAGCAGGGTATTTGTATTCTCGGAAAATTGAGAGGAATTTAGGACCTTGGAAAATCATGGGAAATTTAGTACCTGGGGAAGTCTTGGAATGTTTAGTGCCCTAGCAATCCTGGAAAATTTAAGACCTTCTACAATCATCGGAAATTTAGTACCTTGGAAAATGTTGGAATGTTTCGTGCCTTAGAAATCCTGGAAAATTTAGGACCTTGCGGAATCCTGAGAGGTCGAGAGCTTTAAGAAATCGCAGGGTATTTGTAGCCTCGGAAAATCAAGAGCAATTTCGGACCTTGGAATATCATGGAAAATTTAGTACCTTGGAAAATCTAGAAATGTTCAGTTTCTTAACAATCCTGGAAAATTTAGGACCTTCCGGAATCCTGTAAAGTTGAGGGTCCTGAGAAGTCGCAGCTTATTTAGAGCCGTGTATAATTGAGAGGAATTCAAGACCTTGTAAATTAAAGGGGAAATCTGTTCTCATCCAAGAAGAATTAGCATTGTACCGATCTAAAATCGAACTAGTGATGCAGGTCAACGTATAATCAGCCTCTGAAGATCAACCTGAGAAAGTAGTGAGACTCGCTGTGCTGTCATCCAACAAGGATTAGCATCGCGTACGTGTCACCATCGGAGAACAAGCATGAATAACAAAATATTTTCCTGTCGTGCCCGATATTTTTGGAAGAACGATGGATCCGAGAGAACTTTGTGAAGCTGAGGAGCTTGAGCAGCGTTCGATTTCCGACAGAGCCGTGTTTCCGATCGAACGTCGCTCGCTCGTCGCCCGGATAAGAGCGTGGGAGGACATTAATTTCAGTTTGTAGAGCGGTGAGGTTCGCCGTGGCGACGAAGAATCCCGCTCGCGGCGGCATTGTGGATTGTAGCGTGTCGCGAAATGTTTGCCGACGCGCGTACACCGGGGGAAACGGGCACATAATGGAGCTTGCGAGCTTATTGCTTCGAAATCGGAAGTAACGCTCTCTCCCATAAAGAGACAGAGAGAAAGAGAGTGAGGGAGAGAGAGAGTACAAAGCGAGGCTCGAGGATGGCAGCCTCGGGCGGGAACACCGTCGACATTCCATTTTCTTTCCCGAGAAATCGAACGCTCTCGCTCGACCTCTGCAGCCTCGCCGTCGAATTGTTTGCACAAACGCACCGGCTTTTCGCGACAAACAAAACTAATCTGAGACGCGACACCGCTGCCGCGCCTCAATCTTCAGCGACTCGATCCGTAAGCTCTATCGATCCTCGTTGGATCCTCGAACCTCGATCGACCGCGAATAGTTGTCCCAAGAAACTCTGCGAGTTCTTCTCGATCCTTTCTTCGAGGGGCTTTTTCTCGAAAAAAATGGGAAAGAAATCGGAAAGCAATGGGAACTCGAAAAGGATTTTCAACTACGTATACAGGGTTTTCGCGTAATTACTAGCGTTTCTTTTTCAAAAATTATCGTGATTCGAAATGAAAATGAAATAGGAAACCATTATTTTCTTTTCTCCAAGCAATGTGATGGTGTCTGCAATTTTTCTCGATGTCTGCAAGAATATCATCGTCTCACTCTTTAAACAGGTGTCACCTCTTCAACTGTACAAATTGCATTTTTGTTTAGAGATATTCAAGGAATTCGCTAAAATCCGTTGTCTATTCAAACGAAGTCACTTGGTCGATAATTTCCTACGAAAGCAATTTTTTTTTTATTTCTTTTCTGACGCTTTACCTACCGAAAGCCTATTAATAGGATTTTCAATAATTGTGTTGTACCAAAAGAAAGCATAGAAATTTTCTTTTACATTACAATTTTAAAAATGAAACTATTAGATCACGTTATTGAGGGTGACTTGTTAGTTCACAATGAGAATTGCTGTTGCTATTGAAGGATCCATTAAAAAGTGTTCAGCCGTTTGCCGTAGATTTTTCAAAATTATGCAATAATCACCATGCGTTAACTGCATTAATTTTTTTAAAAATGTGCTTCACTTCATAAAAATGGAATTCTATGTATTTCTTGCATATCGTATAAAATCGTGTGCCAAAACGAATTCGTTCGTATACGACACACCGATATTCAAGGTCGTACAACATGATTGGTGTTACATGATTGGTGTTACATGATTGGTGTTAAAACAGTTGTTAAATCGTGACGATAAAATGTCCAGACTCCAGCCGACAGATGTCCGACTAGAAAAATGCAAATAACACGATAGCTATTATTCCCTTGCTATAAGGGAATTTTTCTATCGAATAAAGAGTTAACGTTCTATTTTTAAAATCTGGAACACTCTGTGCAGTAGAGTTGCTGTCGAAACGATTCCCAGAATCGACGAAGCGTCACGGATCCGATTCGATCCGAGCCGACCCGATCCGATCCGAGGAAACTGTCGGCTCGCATTATTGTCTTCCGTCGCGTTCCAGCCAGCAACCGACTACGCAAAGTTTCCGGAAACGAGTGATCCGACATCCGAAAAGTTCCAGCATTTCGCTTCCGTTCCGATGAAGATCGAAACTGCACGCTCGAGCGATCGTACGATCCTCGAGAATTTTACGTTTCTCTTTGTAACTCGTTCCTTGTTCCGAGAGAACGACTAATTGAAACAAGGTTCCGACGAGAATCCATGTTGCCATAGTAAATTCCACATCGAAATCGCCAATGTATATTTTCTGATATTTTTCGAAGGTTTCACTCGGTTAGAATGTTAAGCAACTATCTCCGCTCGGAAAACAACCGCAGAAATTTTCCCATCGTTTCCCTCGGTTTTCCTGGAATCTGCGCGACAGAGGTAGTTTGCTGCGTCTCTCAATATGATTCGGCCGGGCCGGAAGCTCTCGGTTTCTCCTTCATTCACGCGTGTACGAGCCGCCTTTGCGATAGAAAATCCTGAAAAAATTGATGGGCAATGCTAATTTGTTTTTGACTACAGTATAGTAAGTTGTACTACTTGTTCATTCAATTCCAAAGCTGCAAAGTCAATTTTAAGAGTCAAAGTCTCAGTTTTCGTTGACCTGTACTACTGGTACGATGTAACATCGATTGTACTACTTACAATCGCATGGAACATTCTTGAAAAATTTGGGAGGCATTTCTAATTTGTTTTTGACGACAGTATATTAAGTTATACTACTTGTTCATTCAATTCCAAAACTGTAAGGTCAATTTCAAGAGTCAAAATCTCAGTTTTCGTTGACCTGTACTACTGGTACGATGTAACATAGATTGTACTACTTACAATCGCATAGAACATTCTGGAAAAAATTGGAAGGCATTTCTAATTTGTTTTTGACGACAGTATATTAAGTTGTACTACTTGTTCATTCAATTCCAAAGCTGCAAAGTCAATTTTAAGAGTCAAAGTCTCAGTTTTCGTTGACCTGTACTACTGGTACGATATATCTTCGATTCTACTAATTACAATCGCATAGAAAATTCTTGAAAAAATTGGTAAGCATTTCTAATTTGTTTTTGACGACAGTATATTAAGTTGTACTACTTGTTCATTCCATTCCAAAGCTGCAAGGTCAATTTCAAGAGTCAAAGTCTCAGTTTTCGTTGACTTGTACTACTGGTACGATATAACTTCGATTCTACTACGTACAATAGCATAGAAAATTCTTGAAAAATTTGGAAGGCATTTCTAATTTGTTTTTGACGATAGTATATTAAGTTGTACTACTTGTTCGTTCAATTCCAAAGCTGTAAGGTCGATTTTTTATACTCAAAGCCTGAGTTTTCATTGATCTGTACTACTTGTACGATATAACATCGATTCTACTACTCAAATTCGCATAGAAAATTTTTGAAAAAATTAATATGCAATGCTAATTTGTTGTCGACGTCAGTATATTAAGTTGTACTACTTGTGCGTTCAATTCCAAAGCAGCAAGGTCGATTTTTTATGCTCGAAGTCTGAGTTTTCAATGACCTGTACTACTTGCACGATTTAACATCGATTCTACTACTCAAATTTGCATAGAAAATTTTTGAAAAAATTAATATGCAATGCTAATTTGTTGTCGACGTCAGTATATTAAGTTGTACTACTTGTTCGTACAATTACAAAGCTGTAAGGTCGATTTTGTATACTCAAAGCCTGAGTTTTCATTGATCTGTACTACTTGTACGATATAACATCGATTCTACTACTCAAATTCGCATAGAAAATTTTTGAAAAAGTTAACATGCAATGCTAATTTGTTGTCGACGTCAGTATATTAAGTTGTACTACTTGTTCGTTCAATTCCATAGCTGTAAAGTCGATTTTGTATACTCAAAGCCTGAGTTTTCATTGATCTGTACTACTTGTACGATATAACATCGATTCTACTACTTAAATTCGTATAGAAAATTTTTGATAAAGTTAATATGCAATGCTAATTTGTTTTTGACGTCAGTATATTAAGTTGTACTACTTGTTCGTTCAATTCCAAAGCTGTAAGGTCGATTTTGTATACTCAAAGCCTGAGTTTTCATTGATCTGTACTACTTGCACGATATAACATCGATTCTACTACTTACAATCGCATAGAAAATTCTGGAAAAAATTTGATGCACGATTCCAGTCCCCTTGGATGACAGTATATTAAGTTGCACTACTTGTTCGTTCAATTTCAAAGTTGTAAGTTCGATTTTATGAGTCGACGTCTGAGTGTCCAGGGAAAAAGATTAATTGGACCAATGTTTGGACGAGAATCCACCTTGCGATAGTGATATCGGCATCGATATCGGCAATGTATATTTTCTGATATTTTTCGAAAGTTTCACTCGGTTAGAATGTTTAAAACTACGGTGTCCGGGGTGGACTCCGCTCGGGAAACAACCGCAGAAATTTTCCCATCGTTTCCCTTCGGTTTTCCTGGGACCTGGGCAACATAGATAGAGAGTTTGCTGCGTCTCTCAATTTGATTCGGCCGGGCCGGAAGCTCTCGGCTCCTCCTTAATTCACGCGCGTACGGGCCGCCTTTAATTCCAGCCTCCGAACCGCCGCGCCGCAAACGGTCCAACTTTTAATTAGACGCGTAATGGATCTCTCGACCACCGATCCAAGACCTAACCCCAACCGGTTTGAGTTTGCGATACAGAACTGCCCACTGGAATTTAACCCGAATCCCGTAAACCATTTTTCGAGGAGGGAGCTTGTAAATTTTCGCAATTTTTTTAACAGTTTTTATCAGTTTTTATCAGTCTTGAAATTAGAAGGGAATGAAAACTGTCCTTTCAAGGTTCAAGTAGAACTGAGCTTATTCATTTTAACCCTTTACAGTCGAAACTGTGTTAACTTGAAAATTAAACATTTCTTCCGAATAATTTCATTGTATATGAGTTTTTTCTTTTTATGGACATGAAATTGAGTTAATACCTCATGCAATACTTAAGGGAGTGGACTAAATGATTTGTGTGGACACCATACACCGCTAGAATCATGTACGTACACGAGAATTGCAAGGGTCCAGTATTAACAAAATTGCGTCTCGCTTATGCATATTGGGGACCTCTCCATAGTCGCAATCGCTAGATAAAAGATAAATCTAGCGCGCTTGCTATCCCAGAAAGCCTAATTTTGCGTTTTTTAGGCGATATTCGCATTATTCGACAG
>CM052203.1:1842558-1856388 GCA_028455805.1 Lasioglossum figueresi
CTAGGCTGCGATCGCCACAGTTTGATAGTTGGTAGGCTGTACTAGGTCTTTCTAGTTAGCTGGAGAAGCAACTGGTCAGTAGTTGAGGTCTGCTTCAAGACTAGGTTAACAAACCACTTGCTAGGGACAAAAGCCTTTGAGGACTGGGCTGATGGAATCTAGGAACACGACGCGCTACATAAACTTTTAACAGAGGTAGACTCGTTTCTAGGATTGCAAGGGTACAAGGTTTACAAGGTTTTCATAATTCAAAAACGCTAGATGAAAGATCAATCTAGCCCGTGATCATCACAATTCGATAGTTAGTACACTGTACTAGATCTATCTAGTTAGCTGGATCAGTTAACTGGTCAGTAGTTGAGGTCTAGTTGAATACTAGATTAACAAACCACTGGTTATGCACAAATGCCTTCGAGGTCTGTGCTGATGGGATCTAGGATCAATCCTGAAATCCGCTGATTAAGATACTCGTTGCCTCGGCTCCAGTTTGTTTTCTCTGCTAGCATATTCTTAAAAACATCTGTGCAGCTTCCGGAGCTATCGGTGTCATTGAAACTTGGTTTGGATAGGCTCCGGAACCCGATCCTCGAGAAAACACTGCATGTAAAAGTCCTGTAACCAGATTGCTGAGTGTTCTAATGGCGGGGAACATCGTCTAGCGACATCCTAGAAGTCCTGACACTCCTTGCGAACAATCCCAGAGATTTTCGAAGGTTCTCAGCGGTGCAACTTCGTAAATAGATTGTGTAACCCGATAGAGGCTTTTAGAGCGGGCGAAACCCGACACGCCGACGACCTCGAGGTCCTGAAATTGTATATGAAGGGTTCGAGAGAGATCGTTAGTGCCTGATCGGAGATGCCGTTTCGGCGGAAAAATTAGCGGAATTAACGAGGCTCGGGAGAGAATCGATTAAAATCTACGAATTAGCTGGATGAGGGAGAACGGTAATCATCGGGAGCCATTAATTTCGTGGAGTTTTGCGCGTCTCTGGTGACTGTTCACGGGACCACGTGGCGTGCGAAGACGAATGCGACGAACGAACGGTCTATTAGTGGCTGCGGAGTGCATTAGCGGTGACGATACCGGTTCATGCACTCTCCCTTCAACTGCAATTTGGAATTGTTGTGGCCATTAACCACTCGGCCGAGCCTGAAACAGCGCGAACTCCGACGCGATACGGGACACGCCAAGTCGCGTTGCATCCGAATGCACAAAGGCGAGACCTCGTCTCTGTTGCAGCCGCCTTGCATTCGCATGGAAAAGAACCTACGACATGCGCATATCTTCGTGTAGAAACCCACTGAAAAATGCAAACGCCTCCGAATAAAAATTACAGTCCCACTAGTATATTTGGAAATGTCTTTTTGCAATATTCTTCTTATTAACATCGAATCTGCCAAGTATTACAGGTACTGGTAAATGTTGCCTTGTAAAAATGGCACACTATATTTATGGAGATTGTCTATAATTTTTAACGAGTAGGTGCTTGGACGAGGGAATTTATTCCATTATTTTTTCCATAAATAATTTTCTTGGTTTCAATAATTCCAAGATTTAAAGCCGTACACAAACAGTAACTTTATGTAACTATATGTATGTAACTTTTTCTACATAATCTACGGACTAAATAGGATGATTTTGGGATTTCTTGTATTCGTCATTTAATAATAATTATTAAATTTGCATTTTCCACGTAGGGAAACATTTGGACTTGTTCGGTAGCGTATTTTTCAAACAATTTTATTCTGTATGAATTAAAATCTACATAATCTACGGAACAAATAGGGTGATTTTGTAATTTTTTTGTACTCGTCCTTTAATAATAATTATTAAATTTACATTTTCCGCATAGGGAAACTGTTTGGACTTGTTCGGTAGCGTATTTTTCAACAAATTATATCCTGTATGAATTAAAATCTACGTAATCTACGAACCAAATAGTGTGATTTTGGGATTTCTTGTATTCGTCATTTAATAATAATTATTAAATTTACATTTTCCACATAGGGAAACTGTTTGGACTTGTTCGGTAGCGTATTTTTCAACAAATTATATCCTGTATGAATTAAAATCTACATAATCTACGGAACAATAGGGTGATTTTGGGGTCTCTTGTATTCGTCATTTAATAATAATTATTAAATTTGCATTTTCCACGTAGGGAAACTGTTTGGACTTGTTCGGTAGCGTATTTTCCAACAAATTTTATCCTGTATGAATTAAAATCTACATAATCTACGGAACAAATAGGGTGATTTTGTAATTTTTTTGTACTCGTCCTTTAATAATAATTATTAAATTTACATTTTCCGCATAGGGAGACTGTTTGAACTTGTTCGGTAGCGTATTTTTCAACAAATTTTATCCCGTATGAATTAAAATCGACATAACCTATGGAACAAATAGGGTGATTTTGGAATTTTTTGTATTCGTCATTTAACAATAATTATTAAATTTGCAGTTTCCACATAGGGAAACTGTTTGGACTTATTCGGTAGCGTATTTTTCAACAAATTATATCCTGTATGAATTAAAATCGACATAATCTACGGAACAAATAGTGTGATTTTGGGATTTCTTGTATTCGTCATGTAATAATAATTATTAAATTTGCATTTTCCACGTAGGGAAAATGTTTGGACTTGTTCGGTAGCGTATTTTCCAACAAATTTTATCCTGTGTGAATTAAAATCTACATAACTACGAACCAAACAGTGTGATTTTGTAATTTTTTTGTACTCGTCCTTTAATAATAATTATTAAATTTACATTTTCCACATAGGGAAACTGTTTGGACTTGTTCGTTAGCTTATTTTTCAACAAATTATATCCTGTATGAATTAAAATCGAAATGTCACGCTAGGATGACGTCCGTCGGAAAATTTTTAGACACGCGTCGAAACCGAAAGTTTCCGGAATTTCCGAAAGGCAAACAAACTCGGCGATGTGGAAATTGCTCGAAGCTGGCCGTCGGAATGCAAAGGGATAAAGATGTTTTCTCCCGCGGCGGAATTTCAGTTGGCCGTTCGAAGAGAGCGCAGGATTCGAAAGTTTCCGGCGCGGAGTTTTTCCACGATGAAACCGGAATTTCGCGACGGAAGGAACAAGTTTTTTCCCGGGCGCAACGAAGTGCCGTTCGTTCGACTATAATGTTTAACGAAGGGCGAGAAACGAAATTCATTAGGACACTTCGGGATTGAATGCGGTCGAATGAGATTGCCGGCCGCGGGAGCCCGTGAAATCCGCGGATGCAATTCCGCGGTGGCTTGTCAAAGGCTTTCGGAAAAATATGAAAACGCCTATAAGTTTCGAAATTTCCATAGCAACTAACCTGGACACGTGGCCCTGGACGAGAGGACCGTGTAACTCGGTTGCAGAGATGAAACAAGCAACAGAACGCGCGGCGTAAAACTAACCGTGGGAATACGAGTTTCACCGTTTCGCCCCGGCTCGCTCAGAATTATTCCCGAATAATTTATGAAACTCGGGGATTAATTTAGCTCGCGGGAAATTTCCATTTTTGCGGAGGAACTTCGGACTAGGAGTGTACGAAAAAATCCGCCACGCTTCAAACTTGCCGTTTCCAAATTGCGACAGTAGTCCGGGTGGTCGATCTGGCAGTTTATTAAGATTTAAACATTATTTGGAGATTTAAAAGTACAACAATGTAGGTCGTCCGATTCATTCCAATCAGCTGCAATATTAGAAAGTCAAAAATATATACATTGATGTTTGAATATTAAAGAGGACTTGATTTTTCATACAGCGTGCATCAAAACTCCTTCGACATCCGGAAATAGGAGGATCCAGAGATCATTTGAAGCAACATTTGTTATCCTTTGCAAAAATAGCGTCCGTGGCTTTGTTAAGGATTTATTAACGAAAAACACGGACCAATCAGAGCGCAAATTGGTTTATTATTATTATATTAGTATATAATTTCTTAAATAGAATTTCGAGACACCCCGTAGAATAAACATTTTATTTAAAATGGTTTGTATCGAGATTTGTGGGCCGCTAAATGCTGATTAACTTTTTTTGCTTAAAACATTTATCGAAAAATAATGTTCGGTATTCATAAAATGTTGATTTTTAAATGCTTGTACAATTTTTAATAAATAGAGAAACATGAATATCGACTGAAGTGGAAATGATTCTTGCGGCATCATACAAGTAAAAGTATACCGAAAATATTCGAAATATTTGAAAAAATGGGGAAATATTTGAAAAAATGGGGAAATATTTGAAAAAATGCGGAAATATTTGTAAAAAAATGTGTAAATATTTGAAGAAATGCGGAAATATTTGGAAAAAACGGAAATAAGTCTATTAAAAAATTCTTATTTAATAAATGACGAAGTATAATTTTAAATTTGAGGCATTCATTTTCAAGGTGAAAGAATGCTCTTAATTTCAAAATAAATTTTTGTTAGAAATATTAAATAGGTTCGACAGGGTTCACAAAAGTTCACAAAAGGAAGTTAGTAACGTTTTCGATCGAAAATCGCATTCACGAAATGTCCATTTTTAAATGCTTGGTGTAATTACAATTTTTATTAATGTTCATTTTTAAATGCTTGGTCTAATTACAATTTTTATTAACTTTCATTTGTAAATGCTTGGTCCAATTACAATTTTTATTAAAATTCATTAATCCCAACATTTTCAGCATTGTTGAACATTAGAAAGCAATGTAGATGCATTATTAGTCGTGTTTTACCAAATGAATTTGTTTTTTTCCGGAAAAACAATAGTAAATACATATCAATGTTTTGTAGTCCATCGCTTTGCAGACGTTTTCGTCTGTGAAATTGTTGGAACATTTCTATCGCGATTGAATCTTGCACGGAATGAAAAATTGAAGCTCCCTCTTCGCAACAAACGATTAAAAATTTAGGTCCACAAAAGTTCTCAAAAGAAAATTAGTAACGTTTTCGATCCAAAATCGCATTGTGCAAAATCGAAATGTTCATTTTTAAATGCTTGGTCTAGTTTCAATTTTTATTGAAGTTTATTTTTAAAGGCTTGGTCTAATTACAATTTTTATTAATGTTCATTTTTAAATGCTTGGTCTAATTACAATTTTTATTAACTTTCATTTGTAAATGCTTGGTCCAATTACAATTTTGATTAAATTTCATTAATCTCGACATTTTCAGCATTGTTGAACATTATTAGTCATGTTTTGCCAAATGAATTGCTAGATTAGTTGCACGGTTGATTGTCCAGTGTATGGTTATTTAAAATGTCCATCAATGTACGGTTATTTAAAATATCAAACGTCCGTCTCAAATCTTGGGATAAAGGGCCACGCGTTTCAGATCTCCGGCGTGAAAGGGTGGATTGAAATTCAATCGAAAATTCACTGGCGGACGACAGGAGACGAAAACTTTTGTAGGCGTCGGCTCGAGGATCGTTTGTTGCGCAAAGCGAGCGGCAATTACACATGTTAACGAATTCGGGGCTGGCGACCGGGAAACAGTGAATTTCGCGAATCCGGAACGACTGTGACTTACAATTAGCATTTCGACCCCGCTGTTTTCCACATATTTTTGACTTTTTGTCCCGCGGTTCGTTAACCTTCGTGCCTGCCACTCAAAAATACGGTTTCAATTCAAATTTTCCCGGGATTCCCGAATTAATTCAGCCATTTAGCTATAGTGTTACCGTAGAAAATGAAAAAATGTATCATTATTCCACCCCTTGCACTATAATCTAGAGAACACACTCGTTGTGAATATTTCAGACGCAATTAGTACTGGAAGCGTTAAGATCACTGGGCTGAAGAATTCATCGTCACCAGAGGATTTTTATTCGAATAAAAATGTTCAAGTCGCAGGAGGTAAATATAAATTTTCTCCTATTTTTTTCTTAAATTTATAATGCCGAGAATAATGCAGAAACGAGCATAACTCTTTCCACAGAATTTAAATCAGAATAACTTTTTCACGAATGCACCAAACGACTTCAAATTCCCTGTCAGGCTAGAAGAATTAGTTTAGTAAATGACGTCTAATAAATAAGTTGAAGAAACGGATTTGGTCGGAATTGCGACAAACAATAGTAAAAATTGAATTTCCATCAAATTTGCAGTTCAATTGTAGTGAAAATAATACAGAAAACATTCGAAGATTATTCGAAAAAGCGAAAGACCGAGTAAAACTCGATGTTACAGTTTTCACAACAAATTCACGTGGTCGACCTCGTTACTTGCACCTCGATATCACCACCTTTAGTTATTCTGCGGTGGGCGTGGCCGATCGCCCCGCAGCCAATAGCGAAATAGCTGGAGGGGGAACGCGGTGACACGATTGGCGGAAGCATGGACGAATGAACGATCGCGAAATAGTGTGCAGACCCAAACTGTAACTGCGCACGAACGAAATTGTACGTTCTGAGGTAGATATTCATTTTTTTCATCGAATTTTAATATTCTGAGTGCGGAGCGAGTTATCGAATCGCGTTCACATGCGAAATCGAATAGTTTCGCGATCCGCCCGGCCGGAAGTAGAAAGTTCTGTTCTGTTCATCGTACGCTCGGTTGCAGCCATAATAGCGGCAATTACGGGCAATCGGGAGGAATTTCACGGCGCGTAACGGGCCGGTATCGGATTAATGGAAAACTGGTACCTGTGGTGTATCGATAACTTCACAGCGGATTTGTCGAAAACACGGTTTCGAATTACCGGCCGTTCGTCGCATCAGCGGACCGTAAAAATTACACGCGTCGAATGAAAAGTGCTCTAATAAACGCGATTTATTGGGCGCCGCGCCGGTCACCGTCGCGCGGACGCCGAGCCGCGACGCGACAAAATACAGATCAAGCTAGCAACGAATCTACGCCGAGCGAAATAATTACAGCGATACCGAAAAGTATTGGCACAACCGATTTTCCAGAAACTCAACGATATTTCAACCGTTGGGATCCCGGAAAAAAGAATAGTAAATACATATCAATGTTTTGTAATCCATCGCTTTGCAGACGTTTTCGTCTGTGAAATTGTTGGAACATTTCTATCGCGATTGAATGTTGCACGGAATGAAAAATTGAAGCTCCCTTTTCGCAACAAACGATTAAAAATTGAGGTACGATTTTATCCAGTCGTTTTATCGGACTTTGAATCGAGTATGTAAATAATATGAAGTGCAGATCGTGTGGGTAAATTTGAACGTCTGTAAAATCGTTGGAAAATTTATACCGCGACTAAATCTTGCACAGATCAAGAAATTAAAGCTTCCCCTTCGCAACAAACCCTTAAAACTTGATGTACTATTTTTTCCAGTCGTTTTATAGGATTTAGAAATCGAATATGTAAATACGATGAAGTGGAGACCATGAGTGTGAATTTGAAAATCTGTAAATTCGTTGGAAAATTTATTTCGCGTCTGAATCTTGCACAGAATGAAAAATGAAGCTTCCTCTACACAACAAACCCTTAATAATTGATGTACGATTTTTCCAGTCATTTTATCGGACTTTGAATCGAATATTTAAATAATATGAAGTGGAGACCATGGGGGTAAATTTGAAAATCTGTGAAATCGTTGGAAAATTTATTTCACGACTGAATCTTGCACAGATCAAGAAATTAAAGCTTCCCCTTCGCAACAAATCCTTAAAAATTGATGTACGATTTTTTCCGGTCGTTTTATCGAACTTTCAATCGAATAGGTAAATAATGTGAACTGCAGAATATGGAGGTAAATTTGAACGTCTGTAAAATTGTTGGAAAATTTATTTCGCGACTGAATCTTGCACAGATCAAGAAATTAAAGCTTCCCATTCGCAACAAAACCTTAAACATTGATGTACGATTTTTTCAAGTCGTTTTATCGGAATGGAAATCTAATATATAAATAATATGAAGTGCAGACCATGGATGTAAATTTGAACGTCTGTAAAATCGTTGGAAAATTTATTTCGCAACTGAATCTTGCACAGATCAAGAAATTAAAGCTTTCCCTTCGCTACAAACCTTTAAAAATTGATGTACAATTTTTTCCAGTCGTTTTATCGGAATTAGAAATCGAATATGTAAATAATATGAAGTGGAGACCTGAGTGTAAATTTGAACGTCTGTAAAATCGTTGGAAAATTTATTTCGCGACTGAATCTTGCACAGATCAAGAAATTAAAGCTTCCCCTTCGCAACAAGCCCTTAAAAATTAATGTACGATATTTTCAATTCGTTTTATCGGACTTTCAATCGAAATTGTAAATAATATGACGTACAGACCACGGAGGTAAATTTGAAAACCTGTAAAATTGTTGAAAAAATTACTTTACGACTGAATCTTGCACAGATCACGAAATTAAAGCTTCCTCTTCGCAACGAACCCTTAAAAATTGAAGTACGATATTTTCCGGGCATTTTATCGGAATATAAATCGAACATGTAGATAAAATGAAGTGCAGGCCATGTGGGTAAATTTTAACGTCTGTAAAGTTGTTGGAAAATTTCTTTTGCGATTGAATCTTGGACAGAATGAAAAATTGGAGCTCCCTCTTCACAACGAACCCTTAAATATTGATGTTCGATTTTTTCCGGTCGTTTTATCGGACTTTGAATCGAATATGTAAATAATAATGAAGTGCAGATCATCTGGTTAAATTTGAACGGCTGTAAAATCGTTGAAAAATTTATTTCGCGTCTGAATCTTGCGCAAAATGAAAAATTAAAGCTTCCCCTCCGCAACAAACCCTTAAACATTGATATACAATTTTTTCCAGTCGTTTCATCGGACTTTCAATCGAATATATAAATAATACGAAGTGCAGACCATGAGTGTAAAATTCGAACGTCTGCGAAATCGTTATAAAATTGTTATCCTGGTTGAATCCCGCACAGATCGAAAGATCGAAGCTCCCTCTTGACTTGCCGATTTGACCGGTAACTTCCGGCAGCGACGAGAACAATTGTAACAGCATGGATCAACCGAGGAATTCGCAATTTGGGTATGTTGATCAAGATTTTCCGCGGAGACATGCGACGTGGTCGCGAGAGGATTAACGCAGCACGGAGATTAATATCCGACTAATTAATCCTCGTTCGGAAACCGGAGAACGGGATGGCGGATGAGGAGGAGGGTCGCGTCAGTCCGTCGACGTCAACGTCTTTAACGAGTAACGTCGCTCGCTCGCGATTGAAAGGCGCGTTAATGGCGCGACGGGACGCCGCTGGAGAGCTCAATTTAGCAATCGGAGGATGATAGAGGCGAGGGGCGTCGGTGGAAAGCCGTTTTAAAGTGCGTCGGAAGGTGAGCTTTAATTTCTCCTAGGTGCCGGCTGTATTTTGCGTTTACGGCGCGAGACTGTTCGCGAGGAACGCACGAGGGAAAATCGATACCTCCTCCTCTTGCTCTCTCTCGCTCTTTCTCTCTCCCTCTCTCTCTCTCTCTGTCTCTCTCTCGCTCTTGCTCGTTCCCATGCCACTCCCTGGCAAAATAACCGAGCCGGAATTTCTGGCCGAACCTCGGGAACGACATCGTGTTTATGCAGATGCAGCTGCCCGGAAGCAACGAGCACCGCGAAATAACGTGTAATCGAGCACTTGGCGTGCCTCGTTCCTTGCATCTCGATACGTCGGCGATTCGAGCTGCCCCCGCGATCTCCAACCACCCCCGCGGACCAGCTAATTAACCCTCTGATCGCGCACAATTCTGATACTTCCGAATACAGCCCCGACTGACAGCTGTAAACATCTTTGAGAATATCATGAAAAGAGTCAAACACAATAAAATTGTTCTATTAGGTTAATCGGAAAGTTCCGTCCGTCTAGCGTCGAGTAGCCGTAGCTCGAGCCGACGTTAACTATAACCTCTAAAGTAAGGTTAACTTTTTAGTTTCGACATCTTTCGATAAAATTCAGTTGATTAAAATATACGCTTGCATGAATAACATCGTTTTTTTCTGCATTAAGAATGTCGGAGTTTGAGCCAACTAAGCGTCATTTGCGCGAAGTGTTGCTCTTTTGTTTCGATTGGAAGAAAACTGCAGCTGAAGCTCGTCGAATGATTGTAGAAGTTTACGGCGATAGCGGTGTTTCCGATAAAACATGTAGGGAATGGTTTCGACGCTTTAAAAATGGCGATTTTATTGTGGAGGACAGAGAGCGTTCTGGACGACCGCTAGTATTCGAAGACGAAGAATTGTAGGCATTGGTGGATGAAGATCCGTGTCAAACGCAAAAACAAATTGCAGTGGCGTTGAATTCTGCTCGATCTGTTATTTCCGATCGTTTAAAAGCCTTGGGGAAGGTTTATGAGGAAGGAAAGTGGGTCCCATACGAACTCGAACCAAGAGACATTGAAAAGCGAAAAATCACCAGCGAAATTCTGCTTGCTAGGCAACAAAGAAGAGGTTTCTGCATCGTATCATCGTTAGAAGCACTTCGCTGGGAAGTGCAACCCCATGCGCATTATTCGCCAGACTGTGCCCCATCCGACTATCGCTTGTTTCGGTCGATGACACGCACTTGCCGAGGAACGCTTTAATTTTTATGAAGATGTCGAAAAATGGATCTCTGACCGGACAACCTCCAAAAATTACTCGTTCTTTCGCCGCGGAGTTCGCTTGCTGTCCGAAAGATGGGAAAAAGTCATCGCTAACGATGGACAATATTTTGACTAATATACTTTTCCATTTTGTTTCTTAAATAAAACTATACTTCTTGTAAAAAAACGGACGGAACTTTCCGATTGACCTAATACATCGGAAGAAATATTTAATTTTCCAGTTAATATAGCTCCGATTGCAAAGAGTTAATATCAGACTGCGGATCTTTATGCATTTATGACTTCTGAAAATTTTCTAGTAAGGGTGGAATATAAAGTTCGACAGAATTTAGTACAATTTTTATTTTGATGAGATCCGCAAAGGAACCACTGGAAATAATATTGTATTTTATTCCACTTTCTTAAAATTCGTTTAGACAAACTGAAAATTTTCTAGTAAGGGTGGAATATAAAGTTCGATAGAATTTAGTACAATTTTTATTTTGAGAAGATCCGCGAAGAAACCACTGGAAATAATATTGTATTTAATTCCACTTTCTTAAAATTCGTTTAGAGAAACTGAAAATTTTCAAATAAGGGTTGGAATATAAAGTTCGATAGAATTTAGTACAATTTTTATTTTGATGAGATCCGCGAAGGAATCACTGGAAATAACATTGTATTTAATTCCACTTTCTTAAAATTCGTTTAGACAAACTGAAAATTTTCTAGTAAGGGTGGAATATAAAGTTCGACAGAATTTAGTACAATTTTTATTTTGATGAGATCCGTAAAGAACCCACTGGAAATAATATTGTAATTAATTCCACTTTCTTAAAATTCGTTTAGACAAACTGAAAATTTTCTAGTAATGGTGGAATATAAAGTTCGACAGAATTTAGTACAATTTTTATTTTGATGAGATCCGCGAAGAAACCACTGGAAATAATATTGTATTTAATTCCACTTTCTTAAACTTCGTTTAGACTAACTGAAAATTTTCTAGTAAGGGTGGAATATAAAGTTCGACAGAATTTAGTACAATTTTTATTTTGATGAGATCCACAAAGGATCCACTGGAAATAATATTGTATTTAATTCCACTTTCTTAAAATTCGTTTAGACAAACTGAAGATTTTCTAGTAAGGGTGCAATATAAAGTTCGACAGAATTTAGTACAATTTTTATTTTGATGAGATCCGCGAAGAAACCACTGGGCATAATATTGTATTTAATTCCACTTTCTTAAAATTCGTTTAGAGGAACTGAAAATTTTCAAATAAGGGTTGGAATATAAAGTTCGATAGAATTTAGTACAATTTTTATTTTGATGAGATCCGCGAAGAAACCACTGGAAATAATATTGTATTTAATTCCACTTTCTTAAAATTCGTTTAGGGAAACTGAAAATTTTCAAATAAGGGTTGGAATATAAAGTTCGATAGAATTTAGTACAATTTTTATTTTGATGAGATCCGCGAAGAAACCACTGGAAATAATATTGTACTTAATTCTACTTTCTTAAAATTCGTTTAGACAAACTGAAAATTGCATAAACATCCGCTGTCTAGTTAATATTTAACACTTTGCACTCCGTTGTCACCGATAATGCGACATTTGAAGTATGAACTTTAAATTCAATGTCGTTGCTACGGCGTCACGACTGTTTAGCTTATTAATTTAGTGCTGGAGTTTGTGTACTATATGAGTCACTAGGCTGGAGTGCAAAGGGTTAAGCATCGAATTGAACGCAGTCGACGTACGATGAACATTATAAATTTTCTACCCGCTGCGACCGAGGAGAAAACAATACCTTAATGAGTTAGTTTAATAAGAAATGGTTATTACGATTTTCCCAATAAGAGCGCGAGCTTCTGGACGAATATCAAATACGTCGATATCTAATCAATAAACAGTGGATCTTCATGGAAAATAAAAATTTTGTACCTAAATTGCGACAAACTGAAGCGAGGTAGAAATTTATTTTCTTCGTGAATACATTTAACCAGTTAACTGCGTTCGGCGTGTATGCACGTCAATCGAGAACTCTATTGCGGTGCAATAACAATAACTTTTCACAAATGAATTGTTAATTTTGTATCAAATGAAAATGTCTCTGCGTTCGACGTGTATACTCGTCATTGCTTGATTTTAATTTCATACTCGGTCCGGGATTTTTTAAATTAAATTCCGCAGTTAAGAGATTAATAGATTGAAAATAACATGACAACATTTCGTAAACTCTTCTAATGTTTTCACTGATTTAAATTACACCTTCTCATTTTTGTCATAAATGCATAAAATCCGATGTCTACTAATCAACAGACTTAATTATTGTACGAGGTATTATATCAATTTCATATTCATAAAATGAATAGAATCATATACAATGAAATTACTCGAGATCGGAAGAAATGTTTAATTTTCCAATTAAAATAGCTCCGACTGTAAAGAGTTATTATTTAAGCATCGAATCGAGCGCAGTCGGCGTACGACGAACATTATAAATTTTCCAGCCACTGTGTCCGAGAAGAAAACAATACGTCGTTGGATGAAACAGTTGGAAAAGCTGCGAGTTTAATGAGAAGTGGTTGTTCCGATTTTTCCAATAAGAGCAAGCATCTGGATGAAAATCAAATATGTCGATATCTAACCAATAGACTGTGGATCTTTATGCAAAACAATAATTGTATGGAGCGATTGCAAGTAATGGAAACCGAATTGAATGTTATTTCTTCAAAATTTATTATGAGAAAACAATATTGTTAATGGGCTAGAAAGTTAATGACACGAGGTTGTTCCGATTTCCCCAATAAGAGCAAGCATCTGGATGAAAATCAAATATGTGGATATCTAACCAATAGACTGCGGATCTTTATGCAAAATAATAATTGTCTGGAGCGATTGTAAGAAAAATGGAAACCGAATTGAATGTTATTTCTTCCCTTAACGATTTTAATAGAGGAGGCATCGTATAAACAACTCTGAATTTCATCTAGTCAATTCAGCTATAAATGCATAAAGATCCGCAGTCTAATAATCAATTAATACACAATTAATTATTGTATGAGGTATTATATCAATTTCATCATCATAAAAAGAAAAGAACGATATACAATGAAAATAATCATATACAATTAATATAATCATATACAATGAAAATAATCATATACAATTAAAATAATCATATACAATGGAAATAATCATATACTATGAAAATAATCATATACAATGAAAATAATCATATACAATGAAAGGAATCATATAGAATTAAAAGAATCATATACAATTAAAAGAATCATATACAATTAAAAGAATCATATCCAATGAAAAGA
>CM052203.1:1870235-1880274 GCA_028455805.1 Lasioglossum figueresi
AAACGTAAAAGTAGGACTTTCGAGGAGTTGCGAATCTTAGAGGAGATAATAGGGAGTGGGTATAATATAGACACCCACTTTTGTATTCCCTCTTAAAATTTGATTCACAACTAGACTTCGGATTTTACGAATTTATGAATTGCAAGGATCCCGGATATCAGACCTGATTTGTTAATAATGCAAAGACGGGGTCTCTTATTAGTAAAAATCAGTAGATGAGAGATCAATCTATGGGGCTATTTGCCTCGCAAGTCCTACTTTTACGTTTACGACGAGTAATTCTCATTATTCGGCAGCATGTCGCGGAGCCGCGAGAAGCAATCGACAGGCGACGGTGCTGCCGCCTGTCGTGACTGTCGATATGCTGCCGAATAATGAGAATTACGCGTCGTAAACGTAAAAGTAGGACTTTCGAGGAGTTGCGAATCTTAGAGGAGATGGTGGTATAATATATACACCCACTTTTGTATTCCCTCTTAAAATTTGATTCACAACTAGACTTCGGATTTTACGAATTTATGAATTGCAAGGGTCCTGGATTCCCCTCCTGATTTCTCAGTAATGCAAAGACGGGGTTTCTTAGCAGTCGAAATCGCTAGATTAGAGATCAATCTAGGGGGCTGTTTACCTCGAAAGTCCTTCTTTTACGTTTACGACGCGTAATTCTCCACATAATAAAAAGTCTAATATGAAAACAAATAAGATCTACACATTGGTGTAATTAACGCATGCAAGGATCTCTGATTACTGGGAGAATATTGAGGAATTACGGATGACTCGATTGGATTGCTAATAACATTGTTTAATTTTCTGTTTCAGGTGAGTGCATTTGGGTCTACTCTATTCGTGTATCTAGGAACCGTGAGTTTGACTGTCCATTATTTATTGCTTCAGTTTTTCCGTGGAGGATCAATCCTTTGCTAATTAATCCGTGGTTAATTAATCCTCCCAGCTTCGCTGAAAATCCGATGTCGTTCGCAGAGTCTCCAGATTAACACTAAACCTACCGTCACCGATTAAAATGATCGGTTACAGATTTTTTATTTTACGATTATTGATATAATAAAATTAATTTCATAAGAAATGTTTGTATAGATATCTTTAGTGGAGCACACGTTACAATAGGAGCGGCACAAGGTCTAAATAAAATCAATCTTGTCATTTTTATAAGGGAACATGTACCAGTTACTTTTAAGGAATGCGTCTCCTAGACAGACGACACTCGCGCGTGACTGCACAGTCACCGAGGATTGCAAGGCTCCCGGATTCCACTCCTGATTTCTCAATAATGCAAAGACAGGGTTTCTTATTAGTCAAAATCGGTAGGTGAAAGATCAATCTAGGGGGCTATTTCCCTAAAAAGTCCTACTTTTACGTTTACGACGAGTAATTCTCATTATTCGGCAGCATGTTGCGGAGCTGCGAGAAGCAATTGACAGGCGACGGTGCTGCCGCCTATCGTGGCTGTCGATGACCTATTCTACTTAACCGATCGTGGTCGTCCCATTTATTCGGTTGGAAACATTGCTTTTTAACCAAACAAGTTCCAACATTTTGTAAAACCGCTTCTTGACCACGAGAGGTTGCATTCGATGATATATTTGATGCAATTTTCATTGCAGAATATGCACGAATGAATTCACTGAATTTCCGTAAATACATTCAGGGACAAAATTAAGTGGACAGTTAGTGGAAATAGGTAAAAGTGAAGTTTAGTCGAATTAACATGACTGTTATAAACTTAAGTTTTATTTATTATATATCCTTATAGTGTATAGATTATTTAACGATTAATTGAAGTTCATATTTACATCTATTCTGGAAAAATATCATTTGGAGCGACGAAAGTAAATTTGAGTTGCGGCAATTAAAAAAGAAGCACAAAGTCTGGAGAAAAAATCATGAAGCGTATAAAAGACCATTTATTACACCCACAGTCAAATTTGGCGGTGGATCATTAATGGTGTGGGGGTGCTTCTCGCAAAACGGAATTGGTACGTTAGTACAAATTGACGGCATTACGAATGCAGATAAGTATATTAATGTACTAAATGAAAATTTAGAAGAAGCAGTGGTAAAAATGGGTTGCGACGACGAATTTGTCTTTCAACAAGACAATGGCCCTAAGCGCACTGCTAAGAAAACAAAAAAATTTTTTAAAGATTCCAATATTAAATTGCTCGAATGGCCGGCCCAGAGCCCTGATTTGAATCCTATTGAGAACTTATGGAGTTTACTGGACTAACGACCGCGCTAGTGGAAGAGCACCACTGGCGGCAACTCATGTCGGGCGAAGATATGTTGCTTTCTGGATCGAAAAAAACGTCGACGTTGGAAATTTGAAAGGGTGGTTTCTCAAGATGAAAGTCTGCTCTATCGCGCGGTATAGTTCGATTATCCGCTGGACCCTTATTTTTTTATATAAATTGAAAAATATCCTCAAAAATGGGTGCAAAAATGGTGTCTCTCCGTCTTTAATCGTTGTTTAAACATGTTTAAACGATCGTAATGTACTATTATTGGATATCTCTGTATTCGGAAAAGTCTACAGAATCTATTGCCGTAAAGAACAATTCAATATCTTTTATAATAACATCGCAATAATTGTTCAAAGTTGAAAAATGTGTCTTTTTTTTTAAACACAATTTTCTCAAAAACTGTACGTATAGGAGAAAAATGAAGGTCAGATTCGGAATCAGCGCGAAGAACTCTATAAGACTCGCATAGTGGGATTCGAAATAATTTTTGGCTGTTGGACAGTGTAATTGACGAGTAATTTCACTTTATTTCCTGAAAACTTTCTTCGCGCATTGTCAAATTAGAAATTGAACCTTGTCACAGATTTCCGCGGGACAGCGGGACGTTCACGTGACAATGTTTATAAACCCGACAACGACTATCACGATGTCCCGCGGAAATTCTGTGATAAGGTTGAATTTCTAACTTGATATTGCGGGAAGAAAATTTTCCGTAAATAAAGTGATATTACTCGTTGATTATTATGCAAACATTTTTTATTTTTCATATAGATCCGAGATCCAATGATTTTTTGTTTTTAAATATCGGTTCGACGATGGAATTACACTTCGTTCAGCGGTGATCGAAGTCCGCGAGGACCGGCACGCACCGCGTTGAATTAGGTAATCAGTGGAAAATTGCGAGCGCAACACCGTCGGCGGGCATCGTCCGGGACAATGCGCTCCGATATTAAAACTGCATAACAACAACGACAATAACAATAACAATAGAGGCTCCTACGCCAATTTCGGGGCTGGATTGAACGGCTGCGAGGATCCAACTGGCCAGATGACCCAATTTCCGGCATTGTTGTTCAGACGGGACGCGTGGAATCCAATTTTAATATGCAATCGCGGGGCGGGGTGGGTCGGACGGCACCGATCCGATAATAAATAATAATGAAGAGACGTTTACAGAGGACAGCAATGAACGCAGGAACGCAGGGAACCTGCTGCGCGGCCTGGCTCTCTGTTGTCTATTCCGTTTTAATGGCCATGAACGTTACCGCCTCGATTGCTCGCTAATTGCGCGGCATAATTAAGGACCGATAATTACGCGGCTGGCTATTAATGTAAGGGTTAGCTCGGGGACTAACCGGGCCGCTCGATTCTCTGAAACCGTGCTCCTTTCCGAAAATACTCTGCGACAACGACAAATTTACTTAACCTCTTAACTGCGGAATTTAGTTTTAAAAATCCCCGACTGAGCGCGATATTAAAATCAAGCAATGACAAGTATACGAGGCGTGATCAAAAAAGTAAGGTGACTTTATTTTTATCAAAAAATACTTATTTATTCATCGATATTTATGTTGTTCCCTTCAAAGTAATCCCCCTCGGATATAATAGACTTGTGCCAGCGCTTTTTCCAATCCTCGAAGCACTTCTGATAAGCACTTTTTGGGTATAACTTTGAGCTCTTCCAGCGGATGCAGTTTTTATCTCCTCGATCGTTGCAAATCTCCGTCCTTTCGTGGGTCTCTTCAGTTTTGGAAACAGGAAAAAGTCGCGGGGGGCCAAATCCGGCGAATATGGTGGCCGAGGCACGATCGCGGTGTTGTTTCTGGCCAAAAAATTACTCGCAAGCAACGATGCGCGAGCAGGTGCATCATCGCGATGCAAAATCCATGAATCGTGTTTCCAAAATTCCGTTAAAATTGCTTGGCACGAACCAAACGAGATGCCGACATCATCGGCAACTTCTCTAATGGTAATTCGACGATTCCCCAACACTATTTTCTTCGCTTCTTCAACGTTTTCATCGGCTGTCGACGTGCTGGGGCGTCCAGGGCGAGCTTCGTCGTTAACATCTTCTCGGCCTTCTTGGAAGAGCTTGTACCACTTATAAACATTTTTTTTACTCAGAGTACACTCACCGTATGCCACTGTCAACGTTTCAAGTGTTTCGGAGCACTTAATTCCATTTTTTACACAAAATTTGATGCAAATTCTTTGATCCATTCTTTTCGAGAGCAGAAAATCGCCGAACACTCAAAACACTTTTAACCTTTATGCTTCTCACGAACAAACAAAAAATGCTATACAGGGTGGGGCAGTAACTATTAGCACCTCAGATATCTTTGAAACTATAAGTTTCACAGAAATATTTGCTGAAACAAAATTGCACAGTAAGAAGGTGGCCATCCGGTGGCGATAGTAGTTTTTTTGCAGGTGGACGTACTTCGGACATTTGAAGGTCACCTCCATTTTTTTTTAATGGATCGGTATGTTTTGGCTTCCGTATCACGATAGAGGATCTTAAAACGAGTTCAACGACCTATTACATAAGGTCATTCAAGGTCATAGAAAGTAAAGAAATGCGATAAGAAATCGCGTTGCGTTTTGTCGATGGGCTATACGTCAGATTCAAAACAATGAGTCTTTTCTTAATACCGTCTTATTTACCGATGAAGCAACATTCACAAATCACGGGAATGTTAATTTACACAACATGCATTTATGGGCAACGGAAAATCCACATTGGCTGCGACAGGTTGAAGCAAGTAAAATATTTTCGGTGGTGGTAGTTTTTACAGGTATGAAGCGAATAAACATTTTAAAGCCATCGAAGCAAATTAAATATTCTCAGCGGAATTATACAATAAAAATGCATAACTTTCTGTAGGAATGATCGAAATCTAGAAAAAATTGATACTATTGGAAACGATTAGACGAACTTCTCTGTATCCGATAGATCGTAGTAATTTCGTGTTACAAGGATTGCGGGGGAGGAGGGAATATTTGAATAAATTTTGCAATAATTTTATGAAGCGAAATAAGTTCGGTTTCGCTAGTTAAATCGTTCTTCGAACGGCGTCTCGCGTATTCAATCCCATTCTCCGTTTTCCAAGGGAAAAAATTGTATGGCCGGTACACGTCGGAGGCTCGAGTCACTTTCCTCGCTTTCGAAAGTATCGTTTTCATTCGTCCACCTGTTTGAAAGGCTGCTTTTGTCCCGGCGGCGGCACCATGGCCGGACGATCAAACTCTTCGCTAAGCCTTTTGTTCCACGCACGAAAGACCGCGGTGAACTTCGTTGAAAGAAGACTGCCCCTTCCTCGTCTTCTTCGTCTTATCCGCCGCCCCCCGAAGTCCACCCCTTTGAATCACCACGGCTGGGTTAATGAAAAACTAGCAGAGTGTCCTCCCCTGGGAATCTCTGTTTCACCCCCTGCGACCCCCTCGGCTATCGGGTTTCCCGATTCCGCTCGAGACATCAGTCCGTTTCTATTCGTTTATGCGAAACCTGGTCGTCGTTTGATACGTCGTTTATCCGTGACACCAATGAGCGACGGAATTTTTTTTTAAAATTAGACGAAATAGGGGAAATGTGTACCTAATCAATGCTTTTTATTACGTTCAGATATCTCGAATGACAATCGAGAAACACGCTTGCGAAGTTAAGGGTTTCTCGCATTCGTTTTTGTATCGCACGTGTTTGAATTATACATCTTTACTCATTTCATGATTTTTTTCTAGTATTAAGAGGCGACGTAAAATTTTGAAAAAATTACACGAAATAGGGGAAATGTGTGTGTAATCGTTGCTTTTTATTTCGTTCGGCTATCTTGAATGAAAATCAAGAAACACGCTCACAAAGCGGAGGGTAGTTCGCTCTCGTTTCTGCCGTCAGGGTTCGGTCTACCCGTCTTTGTTCAATGATTTTTTTCTAGAATGATAGGTAGCCTAAAATTTTGTAAAAATTACACGAAATAGGGGAAATGCTCTTTACTTGGTTCAAGTATCTCGACTAGAAATCAAGAAACACGCTCGCAAAGTGGGAGGTAGTTCGCTCTCGTTTTTGCACGCCAGCAGTTCGGTCTACACGTCTTTGTTCAATGATTTTTTTCTAGTATCAATATGTAGCCTAAAATTTTGTAAAAATTAGACGAAATAGGGGAAATGTGTGTGTAATCGTTGCTTTTTATTTCGTTCGACTATCTTGAATGAAAATCAGGAAACACGCTCACAAAGTGGAGGGTAGTTCGCTCTCGTTTCTGCCGTCAGGGTTCGGTCTACACGTCTTTGTTCAATGATTTTTTTCTAGAATGAAATGTAGCCTAAAATTTTGTAAAAATTACACGAAATAGGGGAAATGTGTGTCTAATTGTTGCTCTTTATTTGGTTCAATTATCTCGTCTAGAAATCAAGAAACACGCTCGCAAAGTGGAGGATAGTTCGCTCTCGTTTCTGCACGCCAGGAGTTCGGTCTACACGTCTTTGTTCAATGATTGTTTTCTAGTATCAATAGGTAGCCTAAAATTTTATAAAAATTAGACAAAATAGGGGAAATGTGTACTTATTTGTTGATTTTTATTCCGTT
This sequence comes from Lasioglossum figueresi, assembly GCA_028455805.1. Taxonomy (NCBI): domain Eukaryota; kingdom Metazoa; phylum Arthropoda; class Insecta; order Hymenoptera; family Halictidae; genus Lasioglossum; species Lasioglossum figueresi. The sequence continues at coordinate 1,877,076 of CM052203.1, forward strand.
CAGATATCTCGAATGACAATCTAGAAACACGCTTGCGAGCTTAAAGGTTTCTCGCACTCGTTTTTGTATCCCACGAGTTTGGATCACTTATCTTTGCTCATGTCATGATTGTTTTCTACGATCAAGAGATGGCGTAAAATTTTTTAAAAATTACACGAAATAGGGGAAATGTGTGTGTAATTTTTGTTTTGTATTTCGTTCGGCTATCTCGAATGGAAATCAAGAAACACGCTCGCAAAGTCGAGGGTATTTGCTCTCGTTTCTGCACGCCAGGGTTCGGTCTACATGTCTTTATTCAATAATGTTTTTCTAGTATTAAGAGATGGCGTAAAATTTTGAAAAAATTACACGAAGTAAGGGAAATGTGTGTGTAATTGTTGCTTTTTATTTGGTTCGGTTATCTCGAATTGAAATCAAGAAACACGCTCACAAAGCGAAGGGTAGTTTGCTCTCGCGTCTGCACCTCAGGAGTTCGGTCTTTATTCATTGATTTTTTTTAAATATCAAGGAACAGTTTAAAATTTAAAAAAAAACCCACGATGTTACGGCAGCTTGGAGCTGGAATTTGCTTTTCATTTCGTTCGAATATCTTGCGCAGTACCCGAGATATCGGTTTGTCCCCGAGTATTCAGCGAACCAACATCGAATCGAAAAACGAAAAACCGAGAAGTCGAAATTTCCAATATCGATTACACGATGCCCGACGCGTCGACTCGTCTCGAAATTCAGTTTTCAAGCTTGTCGGGCGGGAATGAATGTTCTGTTCGGTCGGACACGGGCTGATTTAATTATCCTCGGCCTCTGAAGGAGTAAGCGGGCGGTCTAACGACCAATCCGATTGGATTCGGTGTAGTTGGCAGGCTGGACATTGAGTCGACAGAGGTGGCTGTTACGGAACGTCTCTCCTTCTCTCCGCCTCTCTTGACACTCTCTCTCTCTCTGTTGCTCTCGATGTGCGGCATTTTTCATGCCGCTTTCAGTCAGCCGAGGGGAAAAAGAGGGCTCCGCATGCATCGAAACGGGGCTGAACCCCTTGTCGTATCATTTTCTTTGCAGTTACAGCGATTAATCTTTATCCCCAAAAAATGTGAAAGAGAAAATATAAAATTTATATTTTTCGTATGGCTACATTCATCTTAATGCTTAAATATTGATTATAAAAGAATCAAATTTCATTTCATTTATAAAGAACGACGGAATATTCATATATTTGTTAGACTTTGATTAAATGTTGTGGTACTGGAATTGGAATGGCGTTCTTGTTATGTTTATACAATAATATGAAATAGTTATTTCGTGACATATTTTGTGTAGAATCGTTTCCAGGATTGCAAGGGTGCCGAATGCACCTTCTCGTTTCTAGATAACGCAAAGATGGGGGTTTTCAGTAATCAAAAGCGCCAGATAAACGATCAATCTAGGTCGCGATCGCCCTCGCAATTCCTATTTTTACGTTTACGAGGCGTAATTTGCATTATTCGGAAACATACAGCTGCTCGTGCAGCTATTTCGATAAAGCTGCGACAGCCACTGCGCGGAGCACGGAAGAATTGTAGCGGGAAGGGATCGGGGAAAGAGGAACGGAAAGGACATCTGAGCGGTGAGACTTCTTTCCCCGTTTATGCAGACGAATAATGCAAAATTACGCCTCGTAAACGTAAAAATGGGACTTTCGGGGACGATCGCGGCCTAGATCGATCTTTTACCTAGCGCTTTTGACTACCGAAAAACATTTGCATTATCGAGAAATGGAGAGACGCATCCCGCACCCTTGCAATCCTGGAAACGCGAGTCTATCGCCTTAACGAAGGATCTCGAGTATGAGGGATTTCTAGACAGATTTTTGCTGGCTGGTTGCGCAACAGACACGCGGACAAGGCTAGCTGGACAGGCAAGGCGAAAACGTATGTGAGAAAGAGAGAAAGAACAAGAAAGTAAGAGAGGAACGGAAAGGACATCTGTGTGGTGAGATTTCTTTCCCCGTATATGCTGCCGAATAATGCAAAATTACGTCTTGAAAACGTAAAAATAGGACTTTCGGGGACGATCGCGGCCTAGATCGATCTTTTATCTAGCGTCTTTGACTACCGAAAAACGTTTGCATTATCGAAAAATTAGAAGTCGCATCCCGCACCCTTGCAATCCTGGAAACGCGAGTATACCGCCTTAACGAAGGATCTCGAGTATGAGGGATTTCTAGACAGATTTTTGCTGGCTGATTGCGCAACAGATACGCGGACAAGTCGAGCTGGACATGCAAGGCGAAAATGTGAGAGAAAGAGAGGAAGAACAAGAAAGTAAGAGAGGAACGGAAAGGACATCTGAGTGGTGAGACTTCTTTCACCGTTTATGCAGCCGAATAATGCAAAATTACGCCTCGTAAACGTAAAAATAGGACTTTCGGGGACGATCGCGGCCTAGATCGATCTTTTACCTAGCGCCTTTGATTACCGAAAAACATTTGCATTATCGAGAAATTAGAAGGCGCATCCCGCACCCTTGCAATCCTGGAAACGCGAGTCTACCGCCTTAACGAAGGATCTCGAGTATGAGGGATTTCTAGACAGATCTTTGCTAGCTGGTTGCGCAACAGACGACACGTGGACAAGTCGAGCTGGACAGGCAAGGCGAAAACGTGAGAGAGAAAGAGAGAAAGAGGGAAAGAGAGAAAGAACAAGAAAGTAAGGGAGGAACGGAAAGGACATCTGTGTGGTGAGATTTCTTTCCCCGTATATGCTGCCGAATAATGCAAAATTACGTCTTGAAAACGTAAAAATAGGACTTTCGGGGACGATCGCGGCCTAGATCGATCTTTTACCTAGCGCCTTTGACTACCGAAAAACATTTGCATTATCGAGAAATTAGAAGGCGCATCCCGCACCCTTGCAATCCTGGAAACGCGAGTCTATCGCCTTAACGAAGGATCTCGAGTATGAGGGATTTCTAGACAGATTTTTGCTAGCTGGTTGCGCCACAGACACGTGGACAAGGCTAGCTGGACAGGCAAGGCGAACACGTATGTGAGAGAAAGAGAAAGCAAGCAAGTAAGAGAGGAATGGAAAGAGAAAGGGGCGAAGGGGAGGGGTCGAGATGAAACGGCGGAGGTTTTCCGCGAATCGATAACGAAGAGTCGGGCCGGGCCGGCAGCCAGGAAGGCGCAGGAAGACGTCAACGGAACGAGACGCGGCCCGGACGCAGA
>CM052203.1:1890763-1903631 GCA_028455805.1 Lasioglossum figueresi
AATGAATGATGAGACTTGTAGAATGAATGATGAGACTTGTAGAATGATGAGACTTGTGGAATGATGAGTCTTGTAGAATTATGAGACTTGTAGAATTATAAGACTTGTAGAATGATGAGGCTTGTAGAATTATGAGACTTGTAGAGTTGAAGAATGACTTGTATTGATCGGTATTTAATGCATCTACATATCCTTCTAAATGTTTAGCAATGCTCGCGTTTTGGACAAGCACCGCACCGACATTTCGAAATTGTAATACATAGTAGACAGAGTTAATGCGATTGTGGATTGTACGATCAGCAAAACATTTTGAAGTTTATGCCGGCATAAACATTCGTTCGATGCATAATGTACAAGGTTCGGTTTACGTTTATTGCTACAGAGCAGCCGGGATGATCGCGGATCCAGGCAGAAAATGATCGAATCCCTCGAAAGCCTACTTGCCCAGGACGAAATTATGCATAGGGTATAATACACTCGCATAATTCGACCGCAATTCGAGAGTCATTTTATCAATCGCCGTTACATTCCCCCGAACCCGATAATTCCCATCGAATATCTGCCGGATATCGGTAACAGTAGTTAACCGGCCTCTATGTACATTGCCGCAGAGTGGTTCGAGTCGAATTTAGTGACATTTTGCTGGAACGTTCCCCGACCGTAAAAGGCAGCGAGAACGAGCTTTGCACCGATTGATTTCTCGCGGAGCATGGAAACCAGGGGAAACCCTTAATCAACCGGAAAACCGACGGAAAAGTTCAACAGGGTATATTTCGGCTACAGGAACATTTTCTACGGTCTCGTCAATTTTTTCGGAATCATTGTACTCGAGATGGAGCCAGAATAATTTTCTATAACGTGACGTTTAACACTGGATTTACGGGAGCACTAAAAACGAGTATTTTAATCTAATTTAAAACTATTTTAAAATAACAAGAATGTATGTATCCAAATTTTTAACAAGAAATTTTAAAAGGAAATAATATTAAATAATTCCTCACGGAAAAATTAATATTTCTATTTGTGTCTTTCCAAATTTCTAGCCATTTTTCAATTTTGCAAACCCAAGGAGAAATTAATATTGAATAATTCCTTAAGGAAGCAGTTTTACAATCTTAATAATCGGAAATAAAAAAAATACTAAAGTTGATTCAATAATCGAAAATTAAAAATACTAAAGCTGATTCAATAATCGGAAATTAAAAATACAAAAGTTGATTCAATAATCGGAAATTACAAAATATTAAAAATTAATATTTCTATATGTGTGTATCCAAATTTTCGGCCATTCTTCAATAATGTAAACCCAAGGAGAAATTAATATTGAATAATTCATTAAGAAAACAGTTTTACAATTTTAATAACCAGAAATTAAAAATACTAATGTTGATTCAATAATCGCAAATTAAACATATTAGTGTTACTTTAATATTCGTAAATTTAAAATATTACTGTTCATTCAATAATCGTAAATGAAAAATGTTCGTGTGTAAATTACCTGGATCGCAAAAATTTGCATTTCAGTACAGTGACGTATCAATAGCAACGTTTTTCTCTCGCGCGTGTAAAGAGTCCAGCGAAAACCGTGTTTCTTTGTCAGCCGTTTTCGGATCGTGTAACCGATGTTGCACGGTTTTTCCTTGCTCGAAACATCACCAACAGCCCAGGAATCCCGCAAACTGGCTGAGCCACGCGTGAAAAATTACAGAGCGCAACACACGGTTCGTTGTCCCGGATATTCGCGTATGAAAAATCGGGAGCCGCGCGCTCGGCTTTCGCGATAATGAAAACAAATATTTGTCGTTTCCCGGGAACCGGGAGAGAAACGAACCAAAAAAACAAACAGGGATTTCGCGAATCCGCGGCCATTTTCACCGTTTACGTCGGATTTCCGCGTTCCGATCCCTTTGTCCTCATCTGGCCACACTGTGGAGAAGTACAATTGCTCAAACTTTCCAGAAGCGCTGGACCAGGTCAGAACGTAGTGATTAAGGGCTGCGTCTCGTAGACAGAAAACACTCGCGCGTGACTGCATCACAGTCACCACAGTACACAGCAAGAGTCCGAGATTCTACTCCTGATTTCTCAATAACGCAAAGACTGGGTTTCTTAGCAATCAAAATCGCTAGATGAAAGATCAATCTAGGTGGCTACTTGCCTCAAAAGTCCTACTTTTACGTTTACGACGCGTAATTCTCATTATTCGGCAGCATGTCGAGGAGCTCCGAGAAGCAATGGATGGGCGACAGTGCTGCCGCCTATCGTGGCTGTCGATATTCTGCCGAATAATGAGAATAACGCGTCGTAAACGTAAAAGTAGGACTTTTGAGGAGTTGCGAATCTTAGCGGAGAAGGTGGTATAATGTATCCACCCACTTTTGTATTCCCTCTTAAAATTTGATTCACAACTAGACTGCGGATTTGATGAATTTATGAATTGCAAGGGTCCTGGATTCCACTCCTGATTTCTCAATAACGCAAAGACTGGGTTTCTTAGCAATCAAAATCGCTAGATGAAAGATCAATCTAGGGGACTATTTGCCTCAAAGGTCCTACTTTTACGTTTACGACGCGTAATTATCATTATTCGGCGGCATATCGAGGAGGTCCGAGAAGCAATGGACAGGCGACGGTGCTGCCGCCTATCGTGGCAGTCGATATTCTGTCGAATAATGAGAATTACAAGTCGTAAACGTAAAAGTAGGACCTTTGAGGAGTTGCGAAACTTAGAGGAGAAGGTGGTATAATGTATCCACCCACTTTTGTATTCCCTCTTAAAATTTTATTCACAACTAGACTGCGGATTTTATGAATTTATGAATTGCAAGGGACCTGGATTCCACTCCCGATTTCTCAATAATGAAAAAGACGGGTTTTCTTAGTAGTCAAAATCGCTAGATGAAAGATCAATCTAGGGGACTATTTGCCTCAAAAGTCCTACTTTTACAATTACGACGCGTAATTATCATTATTCGGCGGCATATCGAGGAGGTCCGAGAAGCAATGGACAGGCGACGGTGCTGCCGCCTATCGTGGCTGTCGATATTCTGCCGAATAATGAGAATTACGCGTCGTAAACGTAAAAGTAGGACTTTTGAGGAGTTGCGAATCTTAGAGGAAAAGGTTGTATAATATATCCACCCACTTTTGTATTCCCTCTTAAAATTTTATTCACAGCTAGATGAAAGATCAATCTAGGGGGCTATTTGCCTCAAAAGTCCTACTTTTACGTTTACGACGAGTAACTCTCATTATTCGGCAGCATGTCGTGGTGCCACGATCATTTTTATGCATTTATGAAGAAATTGGTTCTTTGTACTATTCGTTGAAAGTACAATAAACCACAAAATAGATATGACAATCTTGTAAATGAAGCATAATGCAATCAAGAAACGTGTGATTCTTTGATCAATAAGAAACAGTTGCGGTTGTTTAACGTTACTGTTCAAAATCGGACATTTCGTATGCAACGACCTAATAGCTGCCGCAGCTTTATTAAAGTCCTACTTTTACGTTTACGACTTGTAATTCTCATTATTCGACAGCATGTCGCGGAGCCCCGAGAAGCAATGGACAGGCGACGGTGCTGCCGCCTACCGTGGCTGTCGATATTCTGCCGAATAATGAGAATTACGCGTCGTAAACGTAAAAGTAGGACTTTTGAGGAGTTGCGAATCTTAGAGGAGAAGGTGGTATAATATATCCACCCACTTTTGTATTCCCTCTTAAAATTTGATTCACAACTAGACTGCGGATTTGATGAATTTATGAATTGCAAGGGTCCTGGATTCAACTCCTGATTTCTCAATAACGCAGAGACTGGGTTTCTTAGCAATCAAAATCGCTAGATGAAAGATCAATCTAAGGGACTATTTGCCTCAAAAGTTCTACTTTTACGTTTACGACGCGTAATTATCATTATTCGGCAGCATGTCGAGGAGCCCCGAGAAGCAATGGACTGGCGACAGTGCTGCCGCCTATCGTGGCAGTCGATATTCTGTCGAATAATGAGAATTACGCGTCGTAAACGTAAAAGTAGGACCTTTGAGGAGTTGCGAATCTTAGCGGAGAAGGTTGTATAATGTATCCACCCACTTTTGTATTCCCTCTTAAAATTTTATTCACAACTAGACTGCAGATTTTATGAATTTATGAATTGTAAGGGTCCGTGATTCCACTCCTGATTTCACAATAACGCAAAGACTGGGTTTCTTAGCAATCAAAATCGCTAGATGAAAGATCAATCTAGGGGACTATTTGCCTCAAAAGTCCTACTTTTACGTTTACGACGCGTAATTATCATTATTCGGCAGCATGTCGAGGAGCTCCGAGAAGCAATGGATAGGCGACGGTGCTGCCGTCTATCATGGCTGTCGATGACCTTATTCTACTTAACCGATCGTGATCGTCCCATTTATTCGGTTGGAAACGTTGCATTTTAACCAAACAAATTCCAACATTTTGTAGAACCGCTTCTTGACCACGAGAGGTTGCATTCGATGATATATGTGTGATGCAATTTTCATTGCAAAATATGCACAAATGAATTCACTGAATTTCCATAAATACGTGCTCACGATTTCGAATACAATGTGTAATTCTCATTATTCGGCAGCATATCGACAGCCACGATAGACGGCAGCACCGTCGCCTGTCCATTGCTTCTCGCGGCTGCGAGACATGCTGCCGAATAATGAGAATTACGCGACGTAAACGTAAAAGTAGGACTTTTGAGGCAAATAGCCCCCTAGATTGATCTTTCATCTAGCGATTTTAACTGCTAAGAAACCCCGTCTTTGCATTATTAAGAAATCAGGAGTGGATTCCCGAACCCTTGCAATCCTCGCGTGCGTATACGAGATCTAGCGGTGTGTGAGTGTACCGTGCTGACTGTGTGCAGTCACGCGCGATTGTCGTCATTCAAGGAGACCGCGGTCCTCAGGAAGCAACATTTTTGGATTTGAGTTTTATTTCAAGATTTACTGTCTTGTTTCAACAATTTTTGCCTAAATATTACAGACGATTTCTGGGCGAACGTTGTAAACAGACCTCACGTTTTCGTTGGCGAAACAAAACACGTTCCTCCGCGAAACGGGTGCGCGGGGCGCGTTTGCATGAACTGGCGGTGCCGTTCGTTCGACGGTCTCCGTGTCTTTTTAGAGTATCGCCCCGGCGAAAACCAACAATTTTCTGTGGGACCAAACCTCTGGCGCGAGAGAAAACGTTGTTCCAACGTTCCCATCGGTCTTCGCGGAAGAGATCGATACTTTCCGGCCACAGGGAACGTTTTTTTTTGTCGCTAATTTATTCGCTCGCGTGGAAGAGCGATATGCGCCGTGCCGCGGCAACGATACGGATCGTCGAATTTCTATTTTTTCCTTTATTCGTCAGCGGCCTTTATTCGGGGTCGAGACATTCGTGCACTCGCGCGTCACAATATCAAATATGAATGAAATACGAGAACCGGCCGATAAGCTTTCACCGATCGCGATACCATTTTCTTTGGGACCAAAATGTCGCATATTGGACACCTTTCGACATCGATATACGAGGTGCGATCAAAAAGTAAGGTGACTTTTTTAATTTCGCGGGATACCTACAGTCGATTTTCGTTTACTTTGTTTTCTTATGCTGGTACACTCGTCCCGAACATATGTTCACGGTTTCAGCTATATAGCATTTTTTGTTTGTTCGTGAGAAGCATAAAGGTTAGAAGTGTTTTGCGTGTTCGGCGATTTTCTGCTGTCGAAAAGAATGGATCAAAGAATTTGCATCAAATTTTGTGTAAAAAATGGAATTAAGTGCTCCGAAACGCTTGAAACGTTGACAGTGGCATACGGTGAATGTACTCTGAGTAAAAAAAATGTTTATGAGTGGTACAAGCTCTTCCAAGAAGACCGAGGAGATGTTAACGACGAAGCTTGCCCTGGACGCTCCAGCACGTCGACAACCGATGAAAACGTTGAAGAAGCGAAGAAAATAGTGTTGGGGAATCGTCGAATTACCATTAGAGTAGTTGCCGATGATGTCGGCATCTCGTTTGGTTCGTGCCAAGCAATTTTAACGGAATTTTGGAAACACGATTCATGGATTTTGCATCGCGATAATGCATCTGCTCGCGCATCGTTGCTTGCGAGTAATTTTTTGGCCAGAAACAACACCGCGATCGTGCCTCGGCCACCATATTCGCCGGATTTGGCCCCCCGTGACTTTTTCCTGTTCCCAAAACTGAAGAGAGCCATGAAAGGACGGAGATTTGCAACGATCGAGGAGATAAAGACTGCATCGCTGGAAGAGCTCAAAGCCGTACCAAAAAGTGCTTATCAGGTGTATTATATCTAGGGGGGATTGCTTTGTAGGGGACAACATAAATATCGATGAATAAATCAATATTTTTTAATAAAAATAAAAAGACACTTTACTTTTTGATCACAGTATAGTTCTCCAGAAACAAAAAACAATCCCTCTGTTTCCACCTAATCAATTTCTTCAAACATACAACATTAACCGATCAAATCTAAAACAAAACTACCACTTGTGGATTGATTTGCTCCATTTTGGGTTTAATCACTCAAGACATAGTTATGATTAATCATTAGTTAGTTCCACTTAACGAGGACATCACCACTTATTGAGGATATTTTTGAATTTTTCTTAAGAAATAAGGGTCCAGCGTAAAATCGAACTATATCACGCGATAGAGCAGACTTTTATTTTGAAAATCCCCCCATTGGAGTTTGCAACGTCGACGTTTTTACCGAACCAGAAAGCAAAATATTATCGCCCGACATAGCCCGAAGAGCACCACTGACGGCAACTCGTATTTTGTTTTCTGGATCGAAAAAAACGTCGACGTTGGAAATTTGAAAGGGTGGTTTCTCAAGATGAAAGTCTTCTCTATCGCGTGGTATAGTTCGATTTTCCGCTGGACCCTTATTTTTTTCTATAAATTGATAAATATCCTCAAAACGGGTGCAAAAGTGGTGTCTCCGTCTTCAATCGTTTAAACGCGTTTAAACAATCATAATGTATTAACATCGGATATCACTGTATTCGGGAAAATCTACAGAATCTTTTCCCGTAAAGAACAATTCAATATCTTTCATAATAACGTCTTAATAATTGTTCAAAGTTGAAAAATGTGTTCTTTCCTTCAAACTGAATTTTCTCAGAAACTCTACGTGTAGGAGACAAATTAGGAACAGCTTCGGAATCAGCGCGAAAAACTCTGTAAGAATCAGATAGTGGGAAATAATTTTTGGCTGATGGACATTTTTGACGATGTTATTAGTTGATTTGTGCCTTGCTCTGCAGCCAAGTACCACCCTAATGAAAGCGTCGCCAGAGTCGGTTGACGGGTGACTATCTCGGCCAAGCGATTAGGGTCGCTCCTCGAGGAACAGGTTTCACAGTCCGATTATTCGGCTAATAGCGAATCGCGGCCACGGACAGTCGGGGAAAGAGAAACGGTGGGTAGCGACGTGCGAGGGGCTGTCTCAGGATGGAAGTCTTTGGTAACGCGGATGGGGAACTCGTTATCATCCTCGTTCCCGTCGTCGGTTGCTTCTTATCTACCCGCTGGAAGCTGGTCTACTCGTTTGTTCCCGTGTAATAGGTAGTCCCGACCTCTCCTGCCTGGTAATACCTACTCGGTCCTAACCGAGGCTGTCCTACTTGCGCTCTAACCTAAATAACGTCGTCTCGCTTCCACCTGGACAACCGAGTCTACCCCGGTTTCGTTTCGCCGTTCAGTTTCGTTTTTACGCCGGGTTGCATAGTGTGTACACGCCGTTTCTGCCGGGCAAAACCTATTCCCGCAATTCCGCTTGCTGCAACCGTTCTCCTTGGTTCGCTTCTTTCGACCCTCCGCCTGCTATCGATTCTCGACGGCAAACTCGTCTACTTGTCATCCCATCCAAAGAATCCTTGCGCGATCCCCACGCCTTTTTATTGACGCGTTGACGAGAAATCGTACTCACGAGGTTCCATCGAGTTGTTGTACAAGGTTCCATCGAGTTGTTCTACAAGGTTCCATCGAGTAGTTCTACAAGGTCCATCAAGTTCTACAACGTCCCAACAAAGTTCTAGAACGTCCCAACAAAGTTCTAAAACGTCCCAACAAAGTTCTAGAACGTCCCAACAAAGTTCCACAACGTCCCAACAAGTTCTACAATGTCCCAACAAGTTCTACAATGTCCCAACAAGTTCTACAATGTCCCAACAAGTTCTACAACGTCCCAACAAAGTTCTATAAGGCCCCAACAAGTTCTATAAAGTCCCAACAAGTTCTATAAAGTCCCAACAAGTTCTATAAAGTCCCAACAAGTTCTATAAGCTCCCAACAAGTTCTATAAGGTCCCAACAAGTTCTATAAGGTCCAAGACAAGTTCTATAAGGTCCCAACAAGATCTATAAGGTTCCAACAAGTTCTGGAAGGTCCCAACAAGTTCTAGAAGGATCCACAAAGTTCTAGAAGGTCCTAACAAGTTCTGCAAGTTCTGCAAGGTCTACAAGGTCCTAACAAGTTCTACTAGGAGCTAACAAGTTCTACTAGGAGCTAACAAGTTCTACAAGGAGCTAACAAGTTCTACAAGGAGCTAACAAGTTCTACAATGAGCTAACAAGTTCTACAATGAGCTAACAAGTTCTACAATGAGCTAACAAGTTCTACAATGAGCAAACAAGTTCTACAAGTTCCTAACAAGTTCTACAGGGTCCCAACAAGTTCTACAAGGTCCCACAATGTCCCACAATATCGAAATAATCTCTGTAATGGAATAATATCTATTATAACGCGGAAGAGCGTCTCGGAATAAAATTGCTCGACGAATGTACCGTCGCTGGAATTTCGTGTTCTGGCAAAGAGGTTGTGTCTGTGGGACGAGAGACGCTGAAAATAAAGACGCGGAAAATACAGACGCGGAAAATACAGACGCGAAAAATAAAGACGCGGAAAATACAGACGCGGAAAATAAAGACGCGGAAGAGATCGCGACCGTTCGGACGTCCCCTCTGATAAAGGTAAATCCGCTTACCCGCTCCTGCACGCGAACCACAAATTGCTGTGTCACTCGCGTACCCAACAATTGGGACGCTACGCGACATTATAATCCGCCGAGGTTTTTCCGCCGTCGAACGCGCGACGCGGAAAAACCCCTCCGAGAAGCATAAATGATCCCCCAATAATTCCACGGTAACAAATTAAATGCTCTTGCCCTCGATTAAAATCCAATTAGAAACCCGATCTTGGGCAACGGAGCCGATATTTTTCTAGTCGAAATAAGCAGGTGAAAATTTTGAAAAAAATGAGTGAGGTAAATGGAATATGCAGCTATCATACGCATTTCGAATCGCTTCGATATCTTCGATTGTTATCGAATGAAACGTTCGTAAAATAATAGGTTCGACAGTTTCAGCAGTTTCCGACTAAATTGGCGAGGAAGGGCAGGAAAGGGCTGTGGAGGAGACAGAAATTTCAGATTTCTCTGACAGGATGGCTTTGATCGTAATCGTCGAAGCCGGTTGGTCGTTCGAAGGAAGCTCGTTAGGACGGAGACCCTTTGAAACAGTTTTTTCGATCGAAGGCGGTGCGTCCTTTGAGGAATCGCGGCCGATTCGGCGATAAACCGATCGCGACAGGGACACGCGTGCTTTCTGTGGCCCTCGGCCTGCCCTTTGGCCCTTCGATTTCGCAATTCCAGCCTGACAAACCCATTTACGGTCTGCGTTTCATCGCGGAGCGTGATTCGAGCTTTCAAAGGAATCAATGCCGCGTCGAAAGTGTGCGAGCGGATATTCTCGTCGACGAATATACTCGCGGGAACCGTGTCATAGAAGGGCAGCTCCGCCCTTCTACTCGGCCAATCGATTCTCCGCCCGTGGCCAGCCCCGATTTTTCCGGAATTAACGCGACGACGCGTCCATTGCTTTTAATTGCGATCAGGCGCAGTCGCAACAACTCCGTCATCGTTGTCATCAATCGAATGGCTGTTTGCTCGGGGAATATCTCATTTGTTAATCGACGATGGAGTCGAATCGATTCAAAGAAATGGACGATGAAGTCGAATCGAATCGATTCAAAGAAATCGACGATGGAGTCGAATCGAATCGATTCAAAAAAATCGACGATGGAGTCGAATCGAATCAAAGAAATCGACGATGGAGTCGAATCGAATCGATTCAAAGAAATCGACGATGGAGTCGAATCGAATCGATTCAAAAAAATCGACGATGGAGTCGAATCGAATCGATTAAAAAAAATCGACAATGGAGTCGAATCGAATTGATTCAAAGAAATCGACGATGGAGTCGAATCGAATCGATTCAAAGAAATCGACGATAGATTCGAATCTAATCGATTCAAAGAAATCGACGATGGAGTCAAATCGATTCAAAGAAATCGACGATGGAGTCGAATCAAATCGATTCAAAGATATCGACGATGGAGTCGAGTCGAATCGAATCGAATCGAATCGATTCAAAGAAATCGACGATGGATCCGAAACGAATCGATTCAAAGAAATTGACGATGGAATCGAATCGATTCAAAGAAATCGACGATGGAGTCGAATCGATTCAAAGAAATCGCCGAGTGCATGTTGCCGGATAAGATGATGACAAGTATCCTCAAATGTAATTGATACCCACAAGGGTAGTTGCAGGGTTAGCACGGTTTATTATTATTATTATCAAAATTCAAGAATGTAATGTTGCTTTTAATGTAACAAAGTTGTTAAAGTATAAAATCAATTTTTATGTTATTCCTGCTTCCAAAATCAATGCAGAACATTTTTATTTTGATAAGGATTGAAGCTGCTGGAGCTTTTATGCATTTATGAAGAAATTGGTTGGGTGATATATAAAACGGTAAAAGATTTAAAAATTCAAGAATCTTGTAATGTTGCTTTTAATGTAACAAATTCGTAAGGGATGAAATCAATTTTTATGTTATCCCTGCTTCCCACATTCAATGCAGAACATTTTTATTTTTCATAAAGATCCGCCGTTTAAACATAAGGGTTGAAACCTCTGGAGTTTTGATGCATTTATAAGAAATTGGTTGGGCGAAATATAAAACAGTAAAAGATTTAAAAATTCAAGAATCTTGTAATGTTGCTTTTAATGTAACAAAGTCGGTAAGGGATGAAATCAATTTTTATGTTATCCCTGCTTCCCGCAATCAATGCAGAACATTTTTATTTTGCATAAAGATCCGCCGTTTAAACATGAGGGTTGAAACTTCTGGAGTTTTGATGCATTTATAAGAAATTGGTTGGGCGTAATATAAAACAGTAAAAGATTAAAAAATTCAAGAATCTTGTAATGTTGTTTTTAATGTAACAAAGTCGTAAGGGATGAAATCAATTTTTATGTTATCCCTGCTTCCGACAATCAATGCTGAATCATTTTTATTTTGATAAGGGTTGAAGCTGCTGGAGTTCTAATGCATTTATGAAGGAATTGGTTGGAAGAAATATAAAACAGTAAAAGATTTAAAAATTCAAGCATGTTGTAATGTTGCTTTGAATGTAACATTCATTATTGGCGATCCTCCACGGGGGAGACATGCTGCACCTCGGTATATAAACCATATCGGCGACGCCGGCCTGGTGTTCTGGCCAAACTCCTACATATATATATTTTGGACCTACTGTTTTTATAAGGTGGGTTCCGAACCACTTGCAAAAGCCAACAACACGTGAAAAGCCCTCGGCGAGTCACCTTTCGGGTTTTTCCCGGCCGGTCACCCATCCGAGCGCTGTACACGCGCTCCGCATCGTTTCACTTCGGTGATCGGACGAGAACCAATTTCAATTCAAAAACTCTTTATTTACATAACAGTAATGTTTTATAAAAATATACATAACAATGGTTTTATGCTATATTTTATAATTTAACGGTTGCAGTCTTTTGTAGTCCCTGTCTAATGATTAACCTACTTGCTATAGTATTTACATGCCTTCTTTATATTATAGTGGTATGATATGGACGAGAACCGGTGTTTCCAATGGGACAATGGTCGTTGGTCTTTGAATGTAACAAAGTCGTTAAGGCATGAAATCAATTTTTATGTATCCCTTTATTTATCCCTGCTTCCCACAATCAATGCAGAACATTTTTATTCTGCATAAAGATCCGCCGTCTAGACATAAGGGTTGAAACTGCTGAAGTTCTTATGCATTTACGAAGAAGTTAACTGGATGAAATACAAAAGAGGGAAGAATATTGTCACGTTGTTATCACAGAAAGAAGACCGTTAATTAGTGAAGTGAATTTTTATTTAACATCTGTTTCCCGCAATCGATGCAGAACATTTTTATTTTGCATATAGATCCGCAGTCTAGTGACGACACCTAACTAGGACGAAAAATCAATTTGTTTCATCCGACTACAGCATGTCCAAACACCGTGAAACAGTTGGCCGAATGACGGTTCTCCGAAGCTTTTCCAAAACGTGACCCTAAATCCCGGTTAGGTGGTCACGTCGTTTCGAAATAAAGGGAGTGCGTGGTCCGGTGAAAGGTTTTCGCTATCGAGGGAGCACGCGAGCGCGGGCGGCGTCGAAACGGTCAATAAATAAATATTTATCGTGAAATACGTAACGGAACCCGTCCGCGGGCCGCCGGATATAACGTTCGGCCGAAAACTCGCGTTCGATGAGAAAACTTCGATAAGCTTATCGCCGTATTTACTAGCGGCGCGCAATAACTCCGGGAAATATGCGAACGTTCGATAAACGGAAAAAAGAATGGCGCGTGCTCGCTGACCCTCGGCACCCGAAAACTCGATCGACGACGAATTATCTCGTCTCGCTGCTCTTCGGGATCCACGAACAGAGGGATCCACGAACAGAGGGATCCACGAACAG
>CM052203.1:1903731-1918929 GCA_028455805.1 Lasioglossum figueresi
GGGATCCACGAACAGAGGGATCCACGAACAGAGGGATCCGACGCGATCCATAATCACCAACATGTTCAGTCGCGTTCGGTAGAAACGCCTCGAGTTACTCCGCAACCTGACGCGAGCCTGGTAATTGGTAGAACGTAGTTATCATTCATTAATTCGAGATTTATTGGACTTCTTGAGGCCTGGTACCGACATTTTCGATTTAATTTGATTTCTTCGATCCTGTAGGAAGTGCTTACTTGATCCAAGTTGTTCTCGTTCGATTCTGATCGGTTTTGTTCGAGATTCTAGCCGGCTAGATCCGCAGTTTACTAATAAAACGTCCAATATTGCCTTAAGGAGGCGTGGTCTTCGCCCGGAGAGGCGTGGTCTTCGCCCGGGGAGGCGTAGTTCGTTGCCCCGGTAGCCAAATTCTCTGCCCGCGCGGACGATAGCTAAACGAGACTGCTCCAGTTAGTTTTATTCGACCCCAGTCGGTTTCGTTCGACGCTGGTCAGCTTTATTCAATACCGGAATTAATGACTCGAACGAAAAAAAACACACAGCTGCTCCGTTGAACGACTCGATCATTGGAAAATGTAATTGTTATGCGTGCCAATCCCTCTGAAAATTGTTCACCGGTAGTCCACCGACGTATACATTCGAGTGAATTCCGGTGTAAAAAGTTGAACGCTCTGAAGTTGCCGGATGTCCGTAACTTTTCACCATTTTTCTAGTGGGTACGTGTTCACGCGCCTGATCACGGCGTCAGAAGAGAGAGTTTCGCGTCTTGTTCGAGCGAGAGTAATACGGGTTCTTGAACAGAGAGGCTGGTTCCCGTTCGGTTCACCCATCTGATCTGTTTCCCAGGCGAGGGTAAAAACGAAGGGAAGTCTAACGAGACTCGGCTCGAACAACCGTGAACCGTGTACATTCGACGTCGAGGGATTAAAGGCTAATTGGTCCGATAATTAGCTGATAATTTATTAAAACCCCACTGCCCCCGCGTTCACCGGTAGAACTGGCGTGCCGGTTTCGACCCGTTAATCTCCCGCGAGACGTTAATCTCGCGTAGAATACATTGAAACGGGCCGAGCAGAGGCTCTAGAAGATATTGCGAACGACATTACAAGCCCGTGAAAATTCTACGATTTTAAAAGATACGTTTTCAACAAATCTAACCGACTGTCAATTTTCTTTCTGGAAACTAGTCGGTTCTCGGAATTATCTGGCTGCACGAATCGAGGGGAAAAAGTTACCCTCTGTCTAACGGCCACATAGAGTAGAGGGGGAAGGTACAGTGGGGACACAAATCCTTATCTGGCGATTCTATTATGTAGGTCTTTCAAATTATTATAATTGACGCTATTAAGAACAAAGTACTGGACCGATCAACTAGAAATTTTAACCGTACATTCGGGAAGAGTCCTAGAGTGACTCTGGTCTCTGTATTTCTTAGCGACTCGAAAGAAATTCTACACAATTCTTTGTCTCTCTTTAATCATTAATTTGTAGACGAATTTTGACCCTTTGCACTCGGAGCTATTTTAACGGGGAAATTAAACATTTCTTCCGATCTAGAATATTTCCATCCTGTATGATTTTTAAAATTTGGTAGATTTGAAATTGATGTAATACCACATACAATACTTAAATGTTGAGTAATTGATTAGATACCGACAGATCTAATATTGATATGATTATTTGGTCCCCTCAAGGTTTCAAATCCATTTACCAATCGCTCCCTTCTTTCCACTCTCACTATCGCCTTTTTAGCGGGACCTACTGTTTATTACGATGGGATCCGAACCACCTCCGACAGATCTAATAACGTAAACAATATTTTAAATAATAGTACAGCAATTATTAATGTCGCCTCAGAGGCGTCACACGAGTGCTAGGGGTTAAGGATGTGACATCAAATAAAATCTTGTTCTCAGTGGTAGTGGCCTTTGCACATTTGAAATGAATAAAAATCGTACTGACCTCTTTCAAATTTTATATTCCACCATTGTTTAAAAATTTTCAGGAGCCGCAAATGCGTAAAGATCTATCAAGAAGTAATAGTAACGATGATCTTCAATTCTGCGGAGTGGATTTCAACGATTAAATTCATTCGAACTTGTGGAAATTGTGGGGAATTTTTGTGGACGATCGTTCGGCAGATTAACGTGACAAAGGTTGCTGACAAACGCGAATTGGGACGACCTTGTATGTTCAGAGTATCGCAGTTCCTCGTGTTGCCGACTGCGGATGTTTAAGGAATTTGCAATTTTTTCAGATTTGCAGATTTGAAATGAATAAAAATCGTACTGAACTCTGTCAAATTTTATATTCCACCATTCTTTGACAATTTTCAGGAGCCGCAAATGCGGAAACATCTATCAAGAAGTAATCGTAACGATGATCTTCAATTCTGTGGAGTGGATTGCAACGATTAAATGCATTCGAACTTTTGGAAATTGTGGGGAATTTTTGTAGACGACCGTTCGGCAGATGAACGTGTCAAAGGTCGCTGACAAACGCGAATAGAGAAGACCTTGTATGTTCAAAGTATCGCAGTTCCTCGTATTGCCTACTGCGAATGTTTATGGAATTTGCAATTTTTGCAGATTTGCAGATTTGCAGATTTGCAGATTTGCAGATTTGCAGATTTGCAGATTTGCAGATTTGAAATGAATAAAAATCGTACTGAACTCTTTCAAATTTTATATTCCACCATTCTTTGAAAATTTTCAGGAGCCGCAAATGCGGAAACATCTATCAAGAAGTAATCGTAACGATGATCTTCAATTCTGTGGAGTGGATTGCAACGATTAAATTCATTCGAACTTGTGGAAATTGTGGGGAATTTTTGTGGACGATCGTTCGGCAGATGAACGTGTCAAAGGTCGCTGACAAACGCGAATTGAGAAGACCTTGTATGTTCAGAGTATCGCAGTTCCTCGTGTTGCCTAGCGGATGTTTATGGAATTTGCAATTTTTGCAGATTTGCAGATTTGCAGATTTGCAGATTTGCAGATTTGCAGATTTGCAGATTTGCAGATTTGCAGATTTGAAATGAATAAAAATCGTACCGAACTATGTCAAATTTTATATTCCATCATACTTTGAAAATTTTCAGGAGCCGCAAATGCGTAAAGATCTATCCAGAAGTAACCGTAACGACGATCTTCAATTCTGCGGAGTGGATTGCAACGATTAAATGCATTCGAACTTGTGGAAATTGTGGGGAATTTTTGTGTGACGATCGTTCGGCAGATTAACGTGACAAAGGTTGCTGACTAACGTGACAAAGGTTGCTGACTAACGTGACAAAGGTTGCTGACAAACGCGAATTGTGAAGACCTTGTATGTTCAGAGTATCGCAGTTCCTCGTGTTGCCTAGCGGATGTTTATGGAATTTGCAATTTTTGCAGGTTTGCAGATTTGAAATGAATAAAAATCGTACCGAACTCTGTCAAATTTTATATTCCACCATTCTTTGAAAATTTTCAGAAGCCACAAAATGCACAAAGATCTATCGAGAAGTAATCGTTACGTTGCTTCAATTCTGCGGAGTACATTGCCACGATTAAATGCATTCGGTCTTGTGGAAATTTTGGGAAATTTTTGTGGTGGATCGTTCGGCAGATGAACGTGTCAAAGGTCGCTGACAAACGCGAATTGAGAAGACCTTGTATGTTCAGAGTATCGCAGTTCCTCGTGTTGCCGACTGCGGATGTTTATGGAATTTACAATTTTTGCAGATTTGCAGATTTGCAGATTTGAAATGAATAAAAATCGTACCGAACTCTGTCAAATTTTATATTCCACCATTCTTTGAAAATTTTCGGAAGCCACAAATGCACAAAGATCTATCGAGAAGTAATCGTTACGGCGTGCTTCAATTCTGCGGAGTACATTGCCACGATTAAATGCATTCGGTCTTGTGGAAATTTTGGGAAATTTTTGTGGTGGATCGTTCGGCAGATGAACGTGTCAAAGGTCGCTGACAAACGCGAATTGAGAAGACCTTGTATGTTCAGAGTATCGCAGTTCCTCGTGTTGCCGACTGCGGAAGGAGCAACGTGGAAATGGAGCGGCGAGAGGCGAGAAAAAAAGCTGGCGAGAGACGTATCGCGTAAAATGGCCGGGAACGGTGCCCGTCAATTTCGATTTCGCGAACCGACTGCGGTGTTCGGTGGCCCGGGTCACCCGAAAATCCGTGTTTTCCTCGGACAAATCAATTCTCTATAGTCGCCGAGCCGTCGGACTAAACCGATCCGGAAATGGAGGACCTTCGCCGCGGCGATTTTCCGTGTCGATTGCACTCCGCCAAATGGAAATGCCTCCTTCCACTCTGCGTCCCAGCAGTTTCTCCTACCCTCGTCTCTCCCCGTGTTTCTCTTTATCCCTTTCTCTATCTCTCTGTTTCCCTCTGTTCGAGCTGCTCTCAGCACAGTCCCAGGTCACCGACACGAGACCGCGAAACTGTATTCCCGTGCACGACCAGCCAGACGACCCAGATCGATTCATCGACGCGCTATCGAAAACAGAAAACGGAAAGAACAGAAAGCAGACCTGGTCGCGGCCTCTTCGTGGTCCGAAAACAGAATTGAACCGTTCGAAATCGATACAAGTCAATCTTCCGACTATTTCGAAGAATATTCACTGCGAATTTCGATGAAGAATCGCATCTTCGATCGTTCCGCACTCGAACCGTACGGACTTTTCCAGTTTCGTCCATATTTTTCAGCCGTTGTCGTGCGGAAATCGAGAAAAAAATGGGTTGTTACGCCGATAAACGTTCCAGGGAGCCGGGAAAGCAAACAGCGGACTTTCCATCGAACAATGAATCGATTGTTCCGAGCAAACGCTTTTAACGATGTAATTCCGCCTATGACGCGCGCGAGCGTGGCGCGTAATTTCAAACCGTGCACAAAAGCGACTCCGGGATTTCGACGCTGGTTCCCGGTCGGTCATCTTTCTTTTTTTTTTCCTCTCTTTTTTCCACGATTTTGTGCGTTGAAATTTTATTTAACAACCACGTCGCGCGTGAAAACGCAATATTTCTCGCGAGCGAGCGGACTGCGATGAGTCCGGGTCCCTCTCTCTTTCTCTCTCCAGGAAACTCGAATTTTATATTCGAGCCTTTTGCAATTTTAAAACTGTTAATGCTTCCGGCGCAATCATCATCATTTGTTACTTAATTTACACAGCAATTTTGCAAATTACCAAAGTAATTCCGACGTTTCGATCTTCGTTCGGATCATCTTCAAGGGTTACTGGAATTAATTAATCTATAATCGTTAACACTAGGTTTACGGAGGTCTAAATATAACTATTTTACATTTATAAACATAACAAGAATGTGTTTATCCAAATTATTGGCCATTTTTCCGATACACTCCAGGAATTAAATTTGGTAAATAATTTCTCAGGAAAGCATCTTTACAATCGCAATAATTGCAAATTAAGAATATTAGAACCCGTCATTTTGTCGTGTCCTGTAAACCTAGTGTTAAGAATATTTTGAAATTTAAGAAATTTTGTAATTTTGTAATTTTGTAATTTTGTTCGACCTGTCGATTCCGAGTTTTCCCAGCGATGAAAGTTTTCTTCGTCGATCGAGGCGTACACGTTTCCCGGCACGGAAACGCCTCGATGATTCTCGAAATGAGCGTTCATGGTCTCGCGAGCTCTTCAGGGTCTGCCGTGCTCGGCGTCGTCAGGGAAACCGCGTTAAGGAACGTTAAGGAGACGTTAACGCGAGACGAACGAAGACGACGACGACGGTGTTATTCGACGCAAATTGGAACCAGAGCCGCATCGAACAACGCGAGTATCACGGCAACCGATATCGAGCTCGGAAACTCTCTAGCAGGATCAGATCCTTTGCTAGGCCTTTCAACGGAGCTGAGGACCATCGGTGATCATTAGACTGCGGAAACTGCAACTGGAACCGAACAGTCGAGCTCTGGACGCTAATATCTTCTTCACGAGCACGTAAATACTTCATTCACTCGAAACCCTCAACTGTGAATCCAGGAATCCTTTGAGCCCCTGATGTGACCAGACCATTTATGGCGAAGATGGGTGAGCGTAATTTCAATCGATAAAAAGAATCCCCAGTGAAGGGTCGCACTGTGGTTCTAATGGGACTATGCTCGAGTCTAGTTAGCGTAATTGAGCCGTTTATTTTGAAAGTGGCCTATGTACCTTATCGAGAACAATCGAGCTAGCAATTTTAATATTTACATTTCTATGTTATCTTTTTATTCTGATGCAAATTGTAACTAATATATTTAAAATCGTGATACAAATTTTTATTTTGAAAGTGGCCTAGGCCATTTTCGAGACAAGTCAACCTAGCAATTTTAATATTTAGGAATTTCTATGTTATCTTTTTATTCGGAAGCAAATTGTAACTCATAAATTTAAAATCTCAAAGATTTTGTAAAAAAGAAATTTGCTGGTTAATAGAATGATACAAATTTTTATTTTGAAAGTGGCCTATGTACGTTTTCGAGAACAATCAAGCTAGCAATTTTAATATTTACATTGCTGTTATCTTTTTATTCTGATGCAAATTGTAACTAATATATTTAAAATCGCAAAGATTTTGTAGAAAGGAAATTAGTTGATTAATAGAGTGATACAAATTTTTATTTTGAGAGTGGCCTAAGCCATTTTAGAGAACAATCAAACTAGAAATTTCAATATTTACATTTCTATGTTATCTTTTTATACTGAAGCAAATTGTAACTATTTAAAATCACAAGGATTTTGTAAAAAGGAAATTAGCTGGTTAATAGAAGGACTAAATTTTTGTTTCGAAAGTGGCCTATGCCATTTTTGCGAAAAATCAAGCTAGCAATTTTAATATTTACATTTCTATGTTATCTTTTCATTCTGAAGTAAATTGTAACTCATAAATTTAAAATCTCAAAGATTTTGTAAAAAGGAAATTTGCTGGTTAATAGAATGATACAAATTTTTATTTTGAAAGTGGCCTATGTACGTTTTTGAGAACAATCAAGCTAGCAATTGTAATATTTACATTTCTATGTTATCTTTTTATTCTGATGCAAATTGTAACTAATATATTTAAAATCGTGATACAAATTTTTATTTTGAAAGTGGCCTAGGCCATTTTCGAGACAAGTCAAGCTAGCAATTTTAATATTTAGGTACATTTCTATGTTATCTTTTTATTCGGAAGCAAATTGTAACTCATAAATTTAAAATCTCAAAGATTTTGTAAAAAGGAAATTTGTTGGTTAATAGAATGATACAAATTTTTATTTTGAAAGTGGCCTATGTACGTTTTTGAGAGCAATCAAGCTAGCAATTGTAACATTTACATTCCTATGTTATCTTTTCATTCTGAAGTAAATTGTAACTAATATATTTAAAATCTCAAAGATTTTGTAAAAAGGAAATTTGCTAGTTAATAGAATGATACAAATTTTTATTTTGAAAGTGGCCTATGTACGTTTTCGAGAACAATCAAGCTAGCAATTTTAATATTTACATTGCTATGTTATCTTTTCATTCTGAAGTAAATTGTAACTAATATATTTAAAATCTCAAAGATTTTGTAAAAAGGAAATTTGCTGGTTAATAGAACGATACAAATTTTTGCTTTGAAAGTAACCTAAGCCATTTTAAGTTTGCCCAAGATTATTGTAATGTTATCAATAAATACCGGAAAGGTAATAACTTTATTTTAAATTAAATGGAACGAGAGGATTTCGTATCAACAAGATTTCTGGAGGATGCAATTTTTAAAAGAGTGAAGAATTCTAACGGAGAAACAATAAATTGATTAAAAATATCCTGTATGCGTTTTTTGAGAAATGAACCGTATAAAATTTACAAAATGTAAATGAGAAATAAATCGTTATGTAATTTACATAATTAGAAGATTTCCTGAATTGCATAAATGGTAATTTTCAAGTTTTGTAATGAAATATAAAATAAATTGAATATTGTTTCCTCAATTTGAAGCATTTTAAATTACATCGAATGAACTTGGGCTGTTTCAAATTGTATGACAATTCTTCTTGTTAATTTTGAAAACGGCTAAAGTCCACATTCTCAGTAAGAAGACACATTCTCAGTAAGAAGACACATTCTCAGTAAGAAGACACATTCTCAGTAAGAAAACACATATTATTCACTTAATAATTGCTATTATTTTAATGTTTTAATTGCAATTTTTGAAAAAATTTCAAAAAAAGTTCAAATCGTATAGTACAATATTAAAACAGTTATCCTCTTTTTTAGAGCGTCTTAAACTTTTGTCCGCTACTGTATGTTCCGGACGAGTGTACCAGCATAAGAAAAAAAAAGAAAACGAAAATCGACTGTAATTCCTGCGAATTTCAAAAAGTCACCTTCTTACTTTTTTGATCACACCTCGTATATTACGACCTCGAGAGCACGTAAAGAACGGAAAAACACTTTTACCACAACTTTTACCGCCAAATGCTCCAATGTGAGTCGATCGGTTCTCGATCCGGTCGATTCGAGAAATCGAGCGAGCATCCAGAATGACGGAATTCTAGAGAGCAGTCGACGCAGAGCATAGCGGGCGGAGCGGAGGAGGATCACGCGGCCATAGAGGATTCTGGGAAACCGGTTTCTCGATCGCGAGAGACGGCCGTCACTTGTCGAACGAGGAAGCGAGGACAAAAGGCGCTCGAGCGGGATAAAGCGCATCGTTGCGACACGTATCTTGTTCACCGATGCCCGCGTGACAAATCAACATCTTGCCTTGCGACGGGGCACCACGAAAGGGAGAGAGAAAGAAAGAAAAATGGGAGAGAAAAGGAAAGAAAATAGGAGAGAGAAAAAGAAAGAAAAATGGGAGAGAAAAGGAAAGAAAATAGGAAAGAGAAAAAGAAAGAAAAATGGGAGAGAAAAGGAAAGAAAAATGGGAGAGAAAAGGAAAGAAAATAGGAGAGAGAAAAAGAAAGAAAAAAGGGAGATAGATAGAAAGAAAGAAAAAAGGGAGAAAGATAGAAAGAAAAAAGAAAGAAAGATAGATAGAAAGAAAAAAGGGAGAAAAATAGAAAGAAAGAAAAAAGGGAGAGAGGAAAAGAAAGAAAAAAGGGAGAAAGATAGAAAGAAAGATGGAAAGATAGATGGAAAGATAGATAGATGGAAAGATAGATAGATGGAAAGATAGATAGATGGAAAAATAGATAGATAGATGGAAAGAAAGATGGAAAGATTGAAAGATAGATAGATAGATAGATAGATAGATAGATAGATAGATAGATAGATAGAAAGATAGACAGAAAGAAAAAAAGAAAGTCAGAAAGACAGAACGTAGAACGTCCTCAGAAAATTGGAAAACTACCAGACTACGAGGACCAGCCCTGAAACAATGGAGCACAGTCGGCAAAGTTCACCCTTTACAAACAGCGTCTGGCAATTTAAGGGTTGTCAGGTTCGCTAAGGAACTGCGCCGAGCAACCACACCTTTTGGGATACCTTCGGAATACTTGCGGGACCCGTGTGGGCCGGAGTGATTCACCTGCTCCCTAATCTCGAGGATTTCTTCCGGTGTTAATTCTCGAACCACTGGGGGCCAATGTATCGGCTCCGGAGCTGCGGGAACCCCCGTAATCCCGAAGAAACCATTCTCTAGAACCCCTCTCTGGAAATGGCTCGATTACCCACGTGTGCGTCTCACGGTATTTTCCTGAATTAATCTAATTCGGTCTACCGTTGCTCGTTAAACGGTAAATTATACCTCTAAGTCCCAGCTTTCTGCACGAAGCATACCCAAAAACAGCGTTCCTTAACGTGGACAAAATTTATAGAAACTTGACAAATCACCGTCGACTAACCGAGCACTAAAAGTCATCGAAATGTTTTCGTTCTTCGTCCATTAACCCTTTGCACTCCTTCGTCGAGTGCGACTCGATAACGGAGAAGGATAAATGTAAATTCGTTCTTGTATATATTTGTTTAGTTATTATACACAAGGTTCTTGTATATATTTGTTTAGCTATTATAAATTCGTTCTTGTATATATTTGTTTAGTTATTACAAACAAGGTTTTTCTATATATTTCATTCCTCCTTTATTTATGTCTTAGTTGAAAACAAACACAAGTTCCACAAATACAAATTACAACAAAATTTCAGAGCTATGCCCAATGTAATTAGTAAACAAAATTGTTTAAAATAAGTAGCAATTAAGGGGAACTGTCCTTCAAGTAAATTTCGAATAAAACTCTTCGAATATTAGGGAGTTGTTGGCAACAAAATTGAAAATAATTAGAGTACACAGGGTTAATTCTTGTCTGTTTAACTTTTACTTATTGTTAGTTGTAAGCTACACGGTCCCCATTGTCAATTAGTCCGTTCCATCAATATTTAAGCGTTCCCCTACTACAAATACCATGCACTTCCGGCGCTACGACTGTCAATCCTGTCAAATAATGGGGGAACTTCAATTTCCACCTCAACAAAATGAAAAAGTGGGGTAAGGGGCAAAACGTAGCTCGCGGGCCGCGAGTTGGACAAGTCCCTCTTTAATTCGTCCATAATTCGTCCATAGTTCGTCCATAATTCGTCCATAATTCGGCTGAAAGCGAAGTGCAAGGGAAAATTCGTCTTTGGAATCAAAGAAAATTTGCTGCGAGAGAACTATTGATACTTTCGGAGCCCCGCAAGTCTCGTTCGGTTAGGAGACGAGGAAAACCCGACGGAGCCAGTTTCGCCAACTGTAACCTCCCTTTGAGTCGTTCCGGGGGAGATCACGCGTTAACCACGATCGAGAAACGAACTCGCGATATTATGGATCAAGCAAGAAGCGAGCTAGGAGCCACGGGAGCACGGTATCTCCATCGAGCGTATCCTCTTGTCCGTGCAAAGCTCGCGGACCGTGCGCGAGTATGGAAATCCAGCCGGATAAAAAACGACTGAAAAGGTCGGCTTTTCGACCGAAAGTATCCGCGGAGGCGTACGGAATTCAAAGGCGCATAAATTCAATCTGTATAAAGCGCAGGAACGCCGGGAACGGCGAGAAGGTCCGACCGAGAAAGCTGACGTTACGAGTGACTTTCTGAAAGAAAAGGCCGCGCGCCTGGAACAAAAAATACGAAAAAGAGAGAGATAGAGAGAGAAAGAGAGAGAAAGAGAGAGAAAGAGAGAGAAAGATAGCACAAAAGATGTAAATTTCGCGCGGGACTGGCTGAAAGTAAGGTCGGCCCGGCCCGACCCGCCTTTCTAAATTCGGTAACCGGCTCTCTCGACGCGCACGGTAGTTTAATATGCGATTCTATCCGAGAAAATTTTTTATTATTGCCACTTTTGTCATTCTATATTCGTTCCACAAGCTGACGAGACGAATTAGAAACTGGAATTAGAAGATCCATTAAGGGAGTGGACTCCATTTTCCAGGATTGCGAGGGTGCGGGACTCGCGTTCGCATTTCTCGATAATACAAAAATTGGGGTTTTTCAGTAGTCGAAAACGCTAGATGAAAGATCGATCTACGGTGCTATCGCATTTGCATTATTAGTAGCTATTTTCATAGCTACATGCTGTAGAATAATGCAAATTACGCCTTGTAAACGAAAAAATAGGACTTTTGAGGGGGATAGCACTCAAGATGGTTTTTTTTATCTAGCGTTTTTGACTATCGAAAAACTCCATTTTTGTATTATCGAGAAATGAAAACGCAAATCCCACACCCATGAAATCCTGGAAACGAGTCTACCGCTTTAATCAGTTAAATACGTTCAACGTGTATACACGTCAATCCAAATCTCTATTGCGGTGCAATATCAATCATCTTTTCCAGAATGAATTGTTAAGTTTTTATCAAATAAAATGTAATCCTTCCTCGTTTTTCGTAATATTTATAATAAAACCATTTGCCCTGCGTTCGATGCGTAGACACGCCATTGTTTGATTTTAATTCTGCACCCTGTGAGGGATTTTTAAAACTAAATTCCGCAGTTAAGGGGTTAAGGGGATGCTTTATTAGTGAAAGCGGTAGGTGAAAGATCATCCCAGGTCGCAAGAGCCCACAAATTTCCTATTTTTACGTCTACAAAGCATAATTTTCATTATTCGCTAAAGCTGCAACAGTGTGCATGCTGCCGAATAATGCAATTTACGCTTTGTAAACTAGAAAATAGGACTTTTGAGGGGCATAGCACCCTAGATCGATCTTTTATCTAACGTTTTTGACTACTAAATATCCACATTTTTGTATTATCGGGAAATGAGAACGCGGATACCGCATCCTTGCAATCCTGGAAACGAATCTATCGGCTTTAGAGTGTACTTCTCGATAACGCAAATATGTGATTTTTCATTAGTCAAGGCGCTAGAAAAAAGATCAATCCAGCTCGCAATCGCCCCCAAATTTCCTATTTTTACGTGTCCGGGGCACAATTTTCTTTATTTGCTAAAGTTGCGACAGCTGCATACTGCCGAATAATGCAATTCACGCCTTGTAAACTAGAAAATAGGACTTTCGAAGGGAATAACACCCTAGATCGATCTTTTATCTAACGTTTTTGACTACTAAATACCCCCATTTTTGTATTATCGAGGAATGAGAACGCGAATACCGCACCCTTGCAATCCTGGAAATGAATCTATCGACTTAAGGGGGTGCTTCTCGATAACGCAAAGATGAGATTTTTCATTAGTCAAAGCGCTAGAAAAAAGATCAATCCAAGTCACAATCGCCCCGAAATTTCCTATTTTTACGTCTACAGATCATAATTTTCATTATTCGCTAAAGCTGCGACAGCTGCATGCTGCCGAATACTGCAATTTACACTTTGTAAACTAGAAAATAGGACTTTTGAGGGGAATGGCACCCTGGATCGATCTTTTATCTAACGTTTTTGACTACTAAATACCCCCATTTTTGTATTATCGAGAAATGAGAACGCGAATCCCGCACCCTTGCAATCCTGGAAACGAGTCTACCCCTAACTCGAGTATTTAGACTTACTTCGATGCGAATTAGGCTACGCCGTGCCGTCGGAAGTTCCACGAGCGGATTTCGAGGCCGCTCGGGATTAATATTTGAGCCAGTGGTAGAAGGATATGCCTTTTTCGAAATGCCAGCCATCGGCTAATAATAACCGCGTCTTTGTTTAAGTATGCGGTCAGGGCGTGGACTGTTCGCCTAACGAGCGTGCAAAGCAACGACGACGATCGCTGATGAATAGGCTCTCGATACGCGGATCGATACGTGGAAACGCGTGGTCGGATCTATCTTGGCGACGATTAACGGAGGATGACGGATTCCTGAGTCACTGGGCGATGCCTACGCATCGAATCAACCTTTTTCTCATTTTTATACCGCTCTTTGATGCTCGTACATAGATTCTTCGTACGTCAACCAACGAAATTTGAAAATTCTCTTTACCGTACTTCGAAATTACTGATCTTTATCATCTTTTTAAATTAATTATTGCTAGAACGATCACAGGGCTACTTGACGCAACGACCTAAAATCTGTTTAACAGGTTCATTCGGAAATATTTGGGAACGCCGTTGCTTTGAAACGCAGTTCTTGATCCGAAAATGAAAAGACGAGTGTTTGCGGTTAATCAAAATGAAAGGAAAGCGCCGTCTCTTTCATGATAATTTGAATATCAACTTTTTTTCAGAGCACAGTCGAGTTTATGGACGGAAAAATGTTAAAGCACGAGCACGTCGCTCGTGCGGAGTTCCACGCATTTTATAGATTAACCCTTTGCACTCCTTTGTCGAGGGTGACTCGACGTCGGAGAAAGAAAAATGTAAAGGAAACGGGTTTTCATATGCATATGGATCTTCCTGTATTTATTTAATTTCTTACTTTTTAGTGAAAAAACAGATACAAGTTCCACAAATATAAGTTACGACAAAGTTCGAGAGCTATATTCAATATAATCGGCGAACAAAATTGTTTAAAATAAGTAGCAGTCGAGGAACTGTCCTTTGAAGTAAATTTCAAATAAAACGCTTGAAACAGTAGAAAATCGTTGGCGATAAAATTGAAAAACAATTCGGAGTTCAACCAGTTAAGTCCCGTCCAACTTGCAGCCGTCGAGCCACATTTGGCCAGTTCGTAAACGGATTAATAATAATAATTGGCTGCGGAACATGCTCCGAGTTTGAATCTTTTTAGAAATACTTGCTGTTAAACCATAATTCGTAGCGGAACGAAAGTGTAAGCAAAATAAGTTCTTCCATGCACCGTGGACGTTTACAGAGTCCCGGTATCTGTGCATCTTTCACGGTGCATTCGAAATTCGCTGCATTTTTCGCAAGTGTAAGCCGCGCCGGGTTCCTCTTTGCAAGATACCCAGAATTTTGAGGAAAAAGGGAAACGACTAGCTCCTTCTTGAATATTTTATTCCGGGAGTTGGTTCGCGCACCGGTACAGGATTTAAGCGTCACGATAAGTGGTCCGATGTAAATACCCGGGCAACGAGAGCTAGAGAGAGATAGAAACGGAGAGAGAGAGAGAGAGGACCGTACGTGGATCTCGAGTAACTCGAGCCAGGTCTAATTAATTTAAAAAAATCCCCGGAAAAATCCCCGGCATGATAAATATGCAGCGATAGAAATGCAAATCGTCCGGCTGTGATAGCTCGCGCAGATTGCTCGAAATATTTTTTACCCTTCTCTCTTATTTTTCAAAGCCTCCTGCAATCTCTCTCTCTCTCTCTCACTCTCTCTCTCTCTTTCTCTCTCGTTCTGTGTTTTTTGTCACCGATCGCGCGAAACGAATTAAATCCGGCGACCTACATAAAAAAAAAATCCCCCGAAAAAAAACGACGAAATCTCGTTGCGTCCGATCGTGACTCATTGCGACTCGCGACCGGAAAAAACAAAGTTAATGAAACGAACAAGCACCGGCAGAATCAACGGTAACAGTTGTTCCGTCGTTAACGAGCGACGATTTCCACGAGGAGCGTTCATATTTTTACCCGACGCGATCGTTTAAAGCCCCCTCCAACCAATGTTCGTTCGATTCAATAACAAGATTCGTCGTGCTTGACTCCCGGTTCGCAATAACTATCCACTTCCTGGTGACCCTTGACCCGCGTCAAATTCGATTGAAAATTACCTACTGATATATAAATACATTTTTTTTTAAACTCGTATCTATTTACAAGAAATGAAATGATTAAACCATTCGATCCCCAACGTCGTCGTCAGTTGAAAATTATCTACTGACCTTACTCAGACCCATCACTACTTA
>CM052203.1:1925548-1940514 GCA_028455805.1 Lasioglossum figueresi
ACTTCCTTACAGTAGTAACAGTAATATTTTTATTTGATCCGATCTGTCCTAATTCCGACAAATTAAGAATATCTTATAATCCGGCAGGAATCAATCGCGTTGTAAGAGGGTTGACTGTATAGATTTGCTTGAAAATGATTTTACCTCTTCGACACGTCGACATTAGCTTATTTCCTTACAGTAGTAACAGTAATATTTTTATTTGATCCGATCTGTCCTAATTCCGAGTTTCTTGTAACAGGACACGAATTAATCGCATTGTAAGAGGGTCGCCTGTATATGATTTTCTTGAAAATGATTTCACCTGTTTGCCCTTGATGTTTGCTTAACCCCTGACGGTAAATGGGAATATATAAAAATTTCAATTTGTATCGCGTTTAATTTGATTTCATCGGATTTGTGTTAATTCCGAGTTTCTCGTAACGCGGCACGAATTAACCGCGTTATAGGAGGGTCGACTGTGTATGATTTTTGAAAATGATTTGACGAATTTAAATGGAAATGTATGAAAACGTTATAGCTTATTAAACCGTAATTTTATTCTGACGTAATTGCGATGTATAACGAGAAACATCAAAAACCGATTTCGAAGCTGGCGTTTTTGCGCGATCAGTCTGCCCGTGGTTAAAAAATTAAAGTAGAACGAACATTTCTATTTATTTTACGTCGACGCGGGATCGAATCAAATCTTTTTGTCCGACATCTTCATTATACGGGAGGGGGTTAATCCCGAATTGGATCACGATTAATTAGGACCCCCAGGGAATTCGATCGCGACAGCAGTTTCCTGATAGGTAAAAAGAATTCGAGGAATTCCGCGGGATGCGCCGTAAAGGGAAACCTTTTTCCACCGCAACCGGGTCCGGGATTAGTGGCTACGTGATAAATGACCGTACCTGAAAATGAATCTCGTTCTTTTGTCCTCTGGCCAGGTAGCCGTGTCGAGTTGAATGTTATAAACAATCGCGGGGGACGTGATTCCGACGTTAACGAGCGTCTCATGGTATGATTTATTTACGACCGATTGAAAAAATGCCGGCCATTGCGTTGTCAAACACGGTGACTGGGATCGCGAAATTTTTTTTGATTAATTTGACCTCTGCGCGGCCAATCAAAATATCGAGACAATTTAAAAAATGTTGTACTTGACATTTTTTTAATAAATTATTATTCTGAGAGTGTAAATTGATATAGATTAAGACTTGTGTCCCCACTCTAACTACCCCCTCTTGGATTCGAGATTTTCGTGAACGATTCTGATTGGCGGAGAGCATAACTATTCTTTGCACAAGTCACAAGTTTGCGCAGTCAGTAACCTGACAAAATTGTGTGTTGCATCGAATTTTTATCAAATTTATTAGATTTCTAAGACGTTTCTCAAACCAACACTTGCGTTTGCTATAATTGTTAAGCAATACATTGGTATTTTATAAAACTTTCTACATATATATATAGCACAGGTATGCATACATAAGCATAAAAGAAATAGTCACTAGAATTGCTAGAAATAGCACTTTTATACTATTTACATAAATATTACGATTTCGAAATCACGAGAGGAAATTAATCTTTTTCTTTTATAAATACTGAAATTAAGGAAAAGAAAATTGAATATTTTCTTTATTTTTATCATTAACGTAACTTTACGTTATACGCAGATATTTTTATGCAAGCTAATTGATACATACATATTTAAAAGAAGAGCTAATTCAATCGAGACGAAGAATTAGGATGATAACGAGCAACTTCACTGTAGATTAAAAAATCACGGCGCGAATAATTGAAATAAATAATATAAATAAATCACAATTAGTGATTTTGCACGTCATCGCTAATCTCGGTCGTGCATGTCACGTGACTAGTCCGATACGGGCAGAGAGAGGTTAACTTTTCCCCTCAATTCGTGCTCCCTCCCCTCATCAGGCGACTCTGGGTAACCCGGTTGATGGCACACAGTGGTTAAACTTAGTCCGAGAACCGAGAACCAGCAGATATACAATAACAAATGAACAATTTCCTAAACTTGAAAATAAATGGGAAAGTTTTATCGAAATCGGTGTACCGCATTTGGCGCTCCCCGTAAGAAGACTTTACAAGCGTTTGTAAATTTGCAACCACCGCGAAATGAAATCGTCGCCATTATCGGGCTGCTGCCGCGGCAATTTAATGTTATCGTCGTCGTCGGCTATAGGATCAGAGTGGTAACGGTTACACGGGACCTGATGTGCTATACTTTAAAAGTTAGTAAAGCGAGGACTTTAGGCGGCTGTGTAGATATACTTTCCGGGCTCGTTCCTTTAACTTTCGTTCCACCTTTGAAGGTACTTCGAGAGACATAAAAGCAGGCCTGTATTTCGAGTGGAAAGTTTCCGCGGCAATTTGTCTTACTATTTTCTTGCGTCGCTCGGTCTCCTACGCCGTATCTCTTAGCCCACAGCTATTTTCCTCGGTGGAAGTGCCACGGACACTTCCCCGGGGAGTAGAAACCAGGAAGACAGCGTCGCG
The DNA here is from genome assembly GCA_028455805.1 of Lasioglossum figueresi. Lineage (NCBI taxonomy): Eukaryota > Metazoa > Arthropoda > Insecta > Hymenoptera > Halictidae > Lasioglossum > Lasioglossum figueresi. The sequence goes on from CM052203.1 coordinate 1,928,054, forward strand.
CAGACATTTCCTCCATAAAATAGATCGCATCGCAGCAAGGACAAAGGGGTTGGCGGGGAAACACGGAGACAACGCTCCAGCCACCTCATATTTGTTAAATAGTACCTCGCTGGGCTTTGTAAAGCTGTGTCGCGGAACCGCCGGTTAACCACGGTCTGATAAAGCGGAATCCGCGGATCCTAATCTTTGTGCAGCCGCGCCTCCTTTACTTCGTTAACGCTTTAGCCACCGGCGGTTATTCAACAACCCTTGAACTACCGTTAGGGTAGTTTCTTAATTTTTCAATACGCATCGTCAATTTTGCATCGTAAGGAATTGTTTAATCATATTTAAAAAGAACAATTCCAAACAGTAGAAAAATATTCCAGTAACTTGTATGCACCTGTTACACATACTGTTACAGTATGACGCAAACGGGTTGATATTAAGCTGCCGGCAGTTAAGCGTTAAAAAGTTGTTTTCCCGTTGGAGTAAAATTGTCTACTCCAAAATGTTCGTTTATGGCGATCACGTAATTTTTTAACTTCGACTCGCGCCGGAGAAAGCGAGTCGGACCCCGCACGGTAATATATTGCGCCAAAGGACCGATTCGTCTCCCCGGTTATGTACGTGTGTCCTGCAGCGCAATGTATGTGCCTGGCTTCCAGTATGTTTAAGCACACCGCCAAATAGACACGAATGTCTCCTCGGAGACCGCTTCCTGCGGAATGTGGTAGCTAAACACGCACCTTCGACGGGATCACGAACTGCAAACGATCCCCTCGTTGGAATTAAGGTAACCTTTAGCTACCCGTGCTCGTCGTTCCCTCAATTTACACGTATGAATCATTTTCTCTCACCGTAAATAACCTGAATACTGGATGCTGCGGTACTAACAACTGAAGGAACAGTTTATTTGGTGGGCGGGGGCTACAGTAGGATCTTCGTTGTTAAACTAGAAATGTGATTTATTGTATTACATGATTCCTGCAGTGTACAAGTAACAAATTCTAAAAGCTAAAATAGTGATGAGCCCGTAGTACCATGCTACACCATTCTCCTCGGACGCTTACGGTAGAATTGTGTTTCAGAGTATGACGAGAGAGCGTCATACTCATTCTCCTAACACCTCCAGAGATAGACCGTTAAATAAAAATAAACAGAAGCTTTGTACATTGTAGACCGATCCGATAGTACTACGTTCAAATAAATATTACACTAAACGTACGACCGCGCGAGCTGTCATCTTTCACCGTGTTTTCAGTTGAGCGCCGCTGGTTTAAGGTGCTGCGAGTGCACGCGGTGCCGTTTAAATATTAATCGGAGCCTAGCCGTGGGTGTATTGAAACCTTCGAACAAAACCACCCCGTGTAAATAGTTGCCGGGGTGGACTCGGAGTTTTACGTGCCAGTAAGACAAGCGAGTGTGCGCGCGGCACCTAAATGATGTATCGATGCGAGAAATACCTTCCCTTCTATTCTCACTTAAGATGTACGTAATGCCATTTATCAACTGAAATCAGATATCACAGTGTTTTCAAAAACGTTTTATATGGAAGCATCGGCAAGTACAAAGTCTAGCGGCAACGATTAAAGAAACTTAAAAATCTCGGAACATTATCAGTTAAGCTACGGTGGAAGAGAAGCTTATAATTTGTTTGTCACTTGCGGAACGAAGTAACTTTTATTAACTGTAACGAAATAAAACCATGAATAGAACGGTATTGAGATAACTGTGGTTTGAACTTACCGATAGGCTCCACGGTCTGAGGGTTTTGCGGTTCCGGAGCTTTCTCCAATATTTCCTCGGCAGACTCCGCGGCGATCTTGAACGAACTGTCCGCGACTGTTAGGTTCGTGCTGAAAGCAAATCGGTTCTGTGTAATCGGAGCTCTGTGTAAACGAATTATTATTTATTTTCAATGACAGATTCACCAACCATGCGATTCCTCCTGTCGGCGTGTCCCGTTTCATGAGACTCTTCCAGTGCTGATGCACCTCCTCCACTATGTGCCACGCAAAGTCCTTCGGCTTTGCCTCGCCGTTAAAGGCGAACTGATTCTCCGGCTTGCCGTCCGGGATTTTGTAGATCTTGAACCACTCGATGGTTGCCTTCATCAAGCCAGGGTAATGTTTTTCAATGTCCGAGACGTCTGCAAGAATATATGTATATTGTCTACTATCGTGTGTATGTCAGCATTATTATAAATGATATGAGTCATCCGACTAAGTCGCCATCGCGATTAACGTGTGTCGTTATCAACACGCGGAAGTCGATTGTGTAATGCCTTAATTTTCGCATATGACCGCTACATGTTTAATAATTGACCTATTCTTTTTCGGTTCAACAGTTCGCGTTCTCGCAGCCGATTACGTAACGCGCGGGGTTTTATGACCGTATTCCTCCGAATAGAACGCTTACCATTCATTTGCTCGGCCAATGGATCGTTTACGTCGATCACTATGATCTTCCAATCAGTTTCACCTGAAACCACCAATAATTAACGTTACGAAAAATAGATTAATTATACAATTTTCGATACACACCTTCGTCGATAAGGGCAACACCGCCGAGAACCTTCACTTTCAAAACTTCACCTCTTCGAGCAACCTATTAGAAGAATGTTTAATAACATATAAGTTCAGGAAAAAAATTGTATTCTTACCCTGTAGCCTATTTCAAGGACGTCTATGGGATCATTGTCTCCTTTGTAACCAGTAGCTTCGTCCAACACTTCTGGATTTTCCCATGTCTGTAAAACAAATTCAAATTACTAAACATCTCTTTCCCCTGCTAGTTGCAATAGTATTTGGTTTGCAATTGGAAAGACAATATTTGTCTCTTGTCAATATTTGTCTGGGAAGACAATAGAGAACGTCCTTGAACTAAGATTCAAGCTCCGCATTAGATATGATAAGGCAGTGTCCCTTCAGTTTAAACCTAGATACTCATATCTATATTTATTTGCACATGTCATTGCTCATGTCATTACTCATCTTACACGAATTCCAATAATCTGATTATACTTCCTGAATCATTGATTCCTATCATAAAATATATTGCTATTGTGTTGGTAACAAAAATATTGGAACAATATACAGCCTATCAGTGATCTATTGTACGGGTGATTGCTATCTTGCGAAACAGCTATTTCTGTACCTGTGGCAAGGCACCGTAATTCCATATGTAACCATGGTGTGGGAAGCAATTGGCGACGTATCTTAGCTTGCCTTTCTTGATATCCTGTTTAATTGGATTCAAGGATTCCTTTAAATTGATCTCCATCTTTGCATTCGTCCATCTCGGAATCTCAACGATCATATTAACTATTTTATTGGCTTCGTCGGCGTAAAGCGGAATGTCGTGCATGGGCGAGATCGGTAAATCATCGTTCTCTGTAATTCACGGGAAAATATCGTGACAAATCTATTCAAAATCGAATATTACGCGCGGTTGCGCGAAACCGAAGATCAAATAAAAATATTAGGTAAAGAACATGAAATAATAAAAAGTATTAATAAGAAACACCTGTGTGTACAAATCGAAAGCGAACATATGCTCAAAATAGAGAACAGGCGAAGCTGAATTTTTTTCGCGCGCGCGCGCGCGTGCCGTTCGAACGCTTTCACCTAGATCGGAGTCGTACAATATTGAATGCAACCAACTACTAAATTCTCGCTTTAAACATAATTTACGAGCAGTCGCAATTGACTAACAATTTTTATTAAAACTCTAGAACCGACAGCTAATAATGTACACCTTCGATTATCGGTCGACGACTCGTTTAGACCGCTTCTTCCTTCGGCGAGTTCTTTTCTTTCGCTCGAAATGGAAACTCCGATCGATAAATTCTCGACTCGACTTTCACTGAAATCAAATGTCACGGTGACATTACGGTTAATTTCACGTGGAAGCGAAACGCGCGAATAAAGATCGTATACGCGGTGAAACCGGAAATTTTTCTGTTGCAGATGGAATCAGCGGGAACGAGGCAAACGTTATGCAAAATGGAGAGGGACTGAACTAATTGTTATGCAAAAAAAAAAGGAGCGTGAGATCGTTACAAAAATAGACGAACAAAGAGAGCATTCGGGAGAATGAGAAACGTATAATTATACGTATGAATGCGTATAGCGAGGCACGCGGTCATAGCGGAAAGCGATCGTCGTAGAATTCTACTCGCATGAGGTCGTCGGTGTTAAAGGTTAGGTTATGTCATCGTCTACTCACTGAAGAAAATCCGGTAATCGGTGGTATTCAACGCACCCCGTTCGACCGTTGTGAACGACATGCTTCTGCGGAATTTCTTCGACACTGATTGTAATCCCGAACCAACTGAACTACCGGTCGCTGCTAATCTGAGCGGCAGAGCCAGCTTATTTAAACCTTGGCAACGTAACACGCGCAACGTTATCAACGACATCCTGACATCTGCCGTCGGGCATGCGTACTAACGCTCCCGGCTAGCGCGCGAACAAATAAATGGCTCGCCGAAGCCTTATCAGAAATGATAACGCATCCGCGAATACTTATGACACAATCCACCGTGATTTGTTTGTCAAATACGAGCAAGGCGATTAGAATTTTGAATTACATTAGGCAACTTAAAGGAATGCGCGGTTGATTTAAATATTCTAATGATAACAAAATACAAATTTTGTGCCTGAATTGCAACAAACTGAAGTGAGGTATAGATCTATTTTCTTTGTTAATATTAATATTATTGAGGGAACCATTAAATTATTATAAGAAATTAATTTTAATGAAAATTTAATATTATTGAGGGAACCACTGAATTATGTATAACAGTATTTCTAAATTCTTCTAATGTTTTCACGGTTTTAGATTACACCGTCTCATTTTTGTCGTAAATGCATAGGTAACAAAATACAAATTTCATGCCTGAATTGCAACAAACTGAAGTGAGGTAAAGATCTATTTTCTTTGTTAATATTAATATTATTGAGGGAACCATTAAATTATTATAAGAAATTAATTTTAATGAAAATTTAATATTATTGAGGGAACCACTGAATTATGTATAACAGTATTTCTAAATTCTTCTACTGTTTTCACTGTTTTAAATAACACCGTCTCATTTTTGTCATAAATGCATAGGTAACAAAATACAAATTTCATGCCTGAATTGCAACAAACTGAAGTGAGGTATAGATCTATTTTCTTTGTTAATATTAATATTATCGAGGGAACCATTAAATTATTATAAGAAATTAATTTTAAAGAAAATTTAATATTATTGAGGGAACCACTGAATTATGTATAACAGTATTTCTAAATTCTTCTAATGTTTTCACGGTTTTAGATTACACCGTCTCATTTTTGTCGTAAATGCATAGGTAACAAAATACAAATTTCATGCCTGAATTGCAACAGACTGAAGTGAGATAGAGATTTATTTTTTTTGTTAATATTAATATTATTGAGGAAGCCATTAAATTATTATAAGAAATTAATTTTTAAAAAAATTTAATATTATTGAGGGAACCACTGAATTATGTACAACAGTATTTCTAAATTGTTCTAATGTTTTCACTGTTTTAGATTACACCGTCTCATTTTTGTCATAAATGCATAATTTGATTTGTTAGTGAAATACGGCTTGAGTAAGGCGGTTAGAACTTTGAATTTCATTGGGCAACTTAAAGGAACGCGCGAGTGATTTCAATATTCTAATGGTAACAATTAGACACCGAATCTTTATGCAAAATAAACATTTTATATCAGAATTGCAACAAACTGGTGAGGTAGAAATCTATTTTCTCCGTTAATACGTTTAATAGGTGGAAAATAATGTACTTAATAGTATATTTAAATTCTTCTAATTTGTTTATAATTCTAAATTAAGCCAACTCATTTTTGTTGTAAATGCGTAAAATCCACTGTCTATCAATAATTAGACTGCGAATTTTGATGTATTAGAATAATTTTAAGAAATGATTAAAAGTAGAAGCATTTTGCATAAAAATCCACAGTCCAAGAAAAACGGAGAAGTAATCTAGTCAACAGTTTATTCCACGACGAAGAGAATTTTGATAGTTGTTAATCAAGAGTCTAGTCGTCAAAAGAATACTTCGTCAACAAGTAAAAAACGATGGTGGAACAAGGTTACAGATAACGAGCCGACGACAAAGAGGATACAAAAGTACATGAAACAGTTTCCTGTACACTTCAGGCGCGATAAATTAACAACAATAATGTTGCGTAAGTTCGAACTCTTTACATAATACTTGTGGACAGTTCGTTATTGGAAACAGATCTCGTTCGATTGTTTGAAACAGGTCAGAATCAATGCATAGCCGAGATGATAAAGTCGAGGAAGTGTGTGACCTTAGTATAAACGCCAGGAAATCCTGGCTCGGCGCATTTGTAGCCATAAGAAACGACTCCGATCTGGTAGAAGGTGAACGTGTCGGGTACCATCAGTGGTCCTCCGCTGTCGCCCTGGTAAACGTTTATTTTTTAATAACAATCCCAATCGTGAAAACTGCTCGTTGAAATTAATGAATATTTTCTTACTTGGCAGGCATCCCTGCCACCCTGAGTGTATCCGGCGCAGACAACGCGGTCGTCGACCACGGACTGCGCGAACTTGGCGTATGCCTGTTTGCAGTTTTCGTTCTTGACCACAGGTAGCTGCGCCTGCAGAAGATCCGCCGAAGATGGCCCCTCTGTAGAAACACAGAAAATTCAGTTATTCAACGAACTACATTGCGAATTAGACCACGGGTCTTTATGCGTTTCGAAAATACAAATTTTACTGTCGATCTGCTGCTCTGCTTCCCTCCGATATGCAGGGTGATTCTGGAAACTGGGACAAGTTACTGCTCTTTTCAAAGTAAAAATAGAAAAAACATTATACAGAATCACCCTGTATATCTTTCAATAAAAGAAAGAGATTACAAATTAAATTATAGATTTAGAAATTATAAATTTGATAGAAACATTTGCATAAAGATCCGCAGTCGGTTCTACAACTACTGTCATTTTGTATCGTTGACTAATAACACTGACTGGTTGAAACAGCGCCCCATCCGGCGATGAACGGGAACTTCCGAAGATAATCGCTGCTCCTAAGAGGCTCCTCCACCGGAAGGCAAATTGGATGCAAGTTATCTGAGAAATCGGAGAGAACACGTTATCCAAGAACGAAGATTACCAAACACTTAATCGGCGCAACATCGAAAAGTACTGACCGGAGAATGGCACGTCTCGCGCTAGTCTGAGGACAGCTATGTCGTTGACGAATGCAGAGCTGCTGTACTCAGGGTGTAGGATCCTCTCCTCGATCTCCACGTCGATCGGATATGCTCCGTCGTCGTCTCGTACCAAATTCAAGTCCCCTATGCGAACCATGTACAGCTCCGACCTGACTGCACAATGAGCTGCGGTCAGGACGTGTCTGGCCGATATCAGGGATCCTCCGCAACGCCACAAGGGCTGCGAGGGGTTGCGAGGATTCCGGAACCCTAGGGCTGCGATCCAGGGCCAGGCACCTGGACACAAGCAATCTTTTATAATAACTGTTCGAGAAAGAAGTCTAGGAAAGAAAATCGCCTCGTGAACGTAAAAATAGGACTTTTAAGGGCAACTGCGGCCTAGATTGATCTTTTATCTAGTACTTTTGACTACTAAACACCCTCATCTTTGCATTATTGAGAAATTAGATGCATCCCACACCCTTGCAATCCTGGAAACGATGCTTACAGAATGGAAACACCCTTAATCATATTATCTGGCAATGTTCAGAAGATGATTCAGACCGAGAATACTTGTTTGAACTGCTCCTCAATCGTAAGTACTACCCTCCCTACATTATTAATTTTTTCCTAACCGTGCAAGACATAATATTTGTTTTTAATTTCCTCAAAAAATGTAAGATTAGGATTTAGCGTCTACCGTTCATATTAATTTAACTTTCTACATATACATATACTTCATTATTAAGTAGTAAAGTGTTACACGAATGTATGCTATATGAACCAAACATGGTTTACGGCATTAATAAATAAAATACGATAAAGGTGCTGCAGCTACAGCTTGTTTGAAACATTTCCAGACTGGTTCCCGGAAGTGGAGGACTTACCAAGCTTCGCAGGGATTCCTCCGACCACTCTGTTGTGGGTTTTGTTGCTGAAGCCGCAGTTTGGCGGTAGCAACGGCCCGTACGGGTTTGTCTCTGGAACATCCTTGCCATCTCTAGAATTGGCCGGACAGCAGACGATCGGGTTGCCATTCTCATTAGAGCAAAGCGACTGTCTCAGATAAGCGCCAGCTGCGATTCCTTGCTGTTGCAGCAAGTTTAACAGGGGCGGGCAACTTCGGATGGCGAGGCATTGGCCTGGTTCATTGTTCGGAGTGTTACACTGCAGTCCCACAGCCGAACCTGCCGAAAGAAATCACTGATTTTTAATTCCGCATCGTGATCGATCTTCTCAACTAAGATTGCCGAGTCGTATAACACCTCGAAGGAATCTGTGTATGTACAAAAAGAATGAGTCATTGTTAACGACCAGTTTCTCGACGATTTTGCACATAACTCCTCCATGTTTATTCAATGTTTCAAATGCGAATATTTTAGCAGTCGGATATTAACCAGATTCCATTTATTCCAGGAATCGGCTCGCTCGTCAGAAAAACACATCGAGGAAATACATTTATAGATTATGTAATCACGCGAGCGAAAGATGAGGATCAGGATCGCGAATTCAGATTAGTATTCGGCACCCGTTAATCGGGCGACACGGGAAAAAATAGAATCATATTTGTCACGAACGATGTACCGTCATTCTTAATAATTAGCTCGCAATTAGAGACGAATTCTACACGATCCAGAGCCGTGATACGACTACAATTCGTTCCGTTAACGAATTTCAGAAAAATTGTTCGCTATTGTCGCGCGCACAGATAAGTTGTTTAACCTTCCCAGAAATGTTCAATACTTGAACCAAATTCCTCGAACACGAATATTACTAGAATCCCAAGCGTTATCGCGACGCGTGCTAACGCAACCATTGACTCCGATCGACCTCTGACATTAGTCCGAGATTAGACCTTGATTCAGATCAAACAGTTTTTCGTCAGAGTTGCGCAAGATAAAATTAAATACAGGAAACTCAAGGTAAAACTCCGAAAAATTTAATAATTTGGACCAATCGTCGTCCATCAGGATGACTCGTCAGAGGCTTCCTTCGAATCGCCTCAGTTTACGTCTTACATAACGTCGTTAAATCACGCATTATTATCTCATCTCAAATAATCGGCACTTTGAGGAGCTATTGGCTACCGCTACCGATTACATCTTTACACAATATATATGTCGTGTAAAGACAACAAAAACATGTGTTCTTTAAACAATCTATATAGATTCGCTAGGATTGAGTTAGAACAAAAACTTGTCAGAACCGTAGCTCAGATTTTTCTGTGACGATTCGATGGGTCAGTGGGAAAAGGTCTGACAAGTGACGAAGGGCCAGCAAATAAAATGTTAAAGAGGAGAGTTAAGTTGCAAACCTTGAGCGGACACCAGGAAAACGAGTGGTTGCAGCACACCGATTAACACCAAGCACGTGGACAACATTTTGGATTTCACTGTTCTAAAACAAAGGAAAAACAGTATACCAATTTGGGACCACATTAAAAAATTAATTTCGAAAAAATCCGACAAGGAGCTGCGAAATTCGCCGGCGTTTTCTTAACGAATCATCACTGGAAAATTGCTTATCCCGCGAACTTACGACAGCCCACTGAATTTCGGAAGTTCGACCGATCGATCGATAGATCCACCGATCTCCACACGTCGAATTATCAGAGAACTAAGGGAACTAACTTTCACGAACCTTCTTCCGACGCGTTCAGCAGCCGACTGAAAGTTGCGCGCCAACGGTACATACTTTTAAGAAAATAATACGAACTCCTCGTTAGTCACGTGTGTACGTGTGACGCACGCGCGCGGTAATTACCACGCGTGTACAAACAGCACTCAGCATCACGAATATCATCGATACTTAATGTCATTAATGTATAGAATTAGCTCGTGCGCATGCTGATCTCTATTTTTCTCGCGAATTGGCACACTGATCTTTGTGTGGCCTAATTTTGCGCAGCTGCCGATAACGCGGCCCGATCGTCCCATTATTTTTCGATCCATTAGTTCACAATTAGCATGCGTAAACAGTAAATACACAAGCGTTCGCGCAAATGCGAGAAATAATTTATCAATGCGAGTATCTCGTTTGCATTGGAATTCCTCTCGGAATTGTTTCTCACCGCCTCTATCGTTAATAATAATTAGCGCAAGTTGCGTCTAAAGTATAGCGTACGCAACAATGTTTACAACGTCGTAAGATCTTGATCGCGATAAATGATTTTCATCATTTTCTCTCGAGAACAAACCGTTTTTATCAGAGCTGAAGAGGTTTCCCAGCTTCTCGTCGCCGTGATTCAGAAATCATTGATTGATCGTCGCTTGCGCAAATCGTGGCGCGTGCACGCACGTTGAAATTCGTGGAGACTTCGACGCGCGGTAAGAACGCGTTCTGCTCGGGTAGCCGCGGCATTGGAATCATGAGTATCATTTCACTGTTTCGGTATTTCCCCGACAACTGGACGTTCCAGTCATCTCGTCCGAGGTCGGGTCGATTAGCGATAACTTCCCGTTATCGCTGATTCAGCCTGTCCGCTGAACTAAATCTGATGATTTTCAGGATTTTACAGGACAGCGAGGAATGGACACTGGTGGACACGGCACAATGGAGTGGCTGAATAAGGTAAAACGGCTGCGGCCTTGGTCACAATCAAGGTCACTCGAAGGTCGCCCTTTCCTGGGGATCCGCTTCTCGTTGAAATCAAATAAACCGGACCTTCAAACGCTTCTTGTCGATGTTCAACATTGGTGACTATTCAAAAATAACGAGTATGTGTCTTTCAATATATTTAGCCATTTTTTCAAAATATTATCAATTTAATAAATTTGTTAAATAATCCTTCACGAATGCATCTTTACAATCTCAACAATTGTAAATGATAAATATTGTATATCTCTTCTTTCTTTCCTGTGACCGCCAGAGCCTCGTTTTGTTTATTTAACGATCATGATATTTAACGATAATGTCTACACTGCGGATCTTTATGCAAAATAAAAATGTTTGTCAGTGATTGCGGGCAGCAGGAGTTAGATAAAACTTTATTTCATTCCGTAATAGTTTTCTACGCCTGAAAATGACGTAAAACTACTTTTAGATTTTTCTAATTTTTCACTGTTTCATATTTCACCTAGCCGATTTCTTCAAACATGCATCAAGACCCGCAGAAACTGCGCAAACGAGCCGCTGTCGCTAATGATTGATGATCTGGAACCATTATCGCGGTTTCCCCGTAGGAACGCACGGATTATTATTGTTCTTTTCTAACGAAGATTGATTGCACCGCGGAATTCATTAGCGGTCCGGTCGCTCGCGGGTCCCATTGTGATGTACTGATTTTGCTCGTTGATTAGAAGAGATGATGGTCGACTATAACGCAGCGGCGCGATAAGATGCGAAGCTTATTAAATGATTGCATAATTCGACGCCGCTCGAAACGTGCACGACCTTAACCTCGATCCGATCCATTCTCGCATGTATGGAATTTGAGTCGCTCTTTATAGTCGATCTACCTCGAACCAATGAGGCTTCCAGCCCCTGATCCCCCTTAACCCTTTGCACTCCGTTGTCGAGTGTGACTCGACATCAAAGATGGAAAAATGTAACCAAAACGGGTCTTTATGTATTGAATTGTCTTATTTTTTAATTAAATACAAATATAAGTTCCACAAATATAAATTACAACAATGTTTGAGAGCAATAGTAATATGTTGTTGTCTTCCGGAGTAAATTTCAAATAATTGTTGGCAACAAAATCGAAAAAGAGTAGACTCCTTTGCAGGATTGCAAGGGTGCGATAATGCAAAGAGAATCCTGGAAACGAGATTCTACCATCTTAAATATTGATTGAAATCGAATTGAAAAGAGACAATTGTTGGGCTTGCTGTAGCAGCAGTTTATTTACATCTGGTATATTTACATACGAATATCTTACAATCGGTGTAGAGTTGTAATAAATTTGCTTGGTCTAGAATGTAATAAATAAGGTGTCCCGTTGGCAATGTACATGCTGAGCTATTTTACAATCTACGGTTCTACATTCTAAAGTAATACTGTGCACATTGATGTCTCGTTCGTTCGTCCGTTTTTGCGGATTTATCATGAGTATTATTATAGCATAGCACTTGAAGGATTGAACTGATATTAACGACGATACATAAGTGTAAATTCCGTACTCGTTTGGTTTAGTATCTATACCGAGTACTTTCGATATATCTGATAAACTGTCGATGTTCATGCATTTTGATCAAGGATCCGTAGTTTATCAATGACTATTATATATGTATAATGTCTAGAAGAAATGATAGTTCCTTGGGGGGG
>CM052203.1:1940614-1989950 GCA_028455805.1 Lasioglossum figueresi
CTTTCTTTTTATTTCTCTCTCACTCTCTCTCTCTCTCTCTCTCTCTCTCTCTCTCTCTCTCGCTCTCGCTCTCGCTCTCGCTCTCGCTCTCGCTCTCGCTCTCTTGCTTTCTCATTTATATGTGTTCGAAGGTGTCCACGTGTGGCCGTGAAACGCGTGACTCATGTGTCACCTACAATGAAAAAGGGATTTCCTATACTTAATACTCCCTTTACTATTCGTGTGGCATGAAATAATGAATAAATCTCGGAAATTGTTTAATCTGTAAAGAAAAATAAAGAAATCATTAATATCTCGAAATCCAGAAGAACAGTTATCTGCGAGCAAAAGAAAAGCGAGCCCTCCCATTATAAAGTATCAAGCGGAAAGTAAAAGTTTGAGAACGTATTTGTTGTAAATTTACTTGCAAGTAGAATTTTGACTATCGTGACTATCATCCCACAGGTACTGTGCTTCCAAATCTTCCAGTATTCTTCTAAAAACAAAAGGTTTCGTTATATGTTGCCTTTCGGCTGTCAGACTTCATGATAAAAAAAGAAAACGTAAACAAATTCAAAAATGCCACAGGAAAGCGTCGACTATAAAGAACCCTTCTGCGAAATATTTCTTGCCATATAAATGAGAAATCTCGTTTTTACTTTGATGTTAATTCTAGTTAAAAGACTTTGACCGTAGTACAATGTATTAATCGATCGATTTAAAACCATCGCGTATGTTTTACTTAAGCTATCTACCAATAACTTCCTAATCAAAATTAGCGTAAAAATTGTTCACTTCTCTGCAAGTGTAGGAGCTCTAAAAGTTTATTCTCGATTACAAGATTAGTGGAGTTAGTACATAATTAATTCAAGATCAAAAAGAAGAAGCTTCTTGTATCGCTATCTTTTAAAGTCTAAAAAAACAAGACTGTATTTATTGGAAATGAAATCAAGATAATCTTTATTTATTCATTGCAGCGATGCTATTTTATATGGATTATGTCAGCTTTTTTATTTTTAAATTCGTTTTTTAACCCATTCGATTTAACTATCATACGTGTAATACGAAATATGCATAGATTTCATCTACTGCTTGTTATCTTTCACATATTATCCATCCACTGGATAATATGTCCTGAAAAAATTAAAACACCATATTATATTAGTGCATAGCATTTTCCACAAATTGTCTTTCGAAAAGTATGAATTTTTATCTTCGTCAAGACTATATTTTATCTTTTCTACATTGTTGATCGTAAACGCGGCAATTAAAATGATTGTTCCGATTGGATACTTACCCGTAACTCCTTGCTTCTAATCGTCGTTTCTTTATATAACACATTACTATTGTTGCGATAATCCCGACCAACGTCATCGAGATAGTGGTGGCTATGGCTTAATTAACAATGAACATTTAATACGATCATTCAAACTAACGACAATAATTATCGGTAATCGTTACTCACATATCATTCTGTAAGCAATTACTGTTACATCCTCTTGATGTTTTTTAAGGCACTTAGTTAAATGGGACAAAGTGCCATTAACTACAGGGCACTCTACGTCGAGTATCTTACAAAATAGGGGAAATAAATCTATGTTGTCGAAAGGTACTAGTTTGCATTCCGGTATAAATGCAGGACCTTTCGCAAAGAAGAACGGATGCATCTCCATCGCCGCGTTGTCGTAGCCGTGCAATCCAAACTCTGAGTCACTGTTTACTATAAATAAACATTGCGTGTACAATATAAAATGTATATTAATAATTCGCAACTATATGTTATCCGTAGACTGCGGATCTTTATGCATGTATGGCTTCTGAAAATTTTCAAAAAATGCCAGATATATCCTTCGACAGAATGTAGTCAAATTTTGATATATTTCAGATCAACAAAGGCTACTATCACTGAAAATATTTTATTTGGTTCCCCTTCTTAAAAATCATCTCGAAAAATTGCAAATTGCATAAACTTCCGCAGTCTAGTAATCCTCTTGCAATGATTACCTGTAATATTAAATTTCTTCTTATAATATTGTATGGTATCAAGAAGATTCTGAAACGCGTATCCCACTTCTGCAATCACGAAAATCGGACCGACACGCGTGTTGTTACCGTAATGGTATTTCTGAGGAATCTCCTCTCTTTTGTAGACTTTGAACGTCATTGTTCTTGCAGCTGCTTTCTTCAATGCGTAATAAATGGCGTCCCCTTTGCCTAAAAGACAGATGCATTTTCTCATTGTTTCTTTATTACTGTATTACTTGAAATAATCGATGTACCAGGATTTGGGAAAATATGCAAGCCCGGCGAATTGCCCACGAATTTGTAGTGAGAACTATTTATATACTTCGTCAAATCTATTATCCTATCCAGCTTCACGGTCGCCATACCGTGGTCGCTCAAATGAACAACGTTCAAATCGTGCAAACCATGCTGCTCGATCTTATGATGCAAATATTTAGTTAGGTTGTCTAATTTCCGTAGAATATTGTCAAATTCGGGACTATTTATCCCGACGAAATGACCGTGGTAATCTGGCTCTTCGATGTATAATACAGCAAAGTTTATCGGATGTATAGGATGGACGAACCACGATATCAAAGTGTCTATTCTCTCCTCCCAAGGTATAGTCTCATTAAAGTTCTAAACAAAGATAAGAGATTAGAAAACAATTACAGCTCATCTTTCTATCTTTCGATAATTTAGCAGCGGGGGTACTTGTGAAAATGTAGGTGCAACTCCTTGGTATTCGAAGATTCCGCCAGGCCACATCATCGTGCCACTTCTCCTTTGTGCTCCTGCTTTCTCGTTAACGGTCTACCAGAAATAACGACGGATAAATAAAAATTATACAAGAAGCAAGGACACAGGTAATATTTTCATTATATTTACATACCCATATGGGAAGCACTCCATTGTTATAATGATACAAATTATAAGAAAATTTAGTTGTGTTCCCTGAAACAGGATCGTAGTATTCACTGTCCACAACACCATGCGATTCGGCGTACAATCCTGTGGCCATGGAATGGTGATTGGGAAAAGTTTTCGTGACGAAGATGTTCCTTATATAATCGGCGTGAGTGCTTTCATGTTTTAATTTGTTCATGAATGGTGTTAGGTTCCTATTGAAGTAGTCGTATCTGCGAACAGGAAGCGAGATTAGTTTGGATATCTGGTTTCCAATGATTATAGAGCTTAGGTAGGTCTTACCTGAAGGCATCGTAAGATACGACCAATAATTTTGGATGTTGCGATATCAACAATCCGTGTCTGGCATTTAGTAAAATAATAAATATCAAGGTAAATGTTGTTGCAGAATTCATGACCGAGAACTGTCTTCCAATATACATATCCGTGATTCAACGACGAACGATGTCGTTCTATTTAAAGGAAAGTTATTGCACGATTTTTCCCATGGTTGTACAATTTTCGCGAGTTGCGTTTCATTTGTGTTTTCGAAGTAAAACCGTCTTTGTGACAGCCGATAACTTTTGAAAGACAATTTATTTGTTTCCGGTTATCGGAGATTCGCTCCCCTAAACAATACTTATCACGTCACGCGCGTCCCCGTATTTCTGTCGGTCACGTTTCGAACAAATTCAACCAAATCGCACAGCGCACAGTTTTCCAGCTGTTAGTCCGACATGATAAGAATGGAAAACGTCTGTCAATCCTTCTCTAATACCATTTGCCAAGTGTTCAGCTATCCCTCATGAACCATAGAATTAAAGAGAAATGACAACAACACTTTCGAGTGCGCGAGCTCGGAATTTTCATACATATACGAAACTGCGGACGTATCAATTAGAGAACAATTCGATAAAAGAAACATGTATCTATAGAATTTTAAAGTTGACATATGTATCTCCTTATCAACGGGTCCAATTCCTCGAATGATAACCGGATTCGACTATCTAACATAGTCGGAGGTCAACTATCGCGAGTTTCCATATAAATTATTCGGCAATGACTTGACGTACATGCAATCCGTCCTCCCAGCAAAAACCACATTGACGTTCAAACGATTTTTCCGTCAAATCTATACACAACTTCGAACAGTTTTTTATTAAAAAATATCTCGTTAACGTGCATTATGAATTTCAGAAATGCAGACGTTCCCAAATGAGAAGGTTGGACACTAGAATTTAGGGTAATCGAATGATAATCATTGAAATTGGAAAACTGTTTTTCAGTGGGTTAAAAAAAAAAAGATTGTAATGAATTTTCAACGTGGAAGAGGATAGTTAGGTTTCCTAGCATCGAAAATATATGAATGTAAGCGTGCGTATTCTCTTTCCGTGACGTAAACTTGATGAGCATGTGCGATAATGGTGGAATATCGATAGACAGCGCTGTCGATAGTTGTTAATAGATGAACGATTATCGATAGGGGCGATTGTCAATAATTATCGATAGTTCTTCGTCACTGTGCAGTGCCTTAGACCATATAATACTTATAGACCCGACATAGGTGTGATGCAATGTTCCAAGATAACACAGTATGTATCTAATGCCCAAAAGTCACGTCACAAGATAATTCAAAATGGTGGATAGCGATATAAAAGCACGGTATGCAAGTATATTTATGCATTATTTCGTAAACATTTGGAGATCAACGACCGTGGTCCCGTTGAAAGCACCGGTTCTCATTCGATCACCGAAGTTAAACAACGTGGAACGTGGAATAGGCTTGGATGGGTGACCGCCTGGTAAAAACCCGGGAAGTGATCCCTGGGTGTTTTTTCACGTGTTGTTGGTAAAAGGTGGTTCGGATCCCACCGTAATAAACAGTAGGTCCCGCTGAAAAGGCGACAGGGATAGTGGAAAGAAGGGAGAGATTGGTAAATGGATTTGAAACCCTGAGGGGACCAAATAATCATATCAATCAATCGTAAACATTTGGAAAAATGGTGCAAGCTTGTTGCATAAAGAATTGTAAGGAATAAACTGCGAATCTTAATGTAATTATAACTTTCGAAAATTTTCAAAAAATACTAGGATATAAAATATGACAGAATTTAGTACGATCCACAGACTATAGCATTTTGCCCACAACCGTCATCTGGTAGACGATGTAATCTCGGAACAAGGCATGTTATCTGAAGCCGGGTCTATATAAGTATATATGGTCTATGATCGTAAAGCGAGAGTGAGCAAGGACGACAAAGAGTGCATGCAATGCACGATGCACTGTGCAACTGACAGCCGCTGTCGCTGGTATACGAAAGCGATGAGCGTTTGATATTCGCTCACCGCTGACCGAAGGCCCGCCCTTCTTTCCTATTATCCTTCATTCACCACGTGGAATTAAATACTGATCTCTGAACGCCTATATCAGTTAGATGACGGCGATACGCCGTGTGTTAACAGGTCATGGGGGCCTGTTTCGGCCGCTGTATCTCCAAAGTTACAGACTCCTTATCGTACAGGTTAGATATCCGCATTTCACGTAAAACGTTGAACGAACAAACATTTTCTGAGAAGCGACACTTGATTTCTCTTCTTCTATGCACTCTCATGACATAGAATTTCTTCGAATTTAAGGTTTTACCAAAGGCACACCAGCATGTCCTTCCAAGGAGACGAACAAGTTGAGGTACGAAGCATTTCACAAATAATGTATACTGTAATTGTATACAACGTGTGTTCTCTCGTAGATCATAATAATGCACACTGTATATAATGCATACTACTAATGTTCTCTTGTAGTTTATAGATGACAAAGGAGATGCGGATCAATCTAGAGGATCAAAAACGTAAGGAATTGCGCTTAGCTGTAGGGCAATGTCACATTTTTTAATTGTATTAATTGTACGCTTCATTGTTATGCTTCCCGGATAGCCTGTTATCGTTTCTCTCCTTAAATCGATTCAAGGTAATTGGATTAGAATATCAGCATTTTTTCGTAATATACTCACCGTTGTAATAGGTGAGGTACACTCACTATTAATATTAATCCAGATTTCTATTGCTACAGTTAAGCCGTTGTATCTTAATACTTCGATTTACCGAGAATCGTTTAATGGCTTGTGTAATATGTTTGTAGAAAAAAAATGGGGCCCCTGTAACGTTGGAATTGTTAGAAGATAGCGGTTGGGGGAAGGGAACTAAGAAATACACAAGGTTACAATCAAGAAATAATGCTTCGACAAGGTACACTTATCGAGAGAATTGTAAACAGCAGCGATGAGCAGCCTGCGGGCTATGGTGGGACAGAAGTGGAAACCTAATACTATGTACAGGCTGCAATGAATGTAATATTAAATACTTTATTGCGTCGACAGCTCCAATTGCAGTCTTCTGGCCACTGGTTGCTCATCACTGTTATACAGAACATGTATGTAAAGAAAGATGCAAATTTTGTTAACCAACGATCTCTTTAGTTCTGGACTCGACACTCCGCTTCAAATTCTCGATGCGAGGACATTGATGAAACAACAAGCATGCGTTTCTTCTACTCCTGGGTCTTCTTTGGACTTAGAATGGGAGCACGAAGGTAAAAGGATTACTTAGGAGAGAGCAGTAAGAGAGACAGTAAAATCTAATATGTAAAGGTACAATTGTAGGTTTGCCCCTACCGGTTGTGGATGACGAGAACGTCGAAAGCAACGATGGCTCCATAACTCAAACATCGGTTCACAATAGTCAACCCTCTAGCTTGACGGCATCTCCTTGGTCTAGAGTGTCCACGCCAAATAGTTTAGAATGGGATCCTGTGGAAGCGGACATGGTATGCGTCGATTTAGAGACTGAGCAGCTTTTGACTGAGATAGAAAGATTAACAGACAGAGCGTTGAAAGAGACGGGCGATTGGAGTGGCACCAGGTGATAAATAATGTAATTATATAATTACACAGGATTGTTTGTATTTTTGTATTATATAGAGAAAGGGTACACAGTGGAGTTTCAAATGGAAAAGACAAAGAGATGCGGAAGGTTTTTAGAGAGTGAAAAGAGAATTCTACTGTTTCGTAGTGCCGAAATAATATAAAAGTATATTTATATTGTTTCAAGCGACGTATACGTACTTGTATAAGTCGATAGAATTCAGAGGGAATTTGTTATTAACGGGAAACGCAATGCAAACGATTCAACTAAGAAAACCAAGTGATTTTTTATATTGTTGCGTTTGTACATAGGTGTATTATACTTTTTTTTTTTGTTTTGTTACCATGCAATTATTGCATTTACAGTTTTTATTCTTATTTTGTACGACTTCCGCCGGACAATAACTTTTCTTCCTATTCAAAGATTTCATGTTCTTTTATATTGTATATTAATTTTACTATAATTCTCTGCATTGCGAGCGCGTCATTGATCTCATCTTTTTTTACAGACATTCTTCTATAGTACCGTAGAGTTTATCACTTCGATCTTTTGAAGCACGCGTGTCTAAGAAACGCGATCTTTTTATTCTTTCGTATCAAACGAGTTCCCTATGAAACATAGTATTAAAGACAAGTCGAAGAACTTCGTGCTTCAAACGGTTAAAGAATGCATATCATTATATGCAACAGAGAAATGAATCTTTACGTTTAACGAAGTCTATTATTCACGGTTTAGCTTAGATAGGAAAAAAAGAGGAAATGGAATTAAAGGCAGAGGTAGAAATTGAAATGCATCAGGTGCTATTAATGCAATATATTTTTCGCGATCGAAAATTGAACGCGGCTTATTCCGGAAACAATTTATTTCGGAGCGTAGCGTATGTTAAATTAACCATATTTTATACAAAAACGAGGGCTGTCTCATAGTCTTTTAAAATAGTCTAGTCACAGTGAAATCTCGCGAGTCTCTGGAAGATTGGAATGTGGGAAGAGAATAAATAAAGGTGGTGCTGATGAAATATTAATGTTGATACGTGTTTGCGTGTACAAAACCTGTTTCTACTGTGGTTAAATTATAAACTAATTAGATTACAATCTTAGATAGATCGTCAATCTATATTGACAGGAATGAATTTTAAAAAAAGAACCGAAACGTAGGCTGCCTTACAATCAGGGATCGTAACTGATGTTTAATCCAAAGCGATTATATCATTTCCTAACAGAAATTATTGTCTCCCTTTACGGAGATCATCATTAATTACTTGTTCCCTGGCTTCAAGATTCGTCTGATATGGATAAAGTTAAGATCCCTGTTTACAATAGAGGAAAATAAATATTAAAATTCGTAATTGCTAAACACACTGCGTTAAATCTTAATTGCATTATATTCGCCGCGGGTATGCTCCGTTATGATTGCATAATTAAATTTAAGATGTTTAGCTTGCGACTAATTTACGAACAAATCAAAATGTATGCAACAATAGCGCAGTTTGTAGTAACGTTAACAATAACGAGAAATAATATTAATATTAAGAACGATGCGACGCGATGCGGTATGTTAACGACGCAGTGCCATGTCTATGTTTGCACTCGATGGATTTCGCCTCTCATAATTAATTTATTACGTCGACTTCGAAAGGACAAGACATATTTACCTTGAACTGCATAAATGAACGCACAGAGAAGTATCGTTTCTGCAAAATGTGTGTGGCTTAACATTGAGAACAACTTTGAACGTACTGTTTAGTATATCGGGAAGATTAAAAAGGTGCTTCTAACAACATAAAAGAAGATATATATGTATAATTAAAATTATTGACGCGACGTTTATCTAGAGCTGATGCGTTGACGATTCTAATATTATAAACAGACTCCGGATGTTTATGCAAAATAAAAAGTTTGTGCATCAATTGCAAGATGCAGGAGCTACATATAAATTTATATTCTTCATTAATAATTTTAATGTAGTAAAAATAATATATTAACACTCTTAAAGTCTTATAATATTTTCACTGTTTTAAATTGCGCTTGCCAATTTTTGTTATAAATGCATCAAACCCGGAGTCTAATTATAAATTATAAATAGCATTCGAATTTACGAAACTAAGTTTAGAAGAAAGAATTGCATCTTCGTAATTTTTCTCCAAATAAGTTGCATACAGAATGTTTGCGAAACGTTTCGATTAATTCTATTGATTGTAATTCGGTAGTGAGTATTCATGTCAAAACAAGAGTGTTTTCTGCTTCTATAAAATTTTAAGTGCTCTAAGATAATAGGGACCAAAAAGTGTTTTCAGTATTAAGTCTTATCGTGGCTAATATTTTATGCCAAAATATTCTTACAGTATGCTTTGTACGAGTTGCATTTATGTGTGCTATTTCACTAGCTTCGCTCACTAGCTATTCTTCATTAATTTCAGTACACGATTGCATCGTCGTACAAGTAATTGGATCGTAAGGATAATTGAAGATGGTCGTGTCGATTTTGAAATTGTAAACAAAATTTATCATTGTTGGCTTTAAGAATACCTTTATCTACGCCTAGTATTAATAATCGAAATGATATTGTTTATATATTTTATGTACGAACATTTCACTGTGTCACTGTGAGTTTGCAATGTGTAAGAAAAAAGCAACACTATGCATCATTTGCTTGTGCATTAAATACACTTATTACCATTGTATCAATATTCTCTTATTTATTATGGAATATTCGGGAATAGCATATCATCGATCGACTTCATACCGGTAGAAACAAAATTACATGTGTAACAATTAACAATAGGTGTCATAAACAACTATATTTATATGCTTTAGTAAATAGTTACTTTATTATGTGTTTATGTACACGCGAGAACTGATAAAAGAAGAAAATTACTTTATATCCAAATAATCGTGTATCTTTAATCAACTACACGTACGTGTTAACTGGAAATGAGTCACAAAAGGACAGAATAATGCACGAGTACAATTAACAAGCACTCCATATGGTCTCATAAAGCGATATCGAGTTTTGCAGTTGCTTGTATGACGTTTCCTTATTTTAATAAATTTACGAACATTAGTATGAAATCGAGAGGTACATTCAAACAATAGAGTTGCTGGTATCACATTTGTTCTGCAAATACACGTATTTTTTCAACTGGTGTATTTTTTTTACTTTTCATGTGCACAGTTTCGTGAAATACAACATAATAGCTCGTGTAACTTATCTTAAATTTGTAGAAGTTATATACAATATTCGTCTAACATACAAATTATCTACATTTATATAAACAGTAAGAGAAAAAGAATATGCGTGGAACTCGAACTGATAATCGCAGTAACATTTGTAGGATTAAAACATATATTCTGGCGAAGATTTCAATTTCATGATCAAAATCGTATCTGGCAAACATTTTTTACAAACGTAACATGATCTCGTATCTCCATGAAACAAAGTAAAAAGAGTATTATGAAAACATTGGCGTACAATTGAAGTATGCATACGTATGTGAAGTGTATGCGTAAATGCAAAGTAGTTCTTTTGTTTTAATACAATAAGGATCACTATTCGAAATGTAGAATATTCATCCGAATACTAAAAGAATCTCGAAGACTAGTAGATATACAGCCAATGAAAGAACGTAAACGTCGTAAACCAACAATTTTCGAATTTATTTCGTATCCACCTGAACACGGCCAGGCGAAAACGAAAGTAACTTTTTCGATTTAGGTTCTTCGTAGCAATAAAGTAGATATGTACTAAGGTGGATATATCGGTGCAGTCGCGTGTGTCTCTGCCATATATTGTGTTTTTATGGAAACCAGATTATCTCTAGCATGTATAAATCTGTCACATGTTACTAAGTTTAAAAATGCTATCCATAAAATGTATATAAAATTTACTTCGTCTTGTTAACATACTTACAAGTATATATATAACTTTTGTTACATTTCGAATAATTTAAACAAGAAATAGTCGCCGCAAAACAAGGAGAATTATCGCCGACACTAGCGAAGCGATCAGAATACTCCAGAACAAATCGTTAGAAGACGAGATTGTCTCTACTTGTTGATTTACTATTACGTCGGGTTGTTGTCGATCCTGATTCTCGGTGGGAGACGATTCGACGTTACGTTGCCTGAGCTCGTTTTCCGAAGTGCCGTCTGCGTTGGCCGCGAAACTCGCTTCCGACGGGGGCGAATCATCAGCCTAGAATCATCGAGCACTCTCAGAGAACTCTCTTGTAAAATCTGTGATTGTAAGGAAGAACGCCGCATTTCGCATTAGGGTGGCTCTTATTAACTCTTTGTAAAAGTCCTTCGATAGATCTTTTGAATTTGTTTTCATGACTTTTCTCCTAATAAATACGTAAATCCTATACTCTAAAGCCCAATTAATGAATAAACTCAAATGCGGCGTTTTCCCTTACAACCACAGAAATTGCAGAAGCTTTACATAAAGTTTACCTTCAATGCAATCGTATCTAACATTGTCCGTTCCTCCTCGGTGATGGGCGTTTTAGCTTTTGTCTTTGACAATAAATTAACCACCTTTCCGCAAGTATCGCATTGCCAATGCACAGACCTGCAACAATGTAACACGCTCGGTAAACACTATAACAAGTCCATAGCTTCTTCCCGTTCCTTCAGAAATAAACCCGTATTACTTTTTCGCGAGTTTCTGCCTCTCTTCTGTACTGAAATCTAAGGAACCGATCATCTTGTTTCCTGGTGTCGGCATAAACGCGATTAGAGCGAGTAGGGCTGTTCTGATGCTCCAAGAGGGCTGCCACATTTCTGGATGGTATCCAGAGATACTCAGACATAACTTCTTGTTGATCTCGAAGCGGCCGTTAGGCTGGAATTCGTTAAAATAATATTAGCAAAGCCATCAAAGACGAATAAACCGTTTTGTTGAAATTAAGATTACCCACTGTTAATAATATAATGTTCGGTGGTTTCATGGGGTACTCGGGTGGCAACAGGATTCTACCATGGTAGATGCCACCCTCGAAGTCTGACGACGGAGGTCCTTGCACCGTGAAATGCCATTCGAACAGATTATCCTCCAGAGGGGAAGCACAATACTCTTCAGTTGCCTCGTGCAGCTCTTGGGCTTCTTTCATTAATCTTTTCACAGCTGGAATTTCAATGTTCGGATAGAATGTACATTTAATAAAATGAATATTTCGATTTATAATATTTACGAATGAAAATTCGATCGCTGAAGCGTTCATACACAGATACGTCGCTATAAACGTATCGCAAACCGGATCGAACCGAAAGGAATTGAGCGAGGACATTTTTCCATGGAGCGTCGAGGAAATCTTCGATGACACGTATCGAAAGATAAGAATGCTAGGCTACGCGAAATTTCACCGAACGAGAGAAACGAAAGGAATAAAATACTAGAAAAATCGGTTCGCCCGAACCGCATAATTCGATTGAGATAATTGAATACTGGATTGGACTTATCGTTGCGGACTCACCGGGACTTTTGGCGTTGTATTTCCCTTCGAATGACATTTTTGGGAGTTCGACTCGGCACCGCAGGTTAAAAAGCTGTCGCAAAAATAGTACTGCTATCTGTCTTGTGTCAGATGACTTCGTTGCACTGACGTAGCCAGTCGATTTTGTGCATTCTTCACATTTTTCTCATCACCACCGTAGCCTCATCATCCGAAACGGAGTAATGCAACCGTTGTCCCAAAGTAACGACGACCAATGTTAATTTTGACGTGGCCAAATAGGAGCGGCGGCTCATGAATCGCGCAAAAAATAACGTGAAAGTGGCCGCGTTTATCGCGTGCACGCGTGCGCGCACAGCTTGGTCCCGGCCTCTGGAAGTTCGCTTGGAAATTGCACCGAAAATTGCAGTTGTGTATCCCATCCAACCACTCGAGAATTATCGTCGCAAACCGACAATTCACCTTCCGAATTGTTTTTATTTTTGGACGCGTAATCAGTATTTCGACCGTTCGTGTGCCTGTCAAGGAAAATATACAGACGCAGTATGCAGATTTCTTCGTATCAATTATACGTATAATTAATTTATAGGGAATAAAAAACCGGTTAGGAGATATTTCATTTTTATTCAACATAACGTGTATATACCTAAATGTATAGAAGTATGTACATATATTATATTTTATAAGTTTTTTCAATTAATGCACTTTACAATCAAAGAAGCAAACGAATCTCTCCGCATTTCCTTGTAGATAGCAAATATATCCTCTCTGATAGCAAGCCCTTGTTTCAAACTATCCTGAAAATATTTGACAATTAATTTTTCAATTTTACAGGCACAGTTCATGCACCTTTGTCGTATAAAAATTAGAAACGAGTTTGTATTCTTGTTAATTAGTTATCTCTGTTAGTTATTAACATTTTTTCACGGGCGTGTTTCTCCCTCTAATTTCTATAATGTGTAAGACAAAGATAGCAATAATCATCTTGCGCGGCCACCTACTTCATTTCATACGGCACCTGATAACTAGAATAGTCTGGTGGTGCCATTTGTGTTGAAGGGCTGAAACTGTTTACACCGACGCTAGTTTGAAGGTAACAACGGAGACAGTCAGCCGTCGATATCGATTGTCTAGCTATCTTAGACCATATAAAATTACAGACCCGACATAGTTATAGGATATGCTCGCAGTGTGCCAAGATAACGGAGTATCTGGTGTCCACAAATTGTGCAAATTAGTAAACAAAATTATTTAAAATAGGTAGTAGTCAAGAAACTGACCTTTGAAATTTATTTAAAATAAAACGCTTAAAATATAGTCTCATTGTTCCAATGAATACGCACATACCGTGCATACAATGCATATAAATAGTTAGGCATGCGCATTAGAAAGTGGTTCCGAAAGGCGGTTCGAGTTTCGCTTCGTCAATGGTCGTCTATGCTATCGATACATCGAGACCTTTTGTCGAGAGTCGAGAGGTTTACATTTTCATAAGGAAGACCCTCCAAAGTTGTGCCAAGTGATTTCATCATTGACGTGATTCATTCAAGCCCGTATTTGTATTAACGCCGTTCTCGGGTCGTTCAGATGAGCACAAATAATCAATGTACTCGTTAAACAGTACCGTGCAAGCCGCGTAAAGGCTTTCAAAGGGTTATGAATATTTAGCGCCCGAAGAAAAAGCTGTTGTAGTGTCAGAATAAATAACAGAAAGTGAAATAATCACTAATCACAAACAAAAATGACAGTTATGGACTTTTTCGGTTGTGCCTTCTTGGCTTTTGGCCCACCATTGGCCATGTTTACCTTTACGGTTGCGACTGAACCTATTCGTATTATTATACTGATTGCCAGTGCCTTTTTCTGGTTCATTTCATTGTTACTGTCATCGGTGCTTTGGTACGCTGTAGTGCCACTACAGAATCAGTTGGCATTCGGACTGGTTTTCTCTGTACTATTTCAAGAAGCGTTCAGGTAACTGAATTAGAATTCTTTGCGCAACATCTGCAGTCTTCTGTATAGTAAGAAGCATATAAATGCATAATTACACAACGCAAAAGCACATCGCAAATATCCTGAATACTTATCTGTTGATTGAACGTTGCTTCTTACTATCGAAGGCGAAAGGTATATAGGGTGAGTCTTGTAAATCAAATAACTCTTAAGTTGTTTGTTGTATGAATAAATTTTTCAAACAAATTCTGCACGGTGTTCAAGGGAGCGCTGCAATCTATTTCTTGATACTTTTCTTTTTTATCAAGATACGGGTGTCACCATCAGTTATTGGGCATTACATTTAAAAAACTGATGGTGACAAAATAGATTGCAGCATTGTATGTTCCCCTGGAAAAGCTTCTTTGTACATCAAACAGCTTAGGAGTTATTCGAAGTCGTCACGTTACCAGACTCACCCTGTATATATATATATATATATATATATATGTATAAGCTACAAGTTTTTTACTTGCACATTTTTCATTGTTTTGTTCCTTTAACGCAGATATCTTTTATACTGGGTATTGAGGAAAGCTGAAAGAGGCTTAGAGAAAATAACAACAACACCTGTAGCAGAAAGCAGACACGTGTTTGCCTATGTGTGCGGTTTAGGCTTTGGTATAATGAGCGGTGCCTTTGCCTTGGTCAATGTCCTAGCAGATTCTGTTGGTCCTGGAACAATGGGGCTTAAGCAAGGCACAGAATACTTTTTTATAATATCGGCTGCCACAACCCTATGCTTCATCCTGCTGCACACGTTCTGGGGTGTGATATTTTTCTCCGCTCTGGACAGGAAGAACTGGGGACAAATAGTTTGGGTTGTTGGCTCGCACTTGTTCGTCTCAGGCATGACCTTGTGCAATGTCTACCAACTTTACATGGCCAGCCTAATATCAGCTTACGGGATTTTAGTGGTAACCACCTCGCTGGCGTTCAAAGTGGCTGGCGGTAGAGTTCAAAGTATAGCTCATTGTATCACAAGAAAATGAAAGTGCGAGTAAGTGGGTGTGCATTGACAGAAATGAACATTGCGGAATGACAATTTCCTTTTTTGTTTCTTTTTCCTTAGGCATTAGCCCGTGAAAGTTGTTCAATACTTTAATATACACTGATTGTGAAATTGTATGACATTGACTTAGCACACAGTATTCCTTCAGATGATGTGACTATTTTATCCCCACAAAGAAACACGATCCGAGATCTGATATCGGTGAGACAATGCCAATGCAATGATGAAACTTTCTTAATTTTAGTTATTTCGTTACGAAACTTTTACCAACGGATTCGTGAAATTTTTTTGAGTAATACGAGACCAAACACGATATAATTGCGATTATATGTACTTGCTTAATAAGCGATGGAAAAAGACGCGCTGAGTCGTAGCAGCCGGCATAGATGAAAAGTTCAGCGGTCAAAATTCGCTTCCAGGGCTGGGATAGTGAGTTTTTTAAATTTAAAAACCCGAATTCGCTTCTTGGACTCGAATTGTGAGCTGTTTAAAGAACCGATCACTGAACAAGACGATTCATTCATAATTTCTTAATTTTTAGTTCCACTTGTACGAAACTTTCATCAATAGATTTGTGAGATTTCCCTGGTTAAAAAAGACCAAACTCTTATTTAAAATTATGCCGTATTTAGACTCATTTTAATTATAAAAGTCTCGCAAATATGTTGGTAAAAGTTCTGTAAAAAAAGAATGAAAAATAAAAAACTTTCCTATTTGCATTGACATTGTAATTGATACGCAGCCTTTTGAACTATGCCGGCTGCCTCGACGCTCAGTCCCTCTTTGTCGTCTACGCGCTGTCCTTCTCTATGTTCGATACAAGTCAAAGAAAGTAGTACCTCTACGCTTTCTGAGACTCCATACCCTCGAGGCTGTCACATCATCCGAAGGAATACTGTAAAACTGTATTTTATTTTTTTACACCATCGAACGAGCCGACATTTTCAGAAATGTATCGGCGCAAATTGATTGAAAAAGGTATTGAGATTTAATGAACTTTCATACTTGACCAAAATCTGTAGAAAATCCGTTGCGTGTATCAGTATTATTGATTGCTTGAGATGTAAACGTTTTTCACGTTTTTAAAGGCGTGTGGTTTTGATCCTGTTCCGAAGAAAATTTTATTCCATCGCGTCCGTCATACGTTCTAGCACAGAATGCTTTGGTCAAGCTGCTAGTCCGTCCCTTTTAACCGATCGAGACAAATTTATCGTCAAATTAAGATAACATTTCGCGAACGTAGTTATACCGCAGTTTTACAGTACACAGGGAAATAAAAAAAGATTTGCAGTTTGCGTGAATGTACATACGTAAGAATGGAGTGTGCATATTGTACATGTTAAATCCGGCAAGAAAGAGTAGTTGTGTAACAGTTTGAGTCTTGTGATTAACGGTGAACAAGAGTATATATACACTTGACGATAAAATGTAAGGAATTGTTCATTAGTTTTTGTATATACGAAGACCCATTGTACTTTAGGCTTTTACTACACCATCCATATATTTGGCATTCCGTTTCACTTACCATTTCACGATGGTTTTATTACTCGATTCGTATTACATTTCGTATGTCATTCAAATAAAAACCATTTTTGTGAAACTAGAGGTACACAGTTACTGGCGATCCTTCTTGCGCGAAAGAAATATTTCGGGGTGAAATTAAATATCTAGGATAGAAGATTTAAAACAAATAATATGTCGGAATATAAACATTTTCAATATTGTTTTATTAAAAAAAGAAATAATAAGGAAAAAGATTGGAGAAACAAAATACTTGGACCAATAAAGATCTACGAAGATGGAGAATGATATTAATCACAGACAGGAAAGATCTCACTTAAACAAATTCATCGTTCAGATTGTACAATTAAGAAATGTATTTTGCGTATCAGATTCGTGATAAAAATCTAAAAGTACGTGCATGTCCTTTCACCCTGTGGAGCAAGTGGTTTCCTCCCCTAATCAGTCGTCGATTCAATTTACGAGCTCGTCAACGAAGCCATCAGCAGTTCCATTTTATTTAAAAAGTTCTTCCCTTCCATTTTGTCCCATCGTACCTCTTTGAACGAGCCGCCGAGATTCTCCCACTTTCTTTCTCTAACTAATTGCCCAGGGAAAAAGTCCTTTCTGGGGGAATGCGCTATTGCTACTTGTACTCCTGTCTGTGGTTCGCACCTGACGGCGATCATCCTAAAAACACGTTCACTGAGTATGAAATATGTTAATATAGTTCTCGCAGTGGCCGCTTTTTCGCAGAGGACTTCGCATGCAATAAATTTGATTTCACGAGTGAAACGTATATACCTGTCGCCTATCGGTGATGCTAAAATACAACTGCTAGCATTTCCTAAAGGTTCCACGGCTCCTAAACCAAGATGCGAGCTGTTGGCTAAAAATTGCCAACCCATACATTTAGCTAGTGCTTGTACCGCGGTTATTTGGTGCTGATAAATCTGTAAAATTACAATTATAGCATGGTTTTCCGAAATTAGTGCGGAGACTACGCCGAAAAACAGTCTATACCTGACAGAAAATAAGATCCCTTAGTTCTTGAGGTTCATAGCTCATGTGCATTACTCTACCGTCTCTGCAAACACATTTCAACGATTTCTCCCCAACGTGGACAACGAGCGATGTTCTACATACGCTATCGTATCCATGCGTTAGAATGTTAATCTTCACGCAGGATTGCGTGGGAGAGTTCAATGCGTTCCAGTGAGACACGATCAGAGGATCTTTCACTTCCTTCGCTATCGTGTCTAGAACGTACTCTGTACGCAATCGCATGAAAAAATGTTGAGCTTGTTGAATGATCTGTTCCAGCAGAGTTTGGCTTTTCGTCATTTCTAGGAGTTCGTATCGATCGGCTGCCGTTGGACCAGCCAGGCATCTTCGTTTGCTGGGCCCGAGAGGGCCCGAGGAAGGATGCGGAAACGGATGGTGAGTATTCTTGTGATGCACCTCGCGAAGCAGCTGATGCAACGAATGCTCAAGCACGTGATCGTGATCACTTTTGTGAGGTGGGGGAGCGGTGGGTTTCTTATCGTTTCCGGTACTATGGCAGAGTCCTATGATTAGTTGGATTCCAGGAAGTACCTAGAATTGACATTTTTCCTTAGTACTATTTCGAGATAGAAGTATTAGATGATTACACAAGTTCGTACCCGATTTGAAAATAAAATTCAGTGGTTACATTTTCAAGAATACAGCTTTTCTACAATTAGAAAAGAATGGTGACTATATAATTCTTTTTTACACTCCGCCGTGCAGTACGGTTTGCGACATCTACGAAAATCGGACACGATGATTCAATAATATTGACTGATTACCGTTGCCATTATTTGATTTCCAACGACCATATGTGGTATAGGTGCACGCAAATGCACCGCCTCTCTCGCTAACTGACTGAACAATTCTTTGCAGAAGAGGACGTTTTGAGCAGCCTCTAATTTCTGCTGCCAATGCATATCTGCATTCGAACTGTGAGCACTATTATTAAGTAAACTAATATTCGCGCTACAGAGATCCTCTTGATCTGGAAAGCAAAAATTAGATTACACCTGACTTCGATATTAGAATCAAATGAT
This sequence comes from Lasioglossum figueresi, assembly GCA_028455805.1. NCBI lineage: Eukaryota > Metazoa > Arthropoda > Insecta > Hymenoptera > Halictidae > Lasioglossum > Lasioglossum figueresi. The sequence continues at coordinate 1,959,468 of CM052203.1, forward strand.
TAATTTGAATATATTTGTTGGGAGGAAGAGAAAAATCGGAAATGTGAGTTACGCAGTGATACTTTCGGAAATTTGGAACATATGGTAAGAGAATGTAGGAAACTTGAAAGGGAGATGTACATAGAAGAAAAATTGAGTGAGAGGGGGTCAAAGGAAGCAGTAGAATGACTGAGGAAACTGGGAGAAAAAGGAAAGAAAAGAGTAAAGAGAAAGATAGGAAAAAGATAGCTCGAAGCAAGGTGTATGAGTGGGTACGAGAATATGCGGAAGGATGTGAGAGTTAGTAGGAATTGTAAACCCCGAATCCCTTTTTATACATTTACCTTTTTGACATAATACTTCTATATAGGCGACACCTTGCAATTCACTAGGAATAGTAACACGCAACGCAGACGCCTTCGGATTGGAAGGATGATGTGCTTGCCCGGTTGTATTGTTACCAGCACTGGGAGAAGCTGGGGGACTAGTACTACTCTTTTCCTCCTCTTCTGCTTTCGTTACTTCGAACATACCCGTTTGAGGGAACTTGGAACCAGCTTGAAATGAATGTCGAATTAATATAACATACCGTGTCGTTACCAATTATATGTTACTGGATAACAAAGTAAATCTGACTCAAAACCTGTTCTGTAACTAAGATCGCCGATGATCGAGTTCGAGACTTTTTTCAAACGCCAATTTTGCCTTAATCTGAGCAATTCGATATGGAAGTCGGGCGTCGATCTATTTCTAGCTAATTCATTCTGACAATTCTTTAATCTATCTGCACCCATCATAATCACAGAAGCAGCTCCAGCCAATGCTTTCTTTCTAGCATATACTTGTATCATGGGTTTCACTTCGGCTGGTTCTTGGGGGACTGGATCTAGAACCATGTAATGCTTCTCTTTTGCTATTGCAAGAACGTCTGCTAGCACGCATACTTCCGTTAACGCATTTCTGGAAACAAAATTTGCTGGACCTTCGACTATATATAAGGTTGGAGGAAAAGTTTTGCTGTATTTTAACATTGAAATCAATTTATGAAGATATATGTTTAATACTATTCAATGATATAATTTCCATTATTTGTACCTAGCAACATGTGTTTGTGATTTATAAGCAAAATTACCTGCTTATTTAAAATACAATGGAACTTTTCCTCCAACCTAATAGGTACCATGTGAAATAGAGCATAATATACTACCTCAATTTATTTCTAACGCTGTCCCATGGCCATAAAGAGGACTGGAAGGGTGCAGAATCCTTTGGATCTTCCTCTCCCTTCTCACTGCTTTCAGACTCTTTTTTACTCTCCTCGCCATTAGTTTTGCTGAAGTCGATTTTCTGTGCGATCTTTGCCAGATTCTCCGACAACGTGAGGGGTCTAAAAATCAAGGATTTGTTCTACTCAACACTAAACCTACCGAGCCTTAAAAGACTTGCTTAAGTGACTTTGTGCCACTCCTATTATAATATGTGCTCTACTAAAGATATCTATACAATCGTTTCTTAGGAAATCATTTTTATTATCTCAATAAATATAAAATAAAAAATCTAAATATGTTGTATTGACAGTAGATTAGATGGAGCCTAAGATTTTATTTAGACTTTGTGCTGCTTCTATTGTAATGCATGCTCTACTAAAGATATCTATACAATTGTTTCTTAGGAAATCAGTTTTATTATTTCAATAATTGTAAAATAAAAAGTCTAAATATGTTGTAAATATGTTGTATTGACATTAGGTTAGACGAAACAAGTAGGACGAATCCTTTGAAACATCATTCGATCGACGATTCATTGATCGATTCCGTAAGCGAGAAAGGTAATGAAACAAAGTACGTACGCCTGATAAATTTCCTGACCATCGTAAGTGATTTCTTGGATCTGATTCTCGATCGGTGCCTCCACAGAGATGTTCACCGAATACGCCATTGTTGTTTTCCTGCGTCACGGCGTCACGGTTACAGCACCTTCGAATGAGTTGTAACCCACCCTCAAAATAATTGTTCACCCTATTACATTAGTTTCCAATCGAAATGGAGCATTCGTGTGCCGTTTAAATGAATGGTATAAAATATATATCTTCATGTTTAGTTAATGCAAAAGAGTTGCTAAATTAGATCCAAAAATCATTTAGGAACACAATGGGGTAAATTGTTGTCAGGAAATCGCTTAGGCCAGCTTAGGCGTTCTACCGTAGATGGCAGACTATTTCTATAATCTATTCTATTATATCGCAGCGAGGTATAGGCACGCGGGAAATTTAAATCAATATAATGTAATATTCTAATAATTACAAGTCTATTTTAATTTAGAATGTAATATTTATTAACGTCGGTTTTCGAAGTATTTACGTTAATTTTACAAGATTGAAAAGCTAAAAAAGAAGAAATATTGCCGAAGTTTACCGATCCTAACCGAACGGACCTTAAAATTAGTTGTATCTTTGTATGTGTTGTTTCTCTTGAAAAAGTCGTTTTCTTTCTAAGTGTCGCCTCTTGTTATATCCTGTTGTATTCCTACTCTTTGGTTACAGTAGGTAAATATTGTACAATACATGAGTGAACTCATACTTGTTATTGCGACATTACTCCCGGTAATATTTCTACAAATTATTCCTAAATAAATCTATTTACTGGAATGAAAGTTGGCGCAGTGGACATCTTGGGATAGAAGCAACGATCTCAAGAGGGGGAACAGACTTAACCTTTCGAATTTAAATGAAAAAAGACGCGTCAAAATATTAACACGGATTCCGGAAAGATGCATAACATGATGGGCAGCAAGAACATTGACTTGGACAGTTATAGGAAGCTGATTAAATCGTATATCGAGCTGGTAAGGTTTCAGTGATCTATTCTATCTAAATTGTTTCGAATTGGACTATACTCGGTTGTTTCGTTTACAGCATTTGTACAGTGCTGCATTGTTTTGGGCAGACAAAGTTGTTTCGTTGAGTAATGAGAATTCTAAGGACATATGCACCTTAGCCCACTGCATGTTTCTAATGAAACAATACCACAGGGCTGCTCATGTTATCAGAAGTCGTGGACTCGAGAAGGTATGGTCGTAATATCTTTTTCGATCGGATCATTCATTGTTACACATTGTAGTTGTGCCTGTTTGCAGACAGACGTGATGTGTCACTACTTGACGGTAAGAAGTCTTCTCGAAGCGAAAGAATACAATGAGGCGCTGCAAGTCATTAACGAATCAGAAATCTGTACAAACATAATAGATCGCACGCATATTCTGGAGGATGCTCCAAAAAAATGTGATTAAGTATAAATAACTTTTTATAGTTCATTCAAAATTGGATCTGTAATCGTTCTTCCTAATAATGAGTATGCATTTTCTAACAGATACAAAGTTCAATATTATATGTGAAAGGGCGTGTATATGAAGCTATGGATAATAGAGCAGTGGCAACGGACTGCTACAAACAGGCTTTACATTGCGATGTTTATTCTTATCAAGCATTCGAAGCTCTGGTTCAAAATCAAATGCTTTCTGCTTCCGAAGGTATAGAAATAATTGGATTCCGAGGAAGAATTGACAGAAGTAGATTCTCATAATGAGATTGCAGATCTTTATGCAAAATAAAAGTTTTCTATCTGATTTGCAACCAACTAGGGCAAAATAGAGATTTATTTTCTTTTGTAATACGCTTAATAGATCGAAAATAATATAACACTGTTTTTTAATTCTTCCGCTGTCTACTCGTAACACGCAAAATCCGCTGTCTACTCATAATATGTATTACTTTAGAAAAGGAGCTGTTGGAGTCTCTTCCGTTTACGGAACAATGTACAGAATCCGAAACAGAGCTCCTACGTTTGCTATACGAGAGTAAATTGAAAAAATACCAGGAGCCAAATAAAAAACAGACTCTAGTGACTTGCAGCGTAATGGGAGTTCTGGTTAGCGACAGATTACTAGGTAACTTGGATATGGAAGTATCGGAAGCAGAGAGGTTGTACTATAATTGTGATTACCACAAATGTTTCTCGCTTACGGAAAGGTATAAATTAATTCTTATCGATACTCCCATTGTAAATGAGGTTTATATCATTTGTTGTATACGTTGCAGGATATTGAAAAAGGATCCGTACCACAATTCGTGCCTACCAGTTCACATAGCCTGTTTAGTAGAATTAAAGAAGACAAACGGTAAATTGTATGCTGCGTTGAAAGTTGAAGATTCATAATCAATGTATTCTTTTTCTTTCACTTTTTAGCTTTATTTTATTTGGCACATAAATTGGTTGACTTGTACCCAGACATGGCCTTAGCATGGTTTGCAGTTGGATGTTATTATTACAGTATAGGTAAATGAATGTAACGAAGTAGTTTCTTCGATCGTTGAGAAGAGCAGCTTTTATAAAAATGATTTGATTGCAGGTAAAAGCGATCCTGCGAGAAGATACTTGGCAAAAGCGACCGCTTTAGACAGACTATTTGGTCCCGCTTGGCTGGCCTATGGACACTCGTTTGCTGTTGAAAGCGAACACGACCAAGCAATGGCTGCATACTTTAAAGCTTCACAGTTAATGAAAGGTTGTCATCTGCCGCTTTTATACATTGGACTTGAGTGTGGCTTAACGAATAATCTTAAATTGGCTGACAAGTTTTTCCAGCAAGCTCAGGGAATAGCCCCGAACGATCCGTTTGTTATACATGAGATGGGCGTCATCTCCTTCTACAACTTAGAGTAAGTAACGTAAGTAACGTAAGTATCGTGTGCGTTCTCTCTCGTAATATCCCCCAGAAAAGTTACTCTGATATGCAAAAGAGAAGTTGAACATTTACTCTGAATTCGTAGACTGCGGATCATTATGCATTTGTAAAGAAATTGGTTGGACGAAATAGAAAACAGTAAAAGTAACAACACTTTTAATGTAACAATGTCGTTAAGGGATGAAATCAATTTTTATGTTATTCCTGCTTCCCACAATCAATGCAAAACATTTTTATTTTGCATAAAGATCCGTAGTCTACTGATTAGCGTACTTCCATCCTTCTGCGGTTGTTGTTGGAAATACTGCCTAATTTATCAAGAGTTGTTTCATTGAATACAGTTACAAAACTGCAGAGCGGCAGTTTAAAGAGGCCATGAAAAGAATTCAAGGAGGTCTGAAGGACGTTATCCTGCCTAGCAAATGGGAGGCGCTTTTGAATAATTTGGGTCACACTTGTAGAAAGATGAAGAAGTACGAGGAAGCTTTAGAGTATCATCAGCAGGTTGAACAATTTCGATGTGAACTTCAAAAGTTATTTGAATAGATTGTTGGAAAAATGTTTTACTGTATTGTCGTAGGCATTGGTACTGAATCCGTTGAATCCGGCAACATACTCCGCGATTGGTTTCATTCACGCCTTGATGGAAAACACACAGGAAGCTGTCGACGCTTTTCACCGAGCCCTGGGTCTCAAAAGAGACGACACTTTTATAACAACCATGTTAACTTACGTTATGCAACAGCTTATAGAGGAGTCGCCTCCGTACCCTGGTATAATGGATAAATTCTCTCTCATAAGAATTTTAACCCTTAGCACTCGAATGGTTACTCTGAGAAATTGCTGTGCCATTATTCAAAATATTGTTTACGTTATTAAGTATATCGGTACGTAATCAGTAGACTGCGGATGTTTATGCAATTTGCAATTTTTGTAGACGAATTTTAAGAAAATGGAATCAAATGAAATCTTATTTTCAGTGGTAGTAGCCTCTGCAAGTCTGAAATAAATAAAAATCTTTTAAAAATTTTCAGAAGCCATAAATGCATAAAGATCCGCAGTCTAGTAATCAATGACTAAAAATTTAGGTATTGTATGAGATATTATACCAATTTCGTATCCATAAAATTTCAAAAATCATAGGGAATGGAAATATTCTAGGTTGGAAGAAATGTTTAATTTTATAGTTAAAATAGCTTCGAGTGCAGAGGGTTAATAAAACGATCACGCGATACTTGATCGTGACCGTTGCTTTACTTTGCAGACGCACGCGTCGATATCCCGAAATATAAATTTCCAGAAGTCAGACTCCAAGATACAGAGACTTCAGAGCCTTTGGATAGGGCAAACTCCTTAACAGAGTCAGGTAATCAAGATATCGATAAACTACGTGTAAATTTATTTTCTGGATGGGGGGAGGAATCGGTCAAAGCAGAAGACAATACCGCTGACAAGGAGGAAAGCAATTCACGAGACGTAGTCGTGAATTATTCTAGCGATATTAGCTCGGAAGTCGAGATGTTAGACTCGTCGACGGCACACATAGAATATAAATAAAATGAACAAATTTTTTATGTTCCAAATTCATTTGTCTACACAATAAAGCAATAACATTGCTTAAAACATACTTCTTTTTCCTCAGCTAATATCCTTGTTATCATCGCATGCGAAATCGTACATTGAACAACACGTTTGTACAGATATTTTATTTATTACACTGTACGTATAGTGTAGCTGTTAGGAGGTACCTCTAATCTTTTCACATCAATTCTTTTAAATGATCGAATTGTATATGTATATTGCTCGAGGTAATTTGTTCGATTACGAATAGAATTGTTAGCCGTATCGGACAAATTATTAGAGAATCTGGTCGATTAATAATGAATAGACTGCGGATCTTTATGTATTTATGAAGAAATTACAGTGGGTGTAAAAAGTATTCGTACACCTTTCAAAAACGAATAACTTTTTCAAAATTGTACCCAACAGCTTCAGTTTCTTTGGGACGTTAGAAGGATTGGTTTACTAGCTAATGTGTAAATAATTTTTTTTTTAATTGTTATTGCTCGCAATTGCGAAGGAAAAAGTAAAGGTCACGATTTTCAAATTTTTTATCTATGCCTGTAATGAAAATTTAAAACATGTATTTTGCAAATCTAATTAAGTTATATACACGTATGCCAGTGACTAAAAAATTCAATGTCTACCATAATACAATGAAGAAACGTGCAATTCTTTGATCGATAAGAAATAGTTGCGGTTGTTTTAACGTTACTGTTCAAAATCGGACATTTCATACGCAACGACCTAATATTTTTATTTTCCATAAAGATCGGCAGTCTAATAATGAATATTGAAAGAACTATCGGTTAACCGGCAGTATGAAAAACATGAATTGTGTGTCTAATCGCGTATAAATAATTTCGAGTTTGTATTTATTGCGGGTACACGAAATTCCACAAGGGCGCGTCGCGATCCGCGAGCCGCGCCGGCGTTTACCGAGGATGGGACTCGGTGTCGAAAAAAGGGAGAGGACGAGAGGAGAGATCTTGAATTCAGTTCGGTGTGTGGAGCAACGTGGAGAAGAATGGGCGTTCCGTCTCCATCGTTGCTGCATCGACGTTAAACAATCGAGGCGACAGAGGAGGAAAGGGAAATTTGATTTTCCGCTAGAACCGATTCGATTGATTCTAAATGGCCGATTCTGGGAGTTGAACCGATTCGAAAAACATCCCCCCGGCGAACGGTCGCAATACCCGGCCGGATCGTCGAGCAGTCGAAAGGGAACCCTTAATGTAACAGGATAGTTCGTTGGTTTTTTTCGAATTCGCGTTAACCCTTTCGCCAGGGGATCATTCGAATTTGTGCGTACGTGCACGTTGACGAACGTGTCGGTGGAACATCGACCGGAACCATCGAAGAATTCGGTGTGCTTCAACCGAGGATCAACATGCCTATGCCAATGCAATTCGTAAGTTTTCTTTTTTTATTTCAACAAAAAAATTCCTTGACCCTGCCACACGGTGTTTCATATCTATTTGTAAGAATCTGTCCAAGCGTTTCACGAGCGAGTGTCAATTTTCACGCGTAGACAACTCTGCTACTATTTTTCGAGTTCTGGTGCGGTCGATCGGTAACCTACTTTAGAATTTCGTTTGCCATGATGCTGTTTCGAAACGAGGAAATACCGGTGTAAAGTATACATCGAATACGATGGAATGTCGTGCGTCCTACCGTGTAAACAAACACGCGAATCGTACGTTAGAACCGCAACGCGTCCACGTGCAAAACACGTTGCGTTTCGTACACCGATAGACCTGCCCTTTATCTATATATTATACGTATACATATCTGAACGTACATGTACATACGTTCGTATGTGTGTACTGCGCCCTCTGAATTCGCCCTTACCCCATTATCGGATACTCGAAATCGGACAAGAACGGATTAAGAAATTCGCCGTTTTTCATTTGAATGTTTACAAGAGCCCATACGACGTTGTACGGCTGGCAGAAGAAAAGTATTTCTACGGTACTGTCTTCTGTTTTTGATCGGCGATACAATTTTAAATACATTACGTTTCTTTAAATCTTTTTTATGAATGGTGCGAGAACAGTTTTTTTTGTCTCTTCCTCTCGATTGCAACGAAAAACATTGTACCGTTCGTAACAGAAATATAAAAATGATAACAGTGGCCACGTTATTGCGCGTACCGAACATCGTATTGTTATCATTGCGTAACGTTCTTCTACATATAGAAAAACGATTTATGGCATACTAGCCAGTGTTCGGATTCTGTTATCCGGTAGCGTGTTTGCAATTTGAATTTTCTCGAAATCCCTATTGACGTACACACACACACACACGCGTGTGTGGTCATATACATATGTATACTGTCTCGAGTTCTATGTCGAGGACTTTCGTAAAGGACAATCGATATCGGTGTAACCCACGCGTAATTCGATGACTCAAAGGGTTACACCGAGAAACAGTATCAATCTTAATTTTTGGAAAATCGAGTACTATCGAGAATTACATCATTCTCTTCGCAATCACTTTTATGGGAAATTATTCACGATCAGATTGCAAATTACATGAAATTTTGAAAGTGAAGGACATTTCAAATGTTCGGTAATTCCGTACATTACCGAGAGAGGGAGAGAGAGAAAAGTCGGTATTAGAAGAAGACGCAACATTGAGTCATAGAACGTTACAATGTATGTGTTGTCAGTGGGTAAAATTTAGCAACAAACTATTTCAAACATTGTTCTAATATTGTCTACTAGTCGGACTATTTCTTGTAAAATTAAGTCAAATTTGTTTTCCTGTACGATGAATATAAACGTTCGTTCCCCGCTATTAAATTATAATTACACTCCGGATTTGATGCATTTAGAACAAAAATGATCGAGTGCAATTTAAAGCGGTGAAAATATTAAAAGACTTTAAGAGTATTAATATATTATTTTCACCGTATTAAAATTATTAATGGAAAATATAAATTTATATTTAGCTCCTGCGTCTTGTAATTGATCCATAAACATCCGGAGTCCAATTATAGTATCATTATAACTGCGAGGAAATCTTTTATTTGTTCGGATGGAAATTCGATTTTCGCAGTTATTACTTTACTATTTACTATTTACAATTGGCGATTGAATTTCACCCTGGCACGGGGAGGGAGACGTCCTTAGGCGACGATCGCGTTAGAATTCGACGGCGTTGAATTCCACGAAGTTTCGAATTCCTGTTGGGTTCCCGGATGCCTTGATATCTTACTTCGACCCTGCAAAATTTTTTTTCCGAATTCCACGAACGCGAGCCTGGGAGTGGCGTCCTTCAGTCTCCTGTTTTCGTTGTTCTGTACCGAAAGCTCTCTGCGAGAGCACAGTCTGCTGTTGGGATTGCTCGCAGCGATGTGCTCAAGAAAATTAGGAACGGTAGGTGGCCACCATCGAATTATCATATTCGCGGATCGATCGTGTTTTATCAATTCTCCTGTTACACGTTACGCCGTGTACGGGAACAAGTCCGACGGTTTTCGAATTTTCTCTTTCGCTGTTTACCGGAAACCACGCGAACCGGTTACCTTGCGTGACGGACAACAGCGAACGGTTCGAACAGTTCGACGTTTTCGTGCGGTACACGGCATACGATTTCGAACAACGTTGACGGATCTAACGAAACAGACACTTCGAGTTTCAGTTTATCAACGCGTATCGAATTATCGTCACCTTTTGCTGCAATTATGACGCAATCGAACTCGTTCCATGTTTGACTGCGATTGTTTGCGACGTTTCTACTTCCCGCGTTCCGCTTTTACGAAGAAAATCAAGCTTTAACCCTTGCGTAGCTAACCAAAATCTATAGATTGGTATTTAAGAGCTTTTGTGTTTAACGTGTTTGTAGAAATTCTCATTTTAAGACCATTAATTAATATATCAGCGAGCAAAGAATGGAGATTCAGGGAAATTTGCTAGAAATGCATGAAGATCCGCATTATTGAACGCTTTAACTCTTGCGTAGCTATCCAAAATGTATAGATTATTTAAAAGCTTTTGTGTTCAACATATTTGCAGGAATTCTCGTGTTAGCGCTGTAATACTTTTAGAGGAACATTAACAAGTTGTTGAGAGAAACGCAGTAAATGTTAAACAGTCGGTTATCAATAGTTTAAAATTATATAGAACTTTTTAGCAAATGTTCGTGTTGTGCAAGTTTGTTAAACAAACGCGCCTTACGTCGATGATCAAAGGGACGAGCCGACCGGGTAAAATAACTACATATTGTTTCGCGATGGATTTTAATTGATTGCTTCGTTTTCAGCTGGATTCTTACGAATTGGATGGGGTAGTGATAAAGGACTTAGCGGGACGAAATAAACAGTCCCCTCATGGATTGAAGTTGCAAACGCCCCGCGATCAGGACCATGTGCAGCAGCCGCAGCAGCAACAACAGCTGAATCAGATTCCATCGATCAGCAACTTGTTACTGGACCTGTCACCCCCGGCCAGCTTCCAAGGATACTCGCAGGAGGCGAGCAAAGGCAACAATGCGGATGGTAAATTTTTTCTTCCCACCCTCCACTCGATTCGTACAATTTTCTATTCCTCGATCGCTATTGATCTTGGATCTATTTTCTAAATCATATCTAGTGTGTCCACCGCCGTCGAAGTAAAGGGAAAATTCCGAACAATAGCGATTCTTTCTAACTTCTAAAATGAAAGTGTTCAAGTCGAATTTTTAAAACGTAATTTATTAATTTTTTAAACGTAACATTGTGCCAGACTGTACGTCTATATTTCCACCCTATCGAATGTTTGTAGTAGACCGTGGTTCTTTGTATTTGTAGCAAAATTGAGTAGGTGAAATATTAAATGTCAATATTATGTATCAATATACGATTTCTCTTCTATTCAAATTATTAAGGGAAGAAATAACATTCAATTTAGTTTGTATTTCTTGGTTCGGGGATAATATTAAGTGGACACTCTGAAAAATCGCATAACTTTTTTAAAAAAGAATTTTCTATTTCGGCGGACACCCGATGGATGATTTGAAATACGTTCTGAACTCTCTCCTGCGTCGCGCGTCGCGCCTCGTCATCAGTTCGAAACTAATGAGCGAGCCCGATCGTCATTTGTCAGTCGACAATCCTCGCAGCCTCGCTCGTTTCATTTTTCCCCTGTGATTTTTCAAAAAACGCTGATATTTTCTTTCGCTTTTTCCGCTACCGCTACCGCGCCAGCAGACATGTCGATCACGGATCTATTCGGATTCGGGATGCCGTGGGGCTCGTTTATGAACAGCCAATCGACGACATCCGGATCGCCTGGTTTCTGGAATAATCAGCAGCAGAATCGCAGCCCGGGATCCTATCAACATTACCAGGTGACGTTCTCGTTCATTTCATGTATTTATACCAGGCGCAAGCCTTCTCTAAAATTCCTTTAACGTTCTCATTTAGGTCAACGAGCTTTGTTATTCCCGGTCGCATTTTCCTGGAATCTGTTTCCTTCAGCCCTTCTCTGGAATGCTCTCTCTCTCTCTCTGACACACACGCGAGCGCACGCTATCTCTTTCTCTCTCGTCTTCGGTTCATCCCGGTGTTTCCACCAGCGGAGATTCAATATCAACCTTTGCAATGGCAATTGAAATGATAGCGTTAATATTTAATTCTCATCCATTCCTCGCGTCAATTTGACACAGTTTTCACGAAATAAGTTATACTGTTCTGTTATTCGTAGGTAAATTGGTCAGAAACTTGGCGAATTTTATTTTTTTTAACGCGAAACGCAACCGAAAACATAAGATGTAAATGGTAACTCGTCAATTTGAGTAAGAAAACGTGGAAAAATAACTGTTTACCTCGTTATTTCGTCGATATTTACGCTGTGTCAATTTGACACCGAGGAACAGATTAGCGTGAAGATCCGTTGGATAGAATGAGCGCTCAGGGTCCTTATGTCAAAAGGAAATCCAGCAGGGGCGTATCTGTGTACCCGGTTGCCTACACAAGGGTTACTTCTTCGAGCGCAGAATATGATTAATATTTCTTTGCTCGGACGCAGATAATGTTAATGTTTTTGTAACGGCAACGACGATCACGTGTTAGCCGCGAATCCCGACCGTCGAAGCAGAGGCAGTATTATGAAACGTCTGCCTGCTGCCAATGCAATAACCGGAACAATGATTATCCTCATTGGAGCGACTCCAACTGCTCCTCTCGAGGTTTCTTCTCCAGTCAGCCAGTCGCGGCTAATTTTTTTGTCACAATAGACCACCGGCTACCGGGTGTATCGATTTTCAATATATTTGTTGCGGCGAGGGCCCAACATCAATTTATGATAGCACATGTAACGATAACAGATCGCGATACGCGCGAGTTCTGCCCTTGATAAGAGCTCCTGAAGCTGTCCCCCGACTCTCTCCTATTCTTGCGGCCACGACAGACACGTCTTTACAAATTTTGTCCGGGACAAGTGTAGCGACCGGAAATGTCGAAAATTGTCGGTTCCAACTGAAACGAAACGGTTTATATTGCCGACAGCGATCGTGCAATATTCTATTGGGTTGGAAAGAAAGTTCGTAGCGTTTTCAAATTAAGAATCGTAGATAAAATTAAGGTATTTATTCGTATGTTTATTCGATAACGCGAGAAGTTACCTCGAGAATGGCGAAAAGTAATAGAACAGAATGGAAAAAAAATATGTTACTGAATAAATATCTGAATTTTAGCTTTCAATTTTAATTTACAAACGTTACGAACTTCCGTTCCAATCCAATATTTATAATATCTGCAAACAAGTGTGCATGCTTGTCGCAAGAAACGTCGCAAGTTACATTTGCCGGTGTATTTTTGTTTCTAAAACGAATGGCGCCGCACGACTACGATTTTTTTTGTCAGTAGAATAATCGGCGCTGATTCCCCGCGTGTCACTAGTGGGAGGACAGCATGCGAGAGCCGCGGCTTATCGACCAGACGGTTTAATGGACGTTTTATCAGGCTCTTCTCGACGCCTTTAACGTTATTACCCTCACCATTTGCTGGATGCATCTGTACATAAAGGACCGGCGGTACATCGAAACGCGCGTGTTAGAAGCGACGTATAATGCGTTCGGCAAAATAAATTACGCATAGTGGACCGCGTTACTGCGACCCGGATTCCAGGATGGCCAAAGAATTTACAAGCCCGAGCCAAACGGCTCTATCACGGCCCCCTCACTTTTCTCGCTCTCCTCTCATCCCCCTTTTTTCGCTCCGCGCTCCACGGCCTACGACTTCTCCCTGTGAACTTGTAATCGCGCCCTGTGTTCGTTCCGACCCCCCTTTATTTTCTAACATTTTCTTGGACACGGTCCAACTACAGTGTTGCGAGTTTCATGGAAAGAAACTCTTCGAAAAGATCCCTGATCCTGTCGTCGAATAAACTGTCCCTCCCGCGGGAAACTTGCAATTGGATGAAACACCGATTCTACTTTATTCCGTTCCGAGTTTACGCGACTACACCCGCAGACGATCCTAGGCGAATTGCAATGAAAAATTTTGGATTTGTGTTGATACAGTGTGAGGATAGGAACAGTATCTACTCGAACTCATCGATGCTGGACGTCCCAAGTTCACCGAGCTCCATCACCACACCTGGCAGCCCCAGCACCACCAGTAGTCTTTATTCGAACCCCTATTCGTACACGTCTACGAATAACAGTAACAATAATCAGACGGCAACGTCACCGACAAGTCGAGGATCTATGCAGCACATGGGTTCCCCGACATCCCCCATTAATTCCCCCTTCTATGGACGACCCATTCGTGGGTCTACACCCTACAGGTACATTTTCGACGTGTTTAGTTAATTATAAATTTTATAGCGGAATAAATATTAACAGTTTCTCTTTTCGATTTCCAGCGAATGTGGCAGCCCTACGTTCGAGTACACTCATGTGATGGGATGCAACGGTTCGAGATCAAATTCACCAGCGGACTCGGAAACCAGTGGCGTAAGCAGCATGGATGGTTCTCTGTCTGACATAATGGTAGTCCCTTGTCAAATCAGACCATCACACGTATCTTACTGTTTTCCACCATAGAATCTCACTGGCGAGAGCCTGATTGGAACAAAATAATCTTTCGCAGAACTGTCTGTCACTGAACTCGTCCTCCCAGGGATACTACTCTCAGTCCCTCGGTTCGCTGATGTCGCCGGACGTCGATCTGTACGGGAACAACAGGGAAGCCGCGTTACAGCGAATGGCGGTGAAAAAATACTTGTCACCACATCAGAGTAATTCAACATCATCGCAACAACACCATCATCATTCGCACGGGCACAACCGCGGACACAATTGCGGCTCGAATCAAAACGCCGGCTATCTAAACTCGATCTTGTCCCACGAGAAGAATTGTTGCATCTCTGGGAATCACATGACTGGACTGAATTCATCGCCAGTCAATATTTTGGACCCGCATTTCTCGTTGGAGCGAGTAGCACGATTTCATCGAAGCGCTGCTGGTACGTATAAGAAATTGTGGCGTGCGAGACCAGGTCGGGACGGGAACGGGAATCCCGGGTATCAAATAAATACAGTGTATGTTGATCGTGTGAGAAATGCGTAGGTAATGTTTCAGCACTGTGCGAGCCTACGTGCACTTGGAGAGGCATCTTGCCACAACGCAATCAGAAACATGCGGGCTACTCGTCGAAAGTATTTCTTGGGGGTGTACCATGGGACATCACGGAGTCCCTCTTGATCGGGACTTTCAAGCAGTTTGGACAGATACGTGTAGAATGGCCAGGAAAGGATCAATCCGCGGCGCAGCCTAAAGGATACGTATATATAATATTCGAATCCGAGAAACAGGTAACGAGAAACGCTCTTAGAGTCTTAAGAAACACATCTGTGCATCGATAACGAGAAATTGTTTGTTCGTAGGTGAGAACTCTGTTACAATGTTGTACACACGATTTTACCAACGGCAGCAGTTGGTATTACAAGGTATCGTCGAAACGAATGAAGGCGAAGCAGGTATGTTGCATCGGTTTCTTTATTATTGATATAGCTCCCTTGTGATAATTGCCGGTAGAGGTGTGCGAGAACCCGAAATATCTACCTATAAATTTCGAGATTCTCGAACCACCCCTGTTTGGCGGTCGTTCTACAATCGTTGTAACGTAGGTACAAGTGATACCTTGGGCCCTCGAAGACAGCAACTTTGTGAAATCCACATCGCAGAAGCTTGACCCTCACAAAACAGTATTCGTCGGCGCACTTCACGGCATGTTAACTGCTAGTGGTCTAGCAAAAATTATGGACGATTTGTTCCGTGGAGTTATTTATGCAGGTAACGATCCCACGTAACCATTTATTTCCCCAAGATACTACGCTAAATCTATGCGTTGAACTTGACCATTCATTTTCGCAAGATAATCTGAATCTGTGTGTTGAACTTCAGGTATTGATACTGACAAACACAAGTACCCGATAGGATCCGGACGCGTGACGTTTAACACAAAGCATTCGTACATGAAGGCAGTCTCAACAGCTTTTATCGAGATAAAAACAGCGAGATTTACAAAGAAGGTTGGTACTAGAAAATATTGATCAGAAGATTTGTCGGAGTATTTTAATAATGGCTGTCTTCAACAGGTACAAGTTGATCCGTATCTTGAGGATTCCATGTGCTCTGAATGCTCGGTGCAGCAAGGACCCTATTTCTGCCGTGACGCGGTATGCAATAACATATTTACTATTTAGTTCTATTTAACCCCTTGCCGTACCATTTTCTTTACAGTTACAGTGATTAAAACTCTTTATCTACAAAAATGTCGTAGAAGAGGAATGAAAATTTATATTCTTTGTATGACTACATTTATTTTAATGCTTAAATATTGATTATAAACGAATCAACTTATATTTAATTTAAAAAGAAAGACGTGACATTCATATTTGTTAGACTTTGTTTAAAATCATCATCGCGAGTCTGACTCGTTAAAATGCGGCAAAGGGTTAATCTGTTTCGATTGGAATTAGTCTTCTGTTTGTTATATGGTACAATGTTTACGCTTGAACAATCGATTTAAAATTTCAAGATGTGCTTCCGGTACTTCTGCCGTATTTGCTGGCAATGGCAACACTCGATGAAATCAATGTGGCATCACATGCCATTGATGCGCAACTCGAAGACTAATCATGTGGTCGGATTGTCGCCGCACATGAACTCCTCCGGTTCCCGTGGATGGAACAATCACAATTTTTAAGTACAGTTTACCCAAGTTTCTTGTTCGCGACATCATCACACTTCACACACATTCTTTTTCTTTTTTTGACTATTTGCTTTCGCACGGACGTCGCGCTAGCTGACTCACTGACAGGGTGCAAACTTAGTTTTTATCGCTGGGCTGTAACCAGCTGGTTTGACGATATATACACACAGCCGAGAAATACCGTATACTACCAGCTGATCGGCAAAAAGATGCAAAACGATTTGTTTATTATTGTTATTATCGTACACGTCCGCGGTACAAAGACTAATTGAAATGATTCCAAGAGAAAAAGATAGAGAAAGAAAGAAGAAAAGAAAAAAATCACGTTTCTTGAAAAGTTCCTATTTACGAACAACACGATCATCGCCTATTATTTAAACGAGAACGATACTTTTATTTGGTGCATTTACTTAGAGAACTGGTGGTTCTCTTGTTGATCGTTTTATTGCGAATAATGAAATCGTGCCATTGAACAGCAACGAACGTCGGCACACGTTGTGCAAACATATGCAGCAGTCAGACGTGAAAAAAAACAAACGAGTGTGCAATTTACATTGAATTCTCAATATAATGGGCTCAATTGTGGCTTTTAAAGTGACAATAATTTTTATGCGATACAAACTGGGAAGCCACTCGACTGCGAACAATTAAAGATCGATAGAAAAAGAAACAAGGTGCTAATGTTCGGTGGTGTTCAGAAGAAAAAATTCGTAAAATACAACTTGCCGCTATAACGATATTTCGGCGAAAATGTTACGCTTAACCGTGAATTATGCGAGGATATTAGATTATTGTAGTATTCGAAGCAAACCAGGGGGAATTTAAATCGTTCGATTTACTATTATTTTTCGCGGTGAACGCGTTTTCATTTTGTAGAACAGGTGTGTGCGTGCGCGGAGATGACTTTTCATCGAGTTCTAACAAAACCGATATTCCCCCTTGTGAGACGTTATTCTATTCCGGCGTTCGTCGGCGATACTGCCCATCGTTGTAGTTTTATGTTAGATAGTACAATGTAAGAGTATTGCCAAAAAAGAAGTGGCCACACACTGTAATCATACCTTTATATTCTTAGTCGAAGAAGGCGTGAAACGTCGCAAAACTTTCGTTTACAGGGACTGTTTAACTGTTGACGAAATGGAGTAGTACATGGTCTACGATTCTGGAGCGGATTGTAGTGAATTGATTCTGTTTTTATTTTTTGTTACGATATTAAGTTATGTATTTTCTTTCAACAAGATTTTCGTGGTCTTCTCATCGCGTTTCTGATGTTTTGATATCATTTTGTTGAGTGAATTAAAAGTCACATTTTTTGCAGATAGACTTGTATTGTCGTTTCTCCCTTTATTTTCTTCTCTGTTCTCATGGTTTTGTTCCTTTTTAATGTTCGGAAGAATGATTGTTTCTCCAGACGAACCTTCCAACCCTCGATTTCAAACCTCCTAGCCTTAGTCTGAATGTGTGCCTGTGCAAAATACTAATCATTCAATGTAATTTACATCCTGACAAATTGATAGGTGCACGATATAATATCACAAATTCGAATCATTTGGTACTCGTGTGTTATCGCTGATTTTTCAGGTCTCGACTATATATGTAGTTTCATTGTCTGTAGATCCATGAAAATTTTAGTACTTCGTTCTTTTCCAAAGTAATAATTCATTACATGTATTAGAATAGGGCCTACCTATTTTACCATAATCAAATAGCTATTAGAGTATAAGTTATTACTACTGGTAAATGTTCCAAAGGAGAAATTGTTATATAGAATTAAGGTTTACGATTGAGGATGCATATAATCAACTGCAGACATTCATCTGCTACACACTGGTCTCGTCAAATTATAAAAGACGGAGAATGAACTTATCATGTTTCTGAGACATTAAAATTTAGCTTGATTCGAGAAAGTGGAACAAACAAATAATAATATATCGCGTTACATCAAATGCAATGAACAAGTAATACGGTTATTATATGTATAAGAAACAAATACTAACATCAAGTGCTTTAATACCAAACATACAAAATACCAACACACGTATATATATACATATATATATTATATATATATAAATATATTCTATGAAGGCTTGAAATGTATCCATAATGTTTTTAGTCAACGAAAGGGAAACGAAATCGGTTTGCTATATGCCTGAGAATGATTCTAAAATAGAAAAAAAAGACGACAACTCTCTTAGACTAAAAATAAAAAACAAATTGAACGAATCAACGGCGAATAATGAATCGACCGAAATTTTAAAAAATGCTCTTTTATCGGAACTGTCTTGTTTACAAACTTTTAATGAGTCGTGCCTTTTAATGTAATCTCCATAGATTTTATTCGAATGTGGTAAACACAAATTATTTTTAAAATCATTGATAAACCATGCGATACAGGGTGATCTACTATTAAAGTGAAACAAGACTGCTACTGGGTACGCATAACGTCAAGCTTTCTTAAAACTTTTAAGAGATTTAACCGATCGCGAGGCAATGATCACATCGCCGCCATAGGTAGCAAAGATATTTTTTTTATGTTAATACGGAAGTGCCTCCTATTCTTTCACTTTTTATTGAATAATAAAACCTAAGTCTATCATTTACAAATAATAAACACTAATAACGAAGAAGAGGAAGACGTAATATATATGTAATAATTCGAATATTAGTATATGTATATCCGATAAACACGTATCAGGCGTGAGATCGAGTAGGCTTGACCCTCGTAACAATAATTTATATTGCTTTAGCTTTCCTCCTATTACATATATCCTTGTTGAAGCATACTTTGTAACACGAAACTAATATATGGAAAATAATAAATTGTTCTTTATTATGTTAATAAGACTGTATTGCTTTTGGAATGTATAAAATTATATATACTTTACAGTGTACGAAATACGAAGACTGATGATTTTCTTCCAATTTTCACAATATATTTCCTTCTTTATAATTATTGTACAACATCCGTACAAAAATGGAAGTTCGTATTTACAAAATAATCATAAGAATTGCTTCTAGCTTGCAGTATTTTTATAAATAATGCTTATATTACGAGTATTTTCGCCTATCTGCTAGTTTGCTTAGAGCTTGATAGAGACCGATTAACGAGGACAAACTTCCAAGTGCTCCGACTTGCCAAGTTTTGAACCGTCCTCCCCAAAGTACACCAGCTGGCAGATAATTCACTGCGTAACTGATATCTAGCATCAGTCGAAAGCAGGTTAAAAACTCGTTGTTTCTTTGCTTCTCGACGACATGGTATACTTTTCGATCGTTTAGCTTCTTCAATTTTCTTACGGATCTGTAAAAACAAGAAATTTTAGAAAGTACAGTAACGATTGATTCTCCAATTTATTGAACGTACTTTATCAACGACAAATGTAGAGAAATGATCCAGAACCATGTGGAAGCATTATCCCATTTCTCAACATCGATATTATTAATTAGTTTGTGCTCGGCTGCCCAAGAAACATGCTCCACCGGGCCAAATAAGATATCGACTCCGATTTGCAACAACTCTGCCCATCTCAACAGCCAATCTGGCTCCTGTTACATATGAAATTTACATGCCTCTAGAAAAACAGTACGAATCTATACATACTGTTAATGATAGTGAAACGAAACATCCTTATAAATATCAAGGGTACCTTCCTTCCCCAGCCATAGGTCATAGCGTAATACATTGTTGGTATATCGTCGAGTAATCTTAACGTTACTCTGCAACCACTTAATTGGCTGCTAAGCGTTTTAAACTTCTTCTCGGTTTCCTTCGACTTTGTACCTAATGTGGCCAATTTAGCCATGTAAGAAAACGTCCTTAACAACTTGTCCCTGCCAGGATAAGTCTCCAAATACTCTGTCAGCAGTTCCACATCCATTTCGAGCTTTGATATGATTATTTAACTACAATAATACACAAAATTCGTATATTGTATGACAACGATAAAATTGGAGTTCTTTAAAACAGAAAGCTACTTACCACAGATTCAACAAATTATTAATATAATCATGTAGACATATATGCACGTCACCTACGTGTGTTTTATGTCATTTAAATGTGTCATGATGTCGTCTGTCAAATAGAAAAAATGGGCTAGGAAATAATTTTCTAAAACACGTACTCCATGCAGATAGCGAGAACAAAGTTACGGATTCTCTTGGAAGTGTTTTTATTGCATGACATTTCAGTTTATAAGTTTATGCATTGCAACCAAATAAAATTTCATTTTTCTATTATAAATTCTGCATAAAAATTGGTAAAAGCGTGGCTGCGCCATCTAGTGGGAAAATCGGATACCGATTGACTACTAGCTTGAGCCTTTCGCCACGGATGACGCCACTTCTAAATTCGATCCTAGGAAATGGTCTTAGACTATATATACTTATAGACCCAGCTTTAGATAACATGCCGTGTACCAGAATTACTTCATCTAGCAGATGACGAATGTGGGCAAAGTGCTATAGTCTGTTGAGAAATCGTAGTACCACGAAGCTAAAGTATACCTAGAGGGGAACGGGGAATCGTCGCGGAATTCTATAGAAATATTTATAGAAACTAACTTTAATATATATTTTATTTTATTACTCGTTCATTTCTACTGTTGTGCTCTTACTATTTTAAATATGGCTAACTCCAAGTGCTTGGTTGAAATATTTGCGTATTATTGCGGGGTAGCGTACAGAGCTTGTTTTTAGAAAAAGTGTGCAGACAAAACTTTCTTCTGTAAAAACGTACAATATTATCGTTTATAAAGTTTCAAGCTACAAATTGCAAAAAAGGGCTCTGCACAGGACACCGTAATAACACGGAAGTAGAGCTATAAAACGATAATAGAAGTATTTATGAAAATCGTTTTTATTACCTGGAAGTCATTGTTCCCTGCAGGGATCATAAATTATTCCCGGTGCACCGGGGGTTCGAGCAGGTAAATAATTTTCGTGTTCCCGTATCCGATCGGTGGTTTCCCCTCTATAGACATTGCGCAGATCCACGGCGCATCTCGCGGAAGTGGTGGGGGTGCTGGCTCTTCTCGCGTCGTATTCGTTCACTGTTGTGTGTCGCTTTCGAGCAACGTGATCAGTGGTTCGTGGACGTGATGACGTCAGACTTGGAGGCACAGGCACAAGCCGTGAGCGCGTTTAAAGCAGCCGAGTAGGGCGTGAAAGTGTGTGATTCGTGCCGCTCCGTGTTTCCCTCCGTGTGGTTCTCTTAACCAACAAAATCCCTCATCCCCTTCAGGAATATGTGCAAATAGCAGCGTCTCTCGTGTCCTTCGTGCCGTGATATACGGGATAATTATGTTCGGTGCTGTTCCAACGTGATTGGTAGTGAAAAGGGATACCATGTTCCGCTGCATTCCGATGTTTAAAGGGTGTAACAGGCAGGTGGAATACATTGACAAGCGTCACTGTTCACTCTCGAGCATCCCCGATGATATTCTACGATACTCGAGAACCTTGGAGGAGCTCCTGTTGGACGCGAATCACATCTGCGACCTGCCCGAGGTAAGCGAATACCGCTACATGCCAACTTTCCGTCTTACTAGTGTATTCTCTTCTTTCTTTCTTTATAGCTTTCGTTTTACCTTCTCTCCTTCCCCTCCCATGGATGCATATACACCGTGTCTCTTTCTTCCGCTCCCTCGGTCTTCCTCGCTCACCTCCTCTTCCTATTGTAACCATGACGTATCATCGGCTATAACGCAACGAACAGAGGTACGCGCACAGCATACTCGATAGGGTTGCTTATACGCTGTTAATCAACGTCTCCTATTAGCCCTCGAACCGAACGCCTTTTCGACAACTTCACCACAACGCCCGACGCGTCCCGTTGCTCGTCAATTTTTCTCCAGTACATCCAGCGACGTACCTCTCCGAGAGACGCGTCTACAAACAAATGCCAACCCACCCGTCAACGTCCCAGTCATGCTACTTTTGCGTTTAAAAAAATATATTCTATTTATCGAATCTATTGGTTCAACGTGTCCTGCTTTCGACGAGCTATGGGAGTTTGTGCACCCATAGCGTCCCCTAACCTATAACGCAAACGCGCCGTTTCAAAAATTGGGCATCGTCGAATTTCTGATTTACCGGAAGTCAGCTTCCCTTCGTTGAAATCGGTGTTCGTCGATGACGTTCGCATTGTTGTTTTTTTGGCATACGCTCGCGGGTGCTGTGGAAGGGGTGCGGGGTTTCATTGAAACTAGACACCGGGGTTAATAGGTTAACACTGAACTTAGCTCTATAAATGGCTATGTTGCCTTGTAAAAATCACATCGTAGAATTTATATTTTTAAACCATCATTGTAATTTCAATGACAGGAAAATAAGAAATCGGAAACCGGTTGTATGACCGGCGGGGTTGATAGGTTAACACTGAACCTACCTCTAAAAGTGACTATGTTAGGATTTATATTTTCTGTGATTTTTATTATAATACGTGCTTGAAAGCGTCATTGTAATCTCGATAATTGGAAAATAAGAAATCGGAAACCGGTCGTATGATCGACGGAGGTAATAGGTTAACAGTGAACCTACCGAGCTCTAAAAATGGCTGACATTGCCTTACAAGACTGACATTATTGAAATTTATATTAAACATTATGTATTAATTTTATATTGAGACTAAACATGTATAATTAACGCTAACCGTACCACGACTGGTTTCACATTTTTTATTTTATAATTATTGAAGTTATGAAGTTACAAGGATGATTCCATTAGAAATTATTCAATAAATTTCGTCATTCAATCACGCAATGTTGTAAAAATTGCGAGAATTTAAAAAGAAAATCGGTCTTGCAGTTTTCATAAAACAATTATATACTAGTGCATATATTAGTGTTAATAGACAGCCGATCTGTATGCAAAATGAACAATTTCTACCTGATTTGCAACAAACTGGAGTAAAATAGAAATTTATCTTCTTTCTTAATATGTTTAACAGGTTGAAAATTATGTAACAGTATTTTTCAATTCTTCTAATGGGTTTACTTTTTCAAACTGCACCTTGTGTATGTTTAATAGGTTGAAAATTATAGAACAGTATTTTTCAATTCTTCTAATGGCTTTACTTTTTCAAACTGCACCTTGTGAATGTTTAATAGGTTGAAAATTATATAACAATATTTTTCAATTCTTCTAATGGGTTTACTTTTTCAAACTGCACTTTGTGTATGTTTAATAGGTTGAAAATTATAGAACAGTATGTTACAATTCTTCTAATGGCTTTACTTTTTCAAACTGCACCTTGTGAATGATTAATAGGTTGAAAATTATAGAACAGTATTTTTCAATTCTTCTAATGGCTTTACTTTTTCAAATTACACCTTGTGTATGTTTAATAGGTTGAAAATTATAGAACAGTATTTTTCAATTCTTCTAATGGCATTACTTTTTCAAACTGCACCTTGTGAATGTTTAATAGCTTGAAAATTATATAACAGTATTTTTCAATTCTTCTAATGGCTTTACATTTCCAAACTGCAACTTGTGAATGTTTAATAGGTTGAAAATTATATAACAGTATTTTTCAATTCTTCTAATGGCTTTACATTTCCAAACTACACCTTGTGTATGTTTAATAGGTTGAAAATTATAGAACAGTATTTTTCAATTCTTCTAATGGGTTTACTTTTTCAAACTGCACCTTGTGTATGTTTAATAGGTTGTAAATTATATAACAGTATTTTTCAATTCTTCCAATGGGTTTACTTTTTCAAACTGCACCTTGTGAATGTTTAATAGGTTGAAAATTATAGAACAGTATTTTTCAATTCTTCTAATGGCTTTACTTTTTCAAACTGCACCTTGTGTATGTTTAATAGGTTGAAAATTATAGAACAGTATTTTTCAATTCTTCTAATGGAAATGCATAAAATCCGCTGTCTAATAATTACCAACCTGTCAAGCTATAAGATTAATTACAATTACATAATCGTGTCCAGTCCATCGTTATAATTTTAATAATTATGAAATAAAAGAAACCGGTTATTCGATCGGGGTAGGGGTTAGGGGGTAGGTTTATAAAGTCTCACCGGAAGTTGAGGAATCGGCGAGAGTGTGCTAAGAATTTCAATTGTTTCCAGAACTTTTTCCGGCTGCAGAGGCTACGGAAGCTTGGCTTGAGCGACAACGAGATCAGAGTGTTGCCGCCGCACATCCAGAACTTCGAGAGCCTCGTGGAGCTGGACGTGTCCAGGAACAGTGAGTTCGCGGTTTTTTTCTCTGCCATTCCATTCGACCGCTCTTCGAAGCGCGCGGTTTTCGTGGTCACCGACCGCAACAGAAAACCAGACGCGACCGTTCCCATCGTTCCAACGTGGACAGGGAACGTTTCGGTCCGATCTTTCCTACGTCGACTTCCGGCCGACGGTCTTTCTTTTTCGGGCGCAGACCTGAACCACGAGCTCCCCTTGAGTTTCCATGAAATTCTTTCGCGGTGAACTCTTCCGTAGCAGGAGACAAGGTTACCGTGCGCCTTGTCTCGCGATGAATCAGCATGTAGAGTACGTGTTATAGTTTTACGATGGGCTGTAGCAGTCGTTGCAGAAATTGTCTTGTGCAATGCTGTACGCTAAACCCTCTTACAATGTGATTAATTCGATATATTTGTTGCCTTGTAAAAATGACGAGATTTTATTTATTCATTTATCTAGATATTTGGTTAAAACGTTTCTTATGATAGCATTTTTGTGATTTCAATAATTGTAGAATAATGATCTGGAATATAGAACCTGAAATCTAGAATCTAGGATCAAGGATCTGCAATCTAGGATCAAGAACCAGAAATTTAGACTGAAACCAGAATTGAATTGAATTTCTAGATCCTAGAATCTAGAATTGAATTGAATGAAAATTAAATTAATTTCTAGAACCAGAAATATAGAGAATCTAGAATTGAATTGAATTTCTAGATCCTAGAATTCAGAACCAGAAATCTTGGAAATCTAGAATTGAATTGAATTTCTAGATCCTAGAATTCAGGACCAGAAATCTTGAAAATCTAGAATTGAATTGAATTTGTAGATCCTAGAATTTAGAACCAGAAATATTGAAAATCTAGATTTGAATTGGATTGAATTTAATGTAATTTCTAGAACCTAGAATCCAGAACCAGAAATCTAGAAAATCTAGAATTGAATTGAATTGAATTTCTAGATCCTAGAATCTAGAACCAGAAATCTTGAAAATCTACAATTGAATTGAATTAAATTTAATTTCTAGAACCAGAAATCTAGAAAATCTAGAATTGAATTGAATGAAATTTAATTTAATTTCTGGAAGCTAGAAGCCAGATTCAGAAATCTAGTATTGATTTGAATGAAATTTAATTTAATTTCTAGAACCTAGAATCTAGAATTGAATTGAATTGAAATGAATTTCTAGATCCCAGAATCTAGAATTGAATTGAATTGAATTTAATTTCTGGAAGCTTGAAGCTACAATCAGAAATCTAGAAAATCTAGAATTTAATTTCTAGAACCTAGAACCTAGAACCCGAAATCTAGAAAATCTAGAATTTAATTTAATTTAATTTCTGAAGCCTAGAATCTAGAACCAGAAATCTTGGAAATCTAGAATTGAATTGAATTAAATTAAATTTAATTTCTAGAACCAGAAATCTAGAAAATTTAGTATTGAATTGAATGAAATTTAATTTAATTTCTAGAACCTAGAATCTAGAACCAGAAATCTAGAAAATCTAGAATTGTATTGAATGAAATTTAATTTAATTTCTAGTACCTAGAATCTAGAACCAGAAATCTAGAAAATCTAGAATTGTATTGAATTAAATTTAATTTAATTTCTAGAACCAGAAATCTTGAAAATCTAGAATTGAATTGAATTGAATTGAATTAAATTAAATTTCTAGAACCTAGAATCTAGACAATCTAGAATTGAATTAAATTAAATTAAATTTCTAGAACCTAGAATCTGGAATCTGAAATCTAGAAAATCTAGAATTGAATTGAATTAAATTAAATTAAATTTCTAGAATCTAGAATCTGGAACCAGAAATCTAGAAAAATCTATATTTTAATTGAATGTAATTTAATTTCTAGAACCAGAAATCTTGAAAATCCAGAATTGAATTGAATTAAATTAAATTTTATTTCTAGAAACAGAAATCTAGAATTGAATGGAATTAAATTAAATTAAATTTCTATAACTTAGAATCTAGATCGAGAAATCTAGAATCGAATGGCTTTAAATTAAATTAAATTTCTAGAACCTAGAATCCAGAATCAGAAATCTATAAGATCTAGAATCGATTGAATAAAATAAAATAAAATTTCTACAACCTAGAATCTCTAGAATCAAAAATTTAGAAAACTCTAGAATTGAATTATATTTAACCTAATTTCTACAATAAAAAATCTAAAATTGAAATAGATTAAATTAAATTTTGTATAAATCGAAATTTTTGCTCCGTGTTATAGGAAAACGGCGAGAGTACCGGTTAGAGGAGGGTTTACTGTACCAACGTGTTGATTCATTGAAACGATTTCGAAGTACAGAGATCGCCCTCGGTCACGGCCTCGAACGGCAGAACCACGTGCACGCGTGTTTCAGACGAAGTCAATGAGAAAGCTCGAGCGTAATAACGCCCGTACAAAAGCCGTCGGGTATAAAGAACAGGCCGTTGTTAAACGAGGCGGACCTTTAACGGGAGGACCCCAGGTTGGACGTGTTCGACTCAACTCAGAATACTCGGATAGAGCCGAGGACAGAGTCGGGCTTAGCGTACAGAGTCGGTCCTAGCGCACCAAGTATTAATAAAAAGACGCGCGCCTTCTTGTGGCCGCGTTACCGTTAACGCTACACCTTTTTCAATGCGTACGGCTGGCTGTGCCGAGCAGCATATCAACCGCGATGATCTAACTAACAGGTAGACAGTATTTATCCTGCCGAGGTTTCGAGTGTCGACCCATTTCAGCGTTCACGCAATCATCGATTACGGTCGTTCTCGCGGCTCGATTTCGTTTTCACGATTTCTGCTGCAACGACATAGTCGAACATCGAGATAGAGAACCGATACAGCTAAATTATCCGGAAAGTCTTCATCATTCTAGCATCTGGCATTCTAACTGACAAGAAGAGGTCACAGTGGTCGGACAATGTAGTGGTAATTAAATGTTAATCATCTCGATTGTCAAATACGTTCGGACATGGGTCTGCTTATCTCTGCTCTGGATTCGCCAGAAAAAGTTTCATTAAAATCGACGACCCCGCTGTGACCTCTCCTTGCGAGTAATTAATAGACTGCGGGGATGTTTAAGTATTTATGGCATACAAAAATGTCCAAAAAATGCTGTAATATAAATTACGATAGAATTTAGTACGATTTTTCTTCTCGTTCGAATCTACAAAATCTGTTCCCTTGAAAAATAGGATTCTATGCCACTCCACTTTCTTAACACTTTACTTATTTCTTTACTTTGCTAAAAGAAAGCATACAAAATTTTCTTTTACATTGCAATCTTAAATGAAACTATTAGATGACGTTATTGAGGGTGACTCGTTAGCTCACAATGAAAATTGTTGTTGCTATTGAAGGTTACATTTAAAAGTGTTTAGCCACGTTTTATAGATTTTTCAAAATGATGCAATAATCACCGGTCGGTAATGTGTTCAAATTTGATTCACAACCAGATTGCGAATTTTATGGATTTACGGATTGCACGGGTCCGGAATTCCACTCCTGATTTTTCAATAATGCAAAGACGGGGTTTCTTAGTAGTTAAAATAGTTAGATGAAAGATCAATCTAGGGTGCTATTTGCTTCAAAAGTCCTACTTTTACGTGTCCGACGCGTAATTCTCATTATTCGGCAGCATGTTGGATTGGCCCGAGAAGCAATGGACAGGAGACGGTGCTGCCACCTATCGTGGCTGTCGATATGCTATCGAATAATGCGAATTACGCGTAGTAAACGTAAAAGTAGGACTTTTTTGAGCATTTGCGAATCTTAGAGCAGAATGTGGTGTTATATAGCCATCAACTTTTGTATTCCCTCCTAACACTTTACCTACCGGAAGCCTATTAATAGGATTTTCAATAATTGTGCTGTACCAAAAGAAACCATAGAAATTTTCTTTTACATTGCAGTCTTAAATGAAACGATTAGATGACGTTATTGAGGGTAATTCCTTTGTTCACAATGAAAATTGTTGTTGCTATTGAAGGTTACATTTGAAAGTGTTTAGCCACGTACCATAGATTTTTCAAAATGATGCAATAATCACCGGTCGGTAATGTGTTCAAATTTGATTCACAACTAGATTGCAAATTTTATGGATTTACGGATTGCACGGGTCCGGAATTACACTCCTGATTTTTCAATAATGCAAAGACGGGGTTTCTTAGTAGTTAAAATAGTTAGATGAAAGATCAATCTAGGGTGCTATTTGCTTCAAAAGTCCTACTTTTACGTTTACGACGCGTAATTCTCATTATTCGGCAGCATGTTGGATTGGCCCGAGAACCAATGGACAGGAGACGGTGCTGTCACCTATCGTGGCTGTCGATATACTGTCGAATAATGCGAATTACGCGTCGTAAACGTAAAAGTAGGACTTTTTTGAGCATTTGCGAATCTTAGAGCAGAATGTGGTATAATATAGCCATCAACTTTTGTATTCCCTCCTAACACTTTACCTACCGGAAGCCTATTAATAGGATTTTCAATAATTGTGCTGTACCAAAAGAAACCATAGAAATTGTCTTTTACATTGCAGTCTTAAATGAAACGATTAGATTACGTTATTGAGGGTAATTTCTTTGTTCACAATGAAAATTGTTGTTGCTATTGAAGGTTACATTTGAAAGTGTTTAGCCACGTACCATAGATTGTTCAAAACTATGCAATAATCACCGGTCGGCAATGTGTTAAAATTTGTGTATAAAATTGGAAAATTGCATAGACATCCGCAGTCTAGTAATGAATGTTTCGAAAGTCTGTTTAGTTCGAAACGATCGAGGCTCTACCGTACACGTGGGATGGATGGAGGATGAGATATAATTGTTTGGACACTTTTTGACGATAGGTTCTCCACCGTGTCGCCTCGCAAGACACGTAGCGTTCCTAACCACGAGGGAAGCCTTTTCCTTTCTCGCTGGATTTACTTAACGTTCCACTTGGCCGTTTTTATGTTTACCTTGTGCTCGTCCCTCGCCACCCGCCCGTGTATATACACAGTGAACTTTGTTACTTCGCATGCAGCACAGCGAAGGAAAAAGGAATGCAACCATAGTCGCGTATGCCGTATAGGATGCCTCGTTTTGCCATGAGACTCGCTCCGTCCCATGCCCCTTCTTCCATCTTCTTCGAACCTCCTCCACCTTCTCTATGGAATGCCTCTTGGCCGCAAAATACCCGGCAACGCTCGCAACTAATGTTGGATGCGCTTCAACCGAACCGCTCTCTTTTTAGCTCTTCGGGTTCGACATCGTCCCGTCAACCTTTCGAAAACGGTACGTTGTCGAATTCGTCTCGAAACACTTCTCCTCCGGGCACGTGTGCACGTCAGCTGGAAAATGCGCCGTTAGTCGCGAGAGGTTAGTCCCGAGACGTCTTACGTAACCGATGTAAATTATTGTATTCCGCGGAATCGGTAAAAGTTGTAAAATATTGTGGACTGCTGGAACTATGCATCCAGAGCATCTGCAAGGTTTTATACGTACCGGAAGCGATCCTCTAGGGATTTTATAGGGGATAGAATATTAAAGACTACCTTGCAGAAGCGGGAGAATTTAAATAGAAATGAAACTGGCCTAGATAAAAGTTATAAAATATTTTGGACTGCAGCATCCATGCATTTAGAGCATCTAACAAACTTATTTACACCGGAAGTGTCCCTCTAGGGATTTTATAGGAGATATAATAGACAAGTGTACCTTGAAGAAGCTAGACAATTTCAACACAAATGAAATAGACTTACATAAAAATTATAAAATATTGTAGACTGCTAGATCTATGCAATTAAGGAAC
>CM052203.1:1994606-2010602 GCA_028455805.1 Lasioglossum figueresi
TTGCGTTTTATAACTTCAAATATTCTGCATGCAATTGATTAAATTAATTTTTCTAACGTTCCAAGCTTTAATTTCTGACCAGGTAATTTTGTAATGTTTCTAATGTTTCTAATCCCGTTTTTCAATTCTGAAACAGTGCTGTACTGTTTTCCATAGCAGAAATTAAGAGATAACAATTTAGTATTTAAAGTGGCGTATCGTGTCCGTCGGAAGGTGTGCAGTCCCGTTTATTTTCGCCTTTCGAGAGCAGAGCAGAAGCGAACGTATGTATAATATGCATCGATGTATAGGCGTATTGCAAGCGGCGTGCTCTTTCGACGGATGGATCCTTCGGTCGGGACAAAGCGGCTCGATCGAAGCCGCTATAGAACGCGCGCAGCACGCTAGGCCGGCTCGAAAAGTGGGACACTTTTGTTCCTGTACACCCCCGCGGACACCCTCCACCCTCTACACCCTCGAACGGCCTCTCAAAAGCGACACCGAGATATCAATCACCGGCCCAGATACCCCGGGATCGTGTTTATTCGACATCGCGAAACTGTGTCTAAACCCCTCGGACACTTCTGGGGCTGTACGGATATTTAGAAACCCATTAGCCGGGACTATGCTCGGATCTAGTTAGCGTAATTCCTTTAAAAACAATCCGATTTTTCACCTAACCTTGCTGCGACAAACAAGAATATCTTCTCCGCACACTGTTTCAAACACCTTGCAACATTCGATGCAACAAAGAACGCGTTTGCGATTTACATTATTTCTCCAAACAATGCAACGTAACAAAGAACGCGTTTGCGATTTACATTATTTCCCGATACAATGCAGCGCTGCAAAAACATGTTCACAGTGGGGTATTTGACCCGAAAAGACGGGAAAAAGACGAGTTCAAAATACAATCGCGTTGGTTGCACAATTTTTGTTGTACAACAAAAGACCTTTAAAGGTCTGAAGAGTACGGTTTCAGTATTTCAGTTTCAGCGTTCGTTCAGTAGCGATTTCCAAGTGTTTTAAAGAATTTGTGTAGATTCTTGCAATGCAGACGCTTTTCATGGAGTACATAAAGCACTCTCGCACAGATTTCATTTCGTTGTCATCCAAATTAGTGTAGTTATTAATATTTGAACGTAATCAATCGTTCTGCAAGTTTTCATACGATTGTAAAACTTCATTCACGATTCTGTTGCATTATTTCGTAATATCCGGTGCTCTTTCTGGTATCGTTGCGTTCGATAAAGGTCTGTGATCGTAACGCAGAAAGAATTAGTCCCAGATTTGCACAGATTGAAGATTTATATCTAATTTACGTATAAATCAGCATCAACAGTCGCAGGATGTGTTTCTCCTCCTACAATACTTATTCAAAAGTTGCGCGATCTACATATTTAGTATTAAAATGATAAATTACATCGTTTCAACATAATTTATCATTATTATAAGGCAGCGTATGCCAATTGTGTTTTATTCTCGGCAGTTCTAGTGTTAATTACCATAAAAGTTAAAAATGGACTGACTTTTTCAGAGAAATACTAGCCAGGGGGCGTTTGAGGGAATCGTAAACAAATTAAGAAGAGAAAAGACAGACAATTGCCTGTAGTTATTAATATTAGAACATAATCAATCGTTCTGTAAGTTTTCATACGATTATAAAACTTCATTCACGATTCTGTTGCATTATTTCGTAATATCCGGTGCTCTTTCTGGTATTGTTGCGTTCGATAAAGGTCTGTGATCGTAACGCAGAAAGAATTAGCCCCAGATTTGCACAGATTGAAGATTTATAGCTAATTTACGTATAAATCAGCATCAACATTCGCAGGATGTGTTCCTTGACGAAAATAGTTATTCAAAAGTTTCGCGATCTACATATTTAGAATTAAAATGATAAATTACATCATTTCAACATAATTTACCATTATTATAAGGCAACGTATATCAATTGTGTTTTATTCTCGGCAGTTCTAGTGTAAATTACTATAAAAGTTAAAAATGGACTGACTTTCTCAGAGAAATACTAGCCAGGGGGCGCTTGAGGGAGTCGTAGACAAATTAAGAAGAAAAAAGACAGACAACTGCCTGTAGTTATTAATATTTGAACGTAATCAATCGTTCTGCAAGTTTTCATACGATTGTAAAACTTCATTCACGATTCTATTGCATTATTTCGTAATATCCGGTGCTCTTTCTGGTATCGTTGCGTTCGATAAAGATCTGTGATCGTAACGCAGAAAGAATTAGTCCCAGATTTGCACAGATTGAAGATTTATAGCTAATTTACGTATAAATCAGCATCAACATTCGCAGGATGTGTTCCTTGACGAAAATAGTTATTCAAAAGTTTCGCGATCTACATATTTAGTATTAAAATGATAAATTACATCATTTCAACATAATTTACCGTTATCATAAGGCAACGTATGCCAATTGTGTTTTATTCTCGGTAGTTCTAGTGTTAATTACCATAAAAGTTAAAAATGGACTGACTTTCTCAGAGAAATACTAGCTAGGGGGCGTTTGAGGGAATCGTAGACAAATTAAGAAGAGAAAAGACAGACGACTGCCTCGTGATTCGAGAATTTGAGCATCCGTGCGAGGAAACGCGAGAAACATTTATTATTTCTATCGACCTCATTAGCGTAACGAGTTCCACTTCGGAAACATTATCGTAGCCGCCGCCGCCGCCGCCGCGTTCTTTCTTCGTTACGACAGTCGAACTTGCCAGCCGTTTGTCTCCGCTCGAAACATCGTTACTTCCTCGTTCATTGTCCCGCTCTCGAGCAGAACACAAGCTTCACGGAACGGTAATAGCGTCACAAAGCGATTATTAAAGCATTAACGTTATCCGCGGACAAACGATAAGCTGCATCAATTAGTAATGAATAGACGCTGCCGAGCGGTAATTAGAATTATCCGCCACGTGCTCCTTTCAAGATCGTCTTCCTCGCCGAAAGAAACACGCTTCTGTCTCGCGAGGATCGATCGGCGACGAGATCGACAGTGATCGGTTGTTTATCCTGTAGCAATTGTGGCTCGGTATGCAAAAGAATAATTGTTTGCATTCGTTAGAGCACATAGAAGATGAACAGAAATTTCAGTCTTTCTTTTTTAATTTTAACCCTTCGCTTTGACAACTGTCACTCGAAATTACAGAAAGAAAAATGTGAATAAAACGGGTTTTTATATCTTTTTGGTTCTTCCTTCATTTATTTGTCTTATTTTTTAATTAAAAACACATATAAATTACGATACAAATATATTGGGTTGGCGAGAAAGTAATTTTGGTGTTTTGAAGTGAAATATAAGCCAATTTCTTTTATTCAAACAATGACATTTAATCAATAAAATATTTTCCATTTTGTTCGATGATGTTTTTGCCTTCATTCTGGAAAAATAGTCGCCGACGATGAGGATCCGAAATCGCACTTGGATCAGTTTCTTGCGGATAAGAAACAGAAAATAGTTTATTGATTAATGTTCATTGCTCGAGCAAAAAAAATTCGGTTTTATTTCACTTTAAAACAGCGAAATTACTTTCTTGCCAACCCAATAGTTCAAATAAGTAGCAGTACAGGAACTGTGCTTTGAAATAACAGGACAGTCATAAACTGTGGATTTGTACGGAAAATATCTAGTCTATAAATTAATTCGTGGCCTTCACGATCGATCCATAGCAGCTTTATTTTAAATCTTTGATCTCGCAAATATTGTAGATTCAGTAATTACACTGTCCAACACTAAATTTGTTTCACTATAACTGTGTTGGGTGCAGAGGTGGGAATTATTGGCGAAACAAATATTTCAAATACTATTTAATATTTTAGATTCTATTTTGCTGAAAGAAAATAGTATTTTAAATAAGATATTCAATTTCGAAAAGAAAATATTTCTATTCGAACAATCTGAACATCAAAATATAATATTTCTATTTCAGTAATTTGTTCCACAACATAAAATATTTTTATTTTAACGATCTGCACATCAAAATACAATATTTCTATTTCAACAATATGATCCACAAAATAAAATATTTCTATTTTAACGATCTGAAACACGAAATAAAATATTTTAGTTTTCGCATTGTTGTAATACTCTGAGAAACCGCTTAAACGTACTGTCTATCTTATCGTTAAGAAACGACTTACGCTCATAAATTTATCGAATTCGAACCGTTATTTTCAGCGATATTTAAAATTAAAATTGAAAACATAGAGAAAATACAAATATTTTCAATTGTCTTCAAATAAAATACTATTTCCAACTAATATTTTCAAAAATTACTGCCTCAAATAAATTATTTTATTTTCAAAAATTGCCGCATCAAATGAAATATTTTATTTTCGAAGTTGTACACAATCTTTAAAATATTTTATTTTCGAAGTTGTACACAATCTTTAAAATATTTTATTTTCGAAGTTGTACACAATCTTTAAAATAAATAGGATTATTTATTACTTTCTATTTAAAATACTATTTTCCCCAGCTCTGGTCCTGTGTCCCTTATCAAGTTTTTTGCACTGATTCCGAATCTGTTCTTAATTTTTTTCCCGTTTAAACATTCACACCGTATTGATATTACATATCATTGTATTCGGGGAAGTCTACAGAATCTTTTGCCGCAAAGAACAATTCAATATCTTTTATAATAACGTCACAATATTTGTTTAAAGTTGAAAAATATGTTTTTTCAAAGTCACGTTTTCTCAAAAACCGTGCTTGTAAAAATGAAGGGCAGATTCGGAACCAACGCAAAAAACTTTATTTTAACACATTACCTACTGAGTGAATGCATAGAAACTAAATGAATGCATAGAAACTAAATGAATGCATAGAAATCAATTGAAAGCATAGAAATTTTCTTTTACATTGCAATCTTAAATGAAACTTTTAGATGATGTTATTGAGGGTAATTTTTTAGTTCACAATGAAAATTGCTGTTGCCATCGAAGGTTCCATTTAAAAGTGTTACGCCACATCCCATACATTTTTCAAAATTATGCACTAATCACCGGTCGGCAATGTGTTAATTTCATTATTTTAAAACTATGTTATAGCGAAACATAAAAAAAAAGGTTGAAATTTTTTGGACAGTGTTATTCATACGTTGGAATAAATATGTATACAGTGACGTGTATCTTGATTGTAAATAATCGACAAATTCAAGAAGTTTATCTCTGTCGTACGGATGTCACAATGTCACGTGACTAAAACGATCCTGATGGAGAGGGGATGATTTGTGCCTCTCGTGTATCCCCTCCCCTAATCTGGAGATATTGCTACCGTTTTCGTATCGCGGGCTTCCTAGAAGTGTCCCGATGCATCTCGGTGTGCAGTCGTGAGAAATTGCAGCGCGATAACGGGAGCCGTTGCATAAGTCTCGCTATCTGTGTTGCGCAACGTGCTCGGGTCAGAGTTTAGATCTGCGAAGGGGCGGGGACGATCGTGAATCGCTGACTGTTCTTGTGAATCGGCCGTGAAGGGAACAATAAACAATTTCGATGTTGATCTTGAATCTTGGCAATCTTCCCGCCCCGCCCTCCCCCCTGCCCCTGGAAAGAGTACGCCATTCTTTATAAATATTGGACTGTGCAAGGTGCAACGATCAACGACGAGTAAACTTCGTCTCGAGGTTGTCTCGCAAAAAGTTGCACTTCCTTGAAGAAGACGATTCTTGAGGTCATTTGAAGGAATTTCTTCTTTTACGGAAATGTTATACATACATCTTTGCGAAGTGTATAAATCTAGATGTATAAAAATATAGATGTGGTATCGTATACATTTATTTAGTACTAATAAAGTATATATATGTAGGATGACCCGAAAATATGCTGCACTTCCTTGAAAAAGGCGATTCTTGAAGTCATTTGAAGAAATTTCTTCTTTTACGAAAATGTTATACATACATCTTTGCGAAGTGTATGAATCTAGATCTATAAAAATGTAGATATGGTATCATATATATTTAGTAGTAATAACAAATATGTATAGGCTGTCCCAAAAATGTATTCACTCGATGAGTTGATTCCTGAGGTTATTTCGAGTAATTTTTTCCTTTACGAAAATGTTAGAAATCTTTGAGAAGTGTATCAATCTAGATCTATAAAGATATAGATATGGTATCATATATATTTATTTAGCACTAATAAAGTATATATACAGGATGTCCCGAAAATATGTTGCACTTCCTTGAAAAAGGCGATTCTTGAGGTCATTTAAAGGAATTTCTTCTTTTACGAAAATGTTATACATCATTGCGAAGTGTATAAATCTAGATCTCTATAAAAATATCGATATGGTATCATATATATTTAGTAGTAATAACAAATATATATAGGATGTCCCAAAAATGTATTCACTCCATGAGATGATTCCTGAGGTTATTTCGAGTAATTTTTTCCTATACGAAGATGTTAGAAAACTTTGCGAAGTGTATAAATTTAAATCTATAAAGATATAGACATGGTATCATATACATTTATTCAGTACTAATAAAGTATATATATGTAGGATGTCCCGAAAATGTTGCACTTCCTTGAAAAAGGTGATTCTTGAGGCCATTTGAAGGAATTTCTACTTTTATGAAAATGTTATACACTAAGAAGTTATTAATGAAAAACGTGAACCAATCTGGGCGTGGCTACAGGCTCCGCTAGGCGTGGCGTATCGTTATCATTGGCCTAGCCGGAATCCGTCTCCTGTAACCGCGCTTCGATTGGTCCACGTTTTTCGTTAATATCTCCTCAACAAAGCCTTGGAGAATATTTTCGCAAAGGAAAAAGTTGCTCGGAATGGACTTACGAATCGCCCCGTTCGAGTGCAACATTTTTAGGACAGCCTGTCGATCTCACCTCGATAAAAAATGCGTCTCATTTGTGTAGAGCTGGCGAATGCAAATGCGAACGCCAGGATGCGGTGTTTCGAGTAGCCGCGCCGCCGTTTTCACTTGTTTCAATTAGCGGCGGCACGCTCGAGCGAGACAGTTCATTGACCGTCACGAAAAACTAGAGAAAGTAGCAATTAAATTACGTGGGAATGGACGCGTTTACTGTTCTCCTGCTCGAGATGCGATTCCGATTCGGTATTCGCATCGGGGAAACCAGCGACACGGAGCCGCTCGTGAAAGTTAACGTTTCCTCTTCTTTTTCCTCTGCTTTTTCCTCTTCTTTTTCCTCTTCTTCCATCTTCCAACATTTTCGCTTTAATTACGGATTGTTCCGTTCGTAAATTCCGAGAGAAGTTTATTCATTTTCGACCGGCCGCTCCAGCTTCGCGAGAAGCGAGAGTAGCTTGCTCGATCGCTGAAACGATCGTGCAAAACGCAAAAATACCCGGGCAAACACGATCCCGTGGAAACTCGTTGCGCGATCATTGCAGAAGATAAACCGCGACCGCAACAGGTTCGGGTTCAGGAAACTCTGCCCCCTCGGTCGTGCCACCCACCCACGCATGCATGCACTCACGCACGTGCGTGCCTGCGTGCGAATTCGTCCGCTCCAATTTCGATCGACACCGAACAACCGAATAATTCGTGGGAATTTTTCATCTCCGTTCGAGCAGGAAAAATTGCTTTCAACGTCGCCGTAGAACTGCGATTCACGATTCACGATTTGGGATCAAGCGAATTGACGGCGTTCGCGAGCGTGACCTTCAATTAACTCTAATCGAGGCGAGGAGAGCAATTTTTCTTGATCATCGGTGATCAAAGGCGACGCAGGCTTCGTTGCGAAATCCGGTCGCGTGTCGCTCGCTTCCGATTTGCGAAACCGTGATTTTGTAAACCATACACTTTCATTCCCCCTTTTCCTCGGTAAATGGTAGCCAACGATAATCTTTTTTTCTTTCGGGTTAAAATTTAAATATTGTAAAGTAAGGGAAACGTACAGAGATTATGGTGAGAATGTTTTGAACTTTTTGGAAATCTGTGATGAAATTGAATTGTTACTAGGAAATGTGATTTATTCAATGCCATGTACGGCTAGATCTTTTTCTTCACATTCTACACATTATTTCTTGTAGATTTTGTCACGCTGATTTCACATCCGGTTGCAAAATTTGTCCACTGCCTCAGGATTTTGGGAAATATCGACTCATGCGAATAAAACTGATTTTCAAAGTTAAAAAATGTTCGCACCACAGTCTCTCTATTTTCTATTCATTTTGCAATATTTTAACTTTAATCTTAAAAAATATCTTTTCTTCAAACTTATTCCCTTTGGTCCATAATTTTCAGCGTTAAAACATAATCGTACTATTATCTCTCTATTTATTCTTTATTTTCCAATTTTTCAACTTTAATCTAAAAGAATGTCTTTTTCCAAACTTGATCCCTTTGCACAATGATTTTCAATGTTAAAAAATGGTCGTTCAACTTTAATCTAAAAAAAATATCTTTTATCAAACTTAATCCCTTTCGTCCATAATTGCCAATGTTAAAAAATGTACGTACCATGGTCTCTCTATTTTTCCCTTATTCTGCAATATTTAAACTTTAATCTAAGAAAAATCTTTTTCCAACTTCATTATTTTGCCCAATAAATTTTCGTAGTTAAAAAATGATCGTAGGACGACCTCTGTATTTTCCCTTATTCCGTAATATTTCAACTTTAATCTAAAAAAAAATATCTTTTATCAAACTTAATCCTTTTGTCCCATGATTTTCAATGTTAAAAAATGATCGTAGCACGATCTCTCTATTTTCCCCTCATTCTGCAATATTCCAACTTTAATCTAAGAAAAATCTTTCCCCAAACTTCATTATTTTGCCCCATTGCATGAATAATCAACTTCAATCTAAAAAAACTACTTTTTTAAAACATCACCCCTCTGCCCCAATCTGTGAAAAATCAACTTTAATCTAAAAAAAGATCCTTTTTTTTCAAACTTCATCCCTCTGCCCCACTGTGTGAAAAATTCGTTTGAAGAAGAGGTCGGCGAAACGCGCGAAAACTCGCAAAGGGTCCGGCTACTAGCTTTAACCGGAAGCACGTAGAAATTCGTGTGGAAAGGGGGCGAATTTGTATGGAAATTCTTCGGGGTTGAACAAATCGCTCTCGTCCAAGAGGAGGATTTATTTTCAATGAGGGGTGAGAAGTGGACGGCGATAAATCGCGTCGGGGCGATCGTAATCGGCGGTCGACACGGTTACCATCGCGAAGATCGGGGATCTAAGACGATCTATAGCGATCCAAGACCTGGGAGCAGGTTGACAGTGAAAACTCGTTGCGTGCAAGAAATCTAAGTTCGCTGTAGCAACAGGTTCAGGAAACCCACCCCATTAGCGAAAGACGTTGCACTCGTGTAGGTGCAACGCACGAAGCACGACCGATCGGAATGCACCGGTAGGAGAGCCTTTCTCTTTCTCTCTTTCCCGTTCTCGTTCCATCTCGTCTTCATCCGTGGCCTCCATTTTCTTTTATTGTTCCCGATCGTGCGAGATTTCCTGCTGCATCGAATCGGCCGCTCGATCGGACCGGACCGTTTTAGATACGTGCCAGGGAAATGATGTTTCCTGCGGCCCCGTTAATTGCACCTAACGAACGCTTCGCTGCTTCTAGAAAACACACCGGTTACCCTTTTTTACGGTAAATTATTTTTAAAACATTCGACGACCTAAAATATCCAGAGCCTGCGGAAACTACGGAGGGTGTACAACGTTGTTTCGCTGTACGAGGGAATAGCCGACATTCTGGATTTCTGTGGACCTCGAGGAATTTTTCTGAACATCTAGGACTCTTGATTGTGCTCAAGGATACGTTCTAAACATCCAGGAATCTTCAGGAATCTATAGCTTGGGGACTATCTTCTTGGGGAATTCATTCAAAGATATTTTAGTTGGATTTTGGGGCTGTTTCTTGGTCTCTAGGACCGACTGCGGACTTTTAGAATTCTATGTTTCAACTTTAATCTAGGAAAAACCTTTTTCCAAACTTGATTCCTTTTTCCCCATTATTTTCAATGTTAACAAATGGTCGTACCATGATCTCTATATTTTTTTCGTATTCTGCAATGTTTCAACTTTAATCTAAATAATATCTTTTATTAAACTTAATCCCTTTGGTCCATCATTTTCAATGTTAAGAAATGGTCGTATCATAGTCTCTCTATTTTTCCCCCATTCTGCAATATTTAAACTTTAATCTAAGAAATATCTTTTTTCAAACTTAATCTGTTTGTCTCATAATTTTCAATATTAAAAAATGATCGCACCATGATCTCTATATTTTTCTCGTACTCTGCAATATTTCAACTTTAATCTAAATAATATCTTTTATTAAACTTAATTTTGGCCCATCATTTTCAATGTTAAGAAATGGTCGTATCATAGTCTCTCTATTTTTCCCTCATTCTGCAATATTTAAACTTTAATCTAAGAAATATCTTTTTTCAAACTTAATCCTTTTGTCCCATAATTTTCAATATTAAAAAATGATCGCACCAGGATCTCTATATTTTTCTCGTATTCTGCAATATTTCAACTTTAATCTAAATAATATATGTTATCAAACTTAATCCCTTTGGTACATAATTTTCAATATTATAAAATGATCGCACCATGATCTCTCTATTTTTCCTTTATTCTGCAATATTTCAACTTTAATCTAAAAAATATTTTTTGTCAAACTTAATTCCTTTGGTCCATGATTTTCAATGTTAAAAAATGATCGTACCGGGGTCTCTCTTTTTTTCCCTCATTCTGCAATATTTAAACTTTAATCTAAGATATATCTTTTTTCAAACTTAATCTCTTTGTCCCATAATTTTCAAAGTTAAAGAAGGGGTTTCTTGTATTCTGCAATATTTCAACTTTAATCTAAAAAAAAATATTTTTTTCAAACTCAATCCCTTTGATCCACAATTTGTAATGTTAAAAAATGATCGTACCATGGTGTCTCTATTTTCCCCTCATTCTGCAATATTTGAACTTTAATCTAACAAATATCTTTTTTCAAACTTAATCCGTTTGTCCCATAATTTTCAATATTAAAAAATGATCGCACCAAGATCTCTATATTTTTCTCGTATTCTGCGATATTTAAAATTTTAATCTAAAAAAATATCTTGTACAAACTTCATTATTTTGCCCCATAATTTTCAAAGTTAAAAAAGGGTCGTAGCACGAACTCTATATTGTTCTCGTATTCTGCAACATTTCAACTTTAATCTCAGAAAATATCTTTCTTCAAACTTAATCCCTTTGTCCCATGATTTTCAATGTTAAAAAATGGTCGTACCATGGTCTC
Source organism: Lasioglossum figueresi (assembly GCA_028455805.1). Taxonomy (NCBI): domain Eukaryota; kingdom Metazoa; phylum Arthropoda; class Insecta; order Hymenoptera; family Halictidae; genus Lasioglossum; species Lasioglossum figueresi. The sequence goes on from CM052203.1 coordinate 2,005,838, forward strand.
TCTATTTTTCCCTCATTCTGCAATAGTTAAACTTTAATCTAAGAGAAATCTTTTTCAAACTTAAACCCATTGTTCCATGATTTTCAATGTTAAAAAGTGATTGTACCAGGGTCTCTCTATTTTTCCCTTATTCTGCAATATTTAAACTGTAATCTAAGAGAAATCTTTTTCAAACTTAATCTCTTAGTTCCATGATTTGCAATGTTAAAAGATGGTCGAGAAATGGTATAGGAATTTTTCAGAACATCTAAGACTCTTGATGGTGCTGAAGGATACCTTCTAAACCTCCAGAAATCTTCAGGAATCTATAGCTTGGGGACTATCTTCTTGGGGAATTCATTCAAAGCTATTTTAGTTCGATTTTGGGGCTGTTTGTTGATCTCTAGGACCGGCTGCATACCTTTAGAATTCTTTCTGGACAATTAGATCCTTTCTAGAGAACTAGAACTCTCTGTAGACCTTCAAGTCCTTCGTTTCTTTTTAAACCACCAGGACCAGAAACGTCAGATTAGGGGAGCGAATCGAGGGGAAAAGGTACCCCTCTCTGTCCAGTATCTGGTTAGTCACGTGACAGAAACGAAACGGTATTATTTCTAAACAATAATACAGACGATTCTCAAATTCCGAACGAACATTTTTGAAGGCATCTGTTAGAATAGCTCTACATTCCTGTACAGTAAACAAGAGATCAATAGAGGACAATTTTGTTTTCAAACGGTACGTGCTAGTACAACTGGAAAACATCAACGATTCGTTAGATGCAGAGCTATTCCAACAGATACCTTCAAAAATGTTCGTTCAGAATTTGATAATCGTCTGTATTATTGTTTAGAAAACAACGGAGAAGATTTTGAAAATTTGTCATAGTTACAAAGAAATTACAAACTTTTTCGCAGTACAAGTATGACTCGTTCTGCTTCTCTTTAAACATCTCCGAAACTTGTGCGCAGACAAAACAAAGTATCCTACAAATATTGCTGGACTTTTTGCCGTCAATAAGATCCCATAATAAAAAATATAGGTTTCCATTTGAAAAAATAAAGATGATCTTCAAATGACTTTGAAAACGCCACCCAAATAAAAAACTGATACTACCCCCCCTCTTTTCCCCTCGAAATCCTTGGACAAGTGTTTTACAATTTTTTAAATATCTTTCATACTTTTCGAGATATTCGGTTGGAAAGTTTTCAAGTGAACACCCTTTATTTTTGTAAAAGGGGGATCAAGATCTATAAGTATACTGCAAAATCTTAACTAAATCGGTGTTCTATGTGCCTTGCATAGTTAGTCTTTCCAGGACTATTTGCGAACCCTGTAGATCTTCTTCTGAAGTTCCCACGAAAGCTCTCCGAGAAGCTTTAAAATTCTGTCTTCACCCCTAGGACTTTCAGCAACGTCTTTTTCTTCGAACTCTTTCTGAAATTCTTCTGAATTTCATCTGTACTTCCTCTCCAGGGACGCCTCATTCCACCCCGAGGCCCCAGGCATTCGTCACAATTTTTCGACGATATTGTTGAACGTTTGTTGAAAATTGTGGGACGTCGAACGCGTTTCGCCGAGGTAGAAAAATTACATTGACGTGTTTCTCCCTCGTGTTTCCAGCTTGTTCACGTGTTGCACGTGTTACATAAGATCCGCAAGGCTCTCCCACAAGCTTTTCACCCCTGTCTCACCCTTTTCTTTTTTTACTCGCACGTTCCTCCCTTCGCTCGTTGATCGCACGATATACAGGTCGGCCGAGAACCGATAAATCCGTACCGCGAGGACTATTATTGGCGCGCAGAGAGATAAATAAATGCGTGTTCCGGTTAGCGCGATTATTATCGCGACGAATCCGACAACTCGACGATCGATCGATGGATTATCGATCCACGTGGACCTGTTGTGCAAGCTGGGAGCAGTTTAATCTTTTATTCCGTAAACCTCCGAGTATTTCATCATGCGCTGCGATGAAATTAAAAAATTTCATCGTTTCGCATTCTACTTTTACTGTTCTGCCATACTTTCTCCGTTAGTTTCAGCTATAAATCTATTCGTTGTTGTTGGATATTATTAGATTATGTTATTAAATAATCCGCACTCTTTGTATGAACCCACTCAACGGAGTTTGTTTAATAATTAGAGAAGCAGCGCAAGCATTACACGTCTTTACGTTTTAAAAAATTGAAGGATATTATGAAGAAACAACCAACGGTTTCATAAACAAACTGAAATAAACTGATGTTGTATCGATCGTTCCTTGTGTGGAACGATCGATTAATTTTTACATATTTCAACAGATGTTATGCTTTTCTTATAAAAACGAATCAAATGCAAAACAGTAGAAATTACAAAAATTTGTCTACGATAGACAATATGCAGCTTCCGTGTTTTGTAATTAATTCAGACAATTCTTATTTCGCATAGAAATCCGTAGCTTAATCATTATATTAAATTGTTACTCCTAGAATATATACTACCATGCAAAAGAAAGAGCACCCCACCATATTTAACCCTTTGCACTCGAATGGCGACTCTGAGGCGGCAGTAAAAATTGCCATACCATTATTCAAAACAGTTTTAACATTATTAAATTCGTCTGTATTCTATAAATTGTAAAAAGCTCAACTGTTCTATGAGAAAACAGGTTCAATTTGATCTGCACAATGTAAAAAAGGTTACATAGCATAAAAGTGATCTGGGTTGACTGAAATGTCTTGATTTTGGAATTAAAATTGTTTCGAGTGCAAAGGGTTAATAGAAAAGCGTAAAAAATCAAATAAAAACACAGTAAGTTTTGAAAAAGGATTCCGCTGTTTAATCTTGCCAATACTTTAAATGCAATAAATCAATCATTGCACAATACAATTTCTACATAAAGATATTGTTTGTCTTTACATCTTTTAATTATACCGAGTTACGACTTATTCTTTCTTTTGCACAGAAGTGTGCATTGAAAATTGATATATATCGCATTATAATATGGTTAAATATTGCACGCAGGATTTTATTTCGTGTCGAAGAACGATATTCAGTAGATCTTGTTTAAACATAAACCTCGAAAGGGTTAACGCGTATTATCCGCCACGTGGAACAATATTCACAGAAGTGAATATCCCTTGTAGTTCACGCGGCAGAAAATTACAGGGAGCCGCGGCTCTGCGAGCTGTTTTCCTTACCCCTTTCAGTCTTGTTGAATTCAACGAACAAGCTACAGTAATTGTTGTTGCGGCAGGGTTAAGCGTTCATTCCTTGCTCGCGAGGATTTTTTCAAAATCATTCTCCGAGACCGAAGAGAGTGAGAGAACAATCTTTTCCGCCAAGTGAATTCAATTTTCTGATTTTTATCGAGCCATCGCACAATTTTATCGGACTAGCAAACATTAAAAATATCTGGCAAAGGTTCTCCTATAAAAATGGCGACACTAAATTTATTGGTTTTCTCCTTTTCAATATAATAGAAGCTTGAACAGGGAAATGTACTGCATTATATTTCATAAATAAATTTCTAATCAAAATTTCCTGAGACTGCAAAGATGCCTGTTAAAAAGAGTCTATTACTCAAAAGGGGATGATTCTGCGTAAAAGAAACAAGTCGAAATAGAAGAAGATGATGATGAACCCAGAGATATTTAATAACGTAGAAATTGTATGGTCTGTGGTATATTAATTTTCAGTGTTTCTGCAGGGTTAAGTGTTCATTCCTTGCTCGCGAGGATTTTTTCAAAATCATTCTCCGAGACCGAAGAGAGTGAGAGAACAATCAGTTCCGTCAAGTGAATTCAATTTTCTGCTTTTTATCGAGCCATCGCACAATTTTATCGGACTAGCAAACATTAAAAATATCTGGCAAAGGTTCTCCTATAAAAATGGCGACACTAAATTTATTGGTTTTCTCCTTTTCAATATAATAGAAGCTTGAACAGGGAAATGTACTGCATTATATTCCATAAATAAAATTTTAATCAAAATTCCTTGAGACTGCAAAGATGCCTGTGAAGAATAATCTATTTCTCTAAAGGGGATGATTCTGCTTAGAAGAAACAAGTCGAAATAGACGAAGATGATGATGATCCCAGAGATATTTAATAACGTAGAAATTGTATGGCCTGTGGTATATTAATTTTCAGTGTTTCTGCAGGGTTAAGCGTTCATTCCTTGCTCGCGAGGATTTTTTCAAAATCATACTCCGAGACCGAAGAGAGTGAGAGAACAATCAGTTCCGCCAAGTGAATTCAATTTTCTGATTTTTATCGAGCCATCGCACAATTTTATCGGACTAGCAACACGTCAATCCAAATCTCTATTGCGGTGCAACATCAATAACCTTTTCAAGAATGAATTGTTAATTTTTTATCAAATGAAAATGTAATCCTTCCTCGTTTTTCGTAAAATTTATAATAAAACCACTTGCCCTGCGTTCGACGCATAGACACGCCATTGTTTGATTTTAATTCCGCTGCCTGTGAGAGATTTTTAATACTAAATTCCGCCGTTAAGAGGTTAAAAATGGCGACACTAAATTTATTAACCCTTTAGCACTCGAGTGGCAACTCTTTGGCGCCACTAAAAATTGCTGTACCATTCAAAATATTGTTTGCGTTACTATAATATGTTGGTATCTAATGAATCACAAACGTTTAAGTATTGCGTGAGGTATTATATCAATTTCATATTCAGACAAAGATAAGAATTAATATAGAATGGAATTATTCTAGGTCGAAGGATACGTTTAATTTTCCATTTAAAATAGGTCCGAGTGCAAAGGGTTAAGTTTGTCCTTTTC
>CM052203.1:2010702-2039174 GCA_028455805.1 Lasioglossum figueresi
GAGGACCTTGTTCATACTAAAACCATTCAAACGACTGGTTCTGGTTCTTATTGATGTTAGAAAAATCATTTCATGGAAGATGATCGAACAAATTCTTTCAAAATCGTCCACTTCGGATCCGTGACTTTGCAATTATTCCTCATAGTCCACTGTTGAGCACCTTGTTCATACTAAAACCATTCAAACGACCGGTTCTGGTTCTTATTGAAGTTAGAAAAATCATTTCATGGAAGATGATTGAACAAATTCTTTCAAAATCGTCCACTTTGGATCTGTGCCTTTGCAATTATTCCTCATAGTCCACTGTTGAGCACCTTGTTCATACTAAAACCATTCAAACGACCGGTTCTGGTTCTTATTGAAGTTAGAAAAATCATTTCATGGAAGATGATCGAACAAATTCTTTCAAAATCGTCCACTTCGGATCTGTGCCTTTGCAATTATTCCTCATAGTCCACTGTTGAGGACCTTGTTCACACTAAAACCACTCAAACGACCGGTTCTGGTTCTTATTGAAGTTAGAAAAATCATTTCATGGAAGACGATCGAACAAATTTCTCTGAAAACCACCCACTTCTCCATAGTCCACCGCTGAGGACCTTATTCACACTAAAACCACTCAAACAACCGGTTCTAGTTCTTTTTTAAGTTAGAAAAATCATTCATTAAGCGCATTTTGTAACAAAAATCGCGTATTTAGACACGTAGTTATTTTTCTAAGACAGCACAACTCACTTCAGTTCGCTACTGCAGCCACACACTTTTCAGTTTAACTTGATAATTATAGCGCAAGATGCTGAAATTCCAGTGGTAGGATTTTCGTCTTTTTGGCCACCCGGTGGTTCTAACGTTGAGGAAATCGTTGCTGGAACATTCCAAAAGAGAAACCCACGAGTTCCTGACCGTCTTCCTGTTTCCATTTCAGTCGCCGCACATAGGGAGCTTGCCGGCGTTGCAGGAATTATGGTTGGATCATAACGGGTTGCAACACTTGCCGCCGGAGATCGGCGAGTTGAAGACGCTCGCGTGCTTGGACGTCTCCGAGAACCGTCTGGAAGACTTGCCCGAGGAGATCGGAGGTCTGGAGTCGTTAACGGACCTGTATTTATCGCAGAACATCATCGAGAAGTTACCTGACGGCCTGGGGCAGCTTAAAAAGCTCACTATTCTCAAGGTCGATCAGAATAGGCTATCTACTTTAAATTCGAACATAGGCAGGTGAGAAGAGATCACGTTTGCACCTCTCTTTAAAGCTCACAGTGGTCTGGAAACCTGTTTTTCGTGGGTAAAATTTAATTTTTAACTTTTCCACGACTGCGGATTTTACGCATTGGTCCAGGCCACTGTGCATCGCTTCGAAACAACAGATTACAGTGGTACCTTTTCTGTCCACCAGGTGCGAGAATCTGCAAGAGTTAATTCTTACTATAAATTACCTATTAGAACTGCCTGTAACTATAGGGAGACTTCATAATTTAAATAATTTGAACGTGGACGAGAACAAGCTGAAGTCGTTGCCGCTCGAGATCGGTAAGGGAGTCTCCCGAATCAAAGAACAAACGGTGTTCCGTTACGGTACAATAATAGCGTCGTTCGTTTGTCTTCAGGAAACTTGAAGAAGTTAGGCGTACTATTTTTAAGGAACAATAAACTGCAGTATCTTCCGCCCGAGATTGGACAGTGCACGGCCCTGCACGTCCTCGACGTATCCGGTAACAAGTACGCGATGTTTCTTCTTCTCGTTGATAATCGCGCTCTGGTTTCTCTGCGTCGCAACTATTAACAACGTGTTTCTGACCCGCAGACTACAATACTTGCCATACTCGTTGATTAATCTGAACCTGAAGGCGGTATGGCTGAGCGAGAACCAAGCTCAGCCGATGCTCACGTTTCAAACCGACATCGACGAGGAAACGGAACAGGAAGTGTTAACCTGTTTCCTGCTGCCGCAATTAGAAGTCCATCCTGATGGTTAGTGCGTCGATATTATTCCGACTCTTGTTGCTTTCGCTGCGTGTCTGACATCTATTTGAATTTCCGCGTTTCCACAGCCATCGAGGCCGGCGATTTTCGAAGCAGCGACGACGAGGGCTGGCAGGAAAAAGAAGCGTCGCGAACTCATTCCGTCAAGTTCACGGACGAAGCTCCGGAAACCGATAAGGAGGTGAGCAAGCTGCTAGTAAGCGCTCCTAAATACATTAGGTCCAAGTTTCGGACGCTACTGTGGTACCTGACGTGCTGTTGGAGACGTTCTTACTTGTACGACTCGCTGTATGATAATTACAACAACTAAGAAACGAAACGATAGTGTCTTATTCACGCACCCAAGAAAACCACGCGTCGCCCTCTCGCTCTGTCGCTTTGTCGCACTCTCTGACGCTGACACGCTCACGCAACGTCCTTTGCCGTTATATTTCAGACGCCGTTCGTGCGACAGAACACGCCGCACCCGAAAGAACTGAAAGCCAAAGCTCACAAACTGTTCAGTAAAGGAAAGAGCGACAGCCGGTCCGCGTCCACCGAAGAGCAGGTAACTTCTTCGTGGAGCTCGATGCTGTAAACTGTAAACTGTCTGTCTATTTGTCTAAGCACTCTGAGAACGTGGTGTTGTTCTTTCAGGACGTGTCTCAGACCTTCGGTCTGGACAAGGCCGAGAACGATATATTTGGACAAGGCAACGACTTGGATTTGGACGCCTCGGAACAGGAGCCAGCGAAACCTGAGTCCGTTGAGAACGAGGAAACGCGAAACGTACCTGGAGCGGACGGTAGCGGGGACGTTCAATCGAGCGCCGAGCCAGAAGTGATTCCTAATCAATATGCTACAGATGCGTACGCGGTATGTGGTTGTATCGGTGATAGATCAATTTATTTATTTGTTTGTTTATTTACAATTGGCGTTGTTCTCTATATTCTCGGCAGAACGCGAGGATCGACGTATCGGAGTCGAAGGACAGGAACGATAAGGAGGATGACGAGTCGGAAAGCGAAGAGGGACAGAGACACGTTGAATTTTCGATAGCCGAAGGAGCCGACTACGAATCTGCCGGCGACGCCAACAGACCCAACAGGCTTCATCGTAGAGACACTCCGCATCATTTGAAAAATAAACGCATACACGCGTCCGTGGACAAGGAGAAGGTAGCTTCGATCATCGCGCAGGTAGTGCTTCCTTATCTGAAACAGAAATTTTCACTGATTGGAGGCGTGTCAATATTGCTCGATGCACTTATGCTTCTTTTATACGCGACACAGGCACTTATGAAGAAGAACGACGACGCTCCGGCGCCCACGCCAGCAGCCACAGAATCTACTGAAATTTACGACACGCATAGTCAAGGTAAAGCGATATGTTCGACGCGTGACACTGTACTGGTTTCGTAGAACAATCTTTTTCCAAATGTTATTCACTCTCGTTGCAATCGGCGAGTTTGCTGCGTGTTCCTACAATGCGTCGAATGGTGAACGCTCGCGAACTGACGCACCGTCGCCTCTTAATCACCGACAGCAAACAGAAATACCACGATAAGATACACTCGCGTTTTTGTTTCTCTTATCCGATATCTTATCTCCAGTCCAATTACCGATATACGCCGTAGTTGGGGCGAATCTACTCGGCCGAGCAGAATATTACCCGGCGATTGTGCTTTGAAAAAAAGAGAGAACATCTCGACGATAGGCGACACTGTTTGCGTCGATAGGAATTTTCAAAAAAAATATGCCCAGAAGATACAAATGTTACATACGGAAGAAGAAAAGTTACGGTTCAATCACTAGATTGACGCGGTTTAATTACGCTTATGGTATATGTCGGATATCGAGATAAATTTAATCTTTGTACAGGTGCGACATCTGACGCTGAGCCGACGATAGAAGTCAGGGAGGAACAATATGAGATTCATATAGAGAGAACAACGGGCGGTCTTGGATTGTCAATAGCTGGTGGTATCGGTTCAACCCCTTTCAAGGGTGACGACGAAGGCATTTTTATTTCCAGAGTTACCGAAGGTAAATCCGTTCGGCCCACAAAGCCCGAGTAAAACGCTAGTGAATTCGCGGAACAGCTACCTACCGATTTCGATGAATTTTATGTTTGTACTTCTAATCGTGTCGCTATCGTGGAAAGGAAAAACCTGTTGATAATGGAAGGGTAGATAGCTGTTCTCCAGGTTCACCGAAAAGTCGTCGATTTCAATTGCTATTCTAACACGAACACGGTTCAACTTTTTCAGGTGGACCCGCAGATTTAGCAGGTTTGGAAGTAGACGATAAAGTGTTATCTGTAAATGGAGTTTCAGTAGTGAACGTAGGCCACTATGACGCTGTAGAAGTTCTAAAAGCATGCGGAAATGTTCTTGTACTAGTAGTTCAGAGAGAAGTGACGAGGATAGTACCGCCGTACGAACAGGTACTATATTTACGAATGTACATTACCCGTTGTATACTTAACGCTCTGTCTTTATCATGGTTCCGCAGACATCATCGAGGAAGGACTCGGTGTGCTCTAGTCTGAGCACAAGTAGAGCTCCAAGCGCGACCTCCCACGTTTCATCCACCGGTTTACCGCATAATTTAGAAAATGGCGACGCTTCTTTACCCCACGATGGAATTAAGGTATGCGCAACACTTTTGCCAAAGCATTCGCGAACGTAATCGTTAAAATACACATTTATTTGAACTTTATTCGTTATTTTAATCAGTCCAAGAAAATTCCGGAACCCATATCCACGGTCAAAGCAGGTAGCGAACCAATGGTGTCGGTTCTTGTTCATACAACATTAATACGGGACCAAAATGGACTTGGATTTAGTATCGCTGGAGGAGAAGGTTCCCCACCGTTGAAGGATAATAGCGATGTAAGACGAATCATTGTTATTTGTACTGGCAATTAGGGATGGGATCAAGTTCAACGAATCTGAGTCAATTTCGATAATCAAGTTTTATTTCATGGGCTTCGATTACTACTTAAAAGCAATAATGTTTCAATGATTATATTTGAAAAGTGTTAATTTTATACAAACTGATATCGAACCTCGGAATGGGTACTTACAAGTTTCGAAAAGATACTTATAAGTACTTGGATGTAGAAAGGAATCGAATCTTTTTCAAATCTTTCGCAAGTAGTACCCGAATCTTGGAAATCAGAACTGCATAGTGAGTTTTAAGCAGTTTATTGATTAAACTCTTAACTGTTAATAAAAGTTTCTAGTCTGTTCGACCAATTTCTATTTTTCGAAGTACTTACAGAGAGTTCGAATTCAATCAATCAAAGTTTAAACCTGTTTCCGAGGTGATAATTTCTGAGGAATAAGTTTCGAAGTTTGGTTTCAGACTTATTGCCAGGGTTAATACATATCTTTTTCTGTACTCGCTTTCTAAAACGCTCGTACAATTTTTAGGCGATATACATCTCGAGAATAACCGACGGAGGTGTAGCGCAGAAGGATGGTAAACTGATGGTTGGGGATAAAGTGATATCTGTGAGTAGACACTCTGTTTAATTCGCAGGATCGACTTTGTCAGTTCCTCGTGTCTCACAGAGGCTCGTTCTCTCTTTCAGATAAACGGAGTGGAGATGAAAGGTGCGAAGCACGAGCAGGCGGTGGCTTTGTTGACGGGTTTGGAGAGATTCGTTCGTCTGGTGGTAGAGCGTGAAATACCGGTTTCGCAGGCGAACGCGTCGATAGTGGTAACACCTTCGGAGAAATCGCCCCGCGTGATTGGTGCACCGAAACCGTACACCGGGTTGTACAATGCCAATAGTTATATAGCGAATAGACCAGGTTACACCATACGGCGTTCGATGGACGCCGACAGAGCTTTGTCGCCGAGTCCCACAGCGAAAACGCCACCGCCTATGAAAATCGAGAGCGCCGATGTGCCGAAAATGAACGGCGTCACAGAGTCCGGGAATATTAAGCACGCATCCTCGATATCGCCAAGTCCGACAAATAGCCAACCTCATCCGCAACCCGCCCCGAGACATAGCATTTCACAGCCGACGATTACCATGAGCACGACCGCGAGCACCACGCCCACGCCCACCGCAGAGCCTAGATCGACCTCGCCCCAGGAGGACATACAGGTACCGAAGCCAATCACCAACGAAGAATTTCAGGCTATGATTCCCGCTCATTTCCTACGTCCCCCCACATCCTCGCCATCGCCAGATTTCCATCAAGGCCCTATCGTGACGGTGACGATAAAGCAGCCTGATAATTTACCCGGAGACGTTAACTTCCCTCCGGCTCCCACCACACTTGGTAAAGTTACTGAGACCATCACAAAGAGCACTCTCACCGAGACCGTCGTGACTAGAGTGACCGACAACCAGTTGGTACAACCGGTGATCATCGAGGTATGTGCCTGGTAGTTAGACGCATGACGTTCTTCTTTCTTACTATTTTTTTTTTGTTCGGGGGGGGTTGTTTTTATGTTTTCTCTCTTTTCGATTGAATAGATTCACAGATATTATTCGCAGAGACATTTTCCGATGAAACTTGCCGAAAGATTGTTCAAGATACTTGTCAGGGTTATTCTCTTTTGTCTTTGATATGGGAGAGTCGAGCACACCTTCGAGTCAAACTTCCATACTAACATGTGCAGTTCGATATAACTTATTTCCATGCTTGGATGATAAACACGATATAAATGTTGTTGTCGTGTTCGAAACTCAGTCACGACGACAGTAATCCCTCCGAAGAACATCTCGTTGCCTGTCCCGGATAATTGATAAACGTTGGTGGTAATGCGGTCTGCATATTATTGCATGCATCAAGCAAGAAAATTATACTTTCATGATCTGGTCAGAAGTGTGAAATAAGATCCATCCGGTGGAACGTCTTATTAAAATTTTAATCGACCGAGAAGCCTGGTCGAGAAACATCGAATATCGTTACGAAAATGATTATTTCATTAATTTATACTTACTGCATGCTGAATCGATTGGTATCGTTTCGATGTGTTGAAAAGATTTGTTAAACAATTTGGTTGTTACATGGGTTGTTGTGTTTGTTTGACACTGATTGCTTATCCTCTGGCATGGAAATAGGTAAGTAGTATAAACCACAAGAATATTCTCCTCTTCTACCTTTCACAGGCTGAACCAATTGCGCATGTAAATACAGTTTACAAAATTATATATTATTACAATCCTTTTTTCTCTCTCTCTTTCTCTATCTATTTCCATTCATTCTACAATTCTATAATGTTCTTCAAACTAATCCATTTTTACTCGTCACATCTTTACTTGTCATACTTCGTTTAAAACATTTCGAAAATATATTCCACCGTCGAAACGATCCGTTCAAGTAATTTATGTACCTAAACTTTAATTATTCAGGATGTAGTCCTTGTCAAAGAAGGATCTCTAGGATTCAGTATCATTGGGGGTACGGACCACTCTTGCACGCCATTCGGTGCGAAGGAACCTGGAATTTTTATATCTCACGTAAGCACCCCAAACTTTTCTTAACACTAGGTTTACGGAGCACTAGAAATAACTATTTCGTGAAAATAACAAGAACGTGTCTATAAAAATTTTCAGCTATTTCTTTTAAGAGGATGGACTCTTGTTGTCGCAAACCTAGTGTTAATAATTTCATAGACGATGCACGTCAATTGGTGCTAATTTTTCTTTTCTCTAGGTCGTCCCTGGTGGCATAGCTGCGAAGTCAGGAAAGTTGCGAATGGGTGATAGAATATTGAAAGTGAACGGTACAGATGTAACAAAAGCGACACACCAAGAGGCTGTGATGGAACTTCTACGGCCGGGGGATCAAATTGTGCTCACTGTTCAGCACGATCCGTTGCCAGACAATTATCAGGTAATTGTATTTCGAATACGTTCGCTTAAAACGCTTGCTAACATTGCACAACAATTCTGCTTTCTAACTATGAGACAGCTTCTATAGTTCGATACACGCTTCAGAGTGCAATTCTACAGACCACGAATTCACAAGGAATGCGCGTACTGTATCACAGCTTCACTCGGATATCGAATATGTCAAGTTGAATAGCAATCTCGCGTTCTATCCGAAGGAAAGTAGGCTGGATTGACAGTCGGATGATACGAGTATAAAGTCTATCGATTTCTCTCATGCACTTCACGTTTGTCGGACCGATCGAAAATCTTTTTATGCTTACCGATCGGTTTTTATTGTCTGCGAACATTCTGGCACTCGGTGCTTCACTCTCATCGATTCTCACACTTAATGCCATTGTCTATAATTTGTTCCACAAGCTGGTCGAAATAGAGTACATCCCTGTGACAGTAAGTACTCAATCTACTTGACCTACAATCGTTTTCATTTCTCGGTGTGTTGCGCTTCATCCCCTCTGATCCGCTTCTGCAAGCAAGCTCGCCACTGAATCACGAGCAATCGCTTTCATGCTTAGGCTGGGATCGCATAGAACTCTCTAATTGCCATTTAAATCGCACTTGTACAATATACTGGATCATCCTGTAAGTCGCGTGTCGTTTATCAATGGTCAGGTTAGGTTAGGTCAGCGGATTTTATGCAATTGCAATAAAAATGAGTAGGTGTAAATTAAAACATTAGACGAATTTAAAAATACTGTTACATTATTTTCAACCCGTTGAACATATTAAGTTGGTTGCGAATCAGGCGGAACATTTTTATTTTGCATTAAGATCCGCTGTCTACTTGTTAACGCTTTAACTCCAGTCTAATGTTTTAAATTGTGGAATTATTCGTCAAATTCATTTATTTGTATGTATATCATTTTTAAAAATGGCTACATGTTTGGATAGATACACTTTCTGTGCTCCGCAAGCCTAGTGTTAAAATTGTATACTTGAGATACGGTAAGAAGTAATGACTTATGGGATGACCAAACTACTACTCGTTCGTAAGGATTAAGAGTCGGTGTGTACAAGCTGTTCAATAGCGTGCAGTAGAATCGATGCTGATTGTTTGCGGCATTTTAGGAATTGGTCATCACGAAAGAGCCAGGCGAGAAGCTGGGCATGCACATCAAGGGTGGTCTGAGAGGACAGAAAGGAAATCCCATGGATCACACGGACGAGGGTGTTTTTATATCGAAAATTAATTCCGGCGGCGCGGCTAAAAGAGACGGAAGACTGAAGGTACTTTCGCTTGTGCATTCCACGAAATTTCTATAGTTTCAGTTAATAAAGTGTATTGTATTTCATAAAATTAATATCACATTGTCGGAATTGTAGGTGGGCATGAGACTATTGGAGGTGAACGGTACGTCGTTGCTGGGCGCTACTCACCAGGAGGCAGTGAACATACTTCGGTGTTCTGGGAACACGATCACGCTGGTTGTCTGTAAAGGATACGACAGGAGCGAGGTCGAGCCTCTTTTTCCAGTGGTGGACGGAAGAGAGTCGAAAGAGTCGAAGACGTCGAAGGATTCGAAGGATCCCTCGGCGGATGGCAACAAGTCCTTGTCGCAAAGCGTCTCCAGTTTGGATCGGGACGACGAGGAGGCTGCGACACTTAGACAGGAGCAGGAGATGAAGGCAGAACTCGTTGCGTGGGAACAAGAAGAAAGGGAGCGTGCTCTGATCGAGCACAGAGAAAAATCTACACCGGAAAAAGTATAAACTTACTTTCTCTCTCACATGTTTGTAGGTGGAAGACGATATTAATCATTCGATTACACGCGCAGGTATTAGACGTAGTAAGAGCAGCTGAATCATTAGTCAGCAAATCAAACAGTCCCGTGGACATGGTGCCACCGAAATCACCGGGTGGCACCAAGGATCTCAAAACGACTACGATCGTGATGAGCAAACATACTTTAGCACCGCAAAATACAAATGTGAGTATCCCTGTTTCGCATTGAGATGTACGTGTACGCATGGTGTTGATAGCATCGATTAATATATTCAGGCAGTGGTTAATTTTACTAACAAGTCGTCTTGGTTTCTGTATGGATATAGCATTCGGTTGAACAGAACGTTCATGCGTTTTTATTCGATATAGATTCAGAAAATGATTTGTTTAATCAAGACATCATTTCCATTAGTCTCTATTAATATTAGTCTTTTAAAGTACACAATTAAGTTTAGAAAAACAAAAAAATAATTACAATTTACACGATTATAAAACGCACGAACTTTCCGTTTTTTATTTTGTAGTTTGTATATAGAGAACGTTAGATGGTTTCGATATGATTTGATTTCCTGTTAAGCCAGTATTTATGATGTACGAGACGTTGATATACGTAGATTACTAAATTTTGATTTTGCGGAACCGTTTTGCCCTCTTCTGTTGTAGTATTCTATATTTTACTGGTAGAACAACGTAGACCGACGTTGCATTTGATTTGAAGCTTGATCTCTAGAAAGAGCGCATGGTCTTTACATTTGATTAACAGTTAATAATCATACATCGATCTCCTCATACTGTGAATGCGCGTGTATGCTGCGGATACACGTATATGTATAATTTATTAACAGAAACGATTACACTCTTTATTAATGGCATTAGAACAAAAGGAGGGACGTACCAAAATATTTCATTTCACGAAGGCGAACCTTATAAAATGATTATAGTACAACGACACCGATCGAAATCACAGCTCCTACCTAACAGCTCGTAGAATAAAAAATTCTATCCCATACCATCGGACTGTACATTACGCATCTGTCGCATCTTTATACGTGTTCGCATAAAAGCATGAACAACTGTAGTAGTTCTCATTTAAATGTATCTCATTAGTTCTCATTAAAAAAAAAAAAAAAAAGAAATCGACCGATCTGTGTTCGCAATGCATCGGATAAAATGATAACGATAGAGGAAGAATAAAAAGAGAGGATGAGCGCAGCGATCTCAAAAAGACACATCGAGATATATTATTTCTTCGACACTTTGAATTCACGCTCGCAATAAATGTTGGATTGAATTTCCCCCTGATTCTTCGTCGCTAGAACACCGAATCATTGTATTATTTTCCCCTTTTTCATCGTGTACGCCGGACACGAGACTCATTAACTTATTTGTTCATACATATGTGACGCATGAAAGTGTACAATTTTGTCAGTGTTCTTTAGCGTCGCATGCTCTCCTGAGCAGCAAAAACAAGAGATATTTCACCTGTTTACAGACAGTGGAAGGTGATAGCGCTACTTTGGCTGCCCTCTAACAGGAGTGAGTCGTTCGACCCTCTACTCATTTCCCCTGTGTCTACGTCCATACCTCTGAATCCGCAGGACTGTGCTATAATGAATTATTCTAAGGAATAGTCATATCGTTAAGAGGTCTTTCTACCGTTTCAGGTGTGAACAACTCGGAAATTAGTCGCATTCTACAGCAACGTGCTGAATTGTCAATGATCTTGGCTTTATCTATCCTTTGAAACTTGTTTGTTCTCTGTGAAAATCAGGCTTATCCTCTCGTTAACGTCCCAGAGAACAATGTCGATCGAATTCGAGATACAAACGCGCTCGAAGCGAATCAAAATCTGTCTGTAAAATGGAAGTTGCAGGTTCTAGACTGATTATTCTCGAGCTTGAAGTAGGAAGACCCCTTAATCTCGCATATAATCATTGTTTATTGCGTTCCATGAGCATCACACTATTATACAATTTTAACTATCGTTACTCCGTTTGTTACTGAAACTGCCATTATAATGTTAAGTGTATTATTGCGAACACGCTGACTGGCTGGATTGGTTCTGTGATTGGTTTCTTGCTTTTGGCCCGAGATGAGGGATGATAAGAATTATAATCATCACAGAGAATGTGATATATCTTCCTTAGCTACAGACTCTCGTGTACATATATGTATGTATATCGTCGCCTCCTTCGTTTGTGGATATATAAATAATATATATATACATATATTATACAGACCGATTCAGCTGAGTGTGCCACGGAAATTACTTGTCGACTATTTGGTATATGAAACATTTGTTCGCGTACCAAATGGTCTGCAAGTAATTGAAGTGGCACAGTTGGCTGGATCAGCCTGTACATACCGGTTGAGAGATGAAGAACATGAGAGAAAATATTTCTGTGATAGGTAGACAGAAGTCGAATAGACAAAAAACGTTCCCGCGTGTTTAACGGATATTTTTTAGCTATATTTGTACATTGATTCTTAGAATTGTTTTGCAGTCTATCTGATGAAAAATGTTAGAGAAATGTATGTACGACGACGGGTGATTGTTGTAAAATGTATTGAGCTTAAAAGAATATTGTGTGAACTTCTGCTGGGTACCACGACGAAAGTTACAAGAGAAAGAGGAACTGTAATGACAGTGGAGAATTGGTACTGTTAGTCACAGAACCGAGGCTACGCTCGGTCAACTAAACAATTGATTATTCGGTATTCTGATCACACATACATATATGTATACTCGCTTTCGTGAGTGACGGTACCCGTGAATGCGTGAGTGTCAAGTTGAAGTATATTAATTTACTTTTAAGTCGTTGCTACATCCAATATACCGAAGACTTGCATTCCACGTAAGAAATAATTGTCACTGTCATTAACGTGTTCCCTTTTGTGATACATGACATAGCAACAAGACAGATCAATAGACTAGATTTCTATTTAAAGAGAAACTTTGTTTCGAAATGTTGTCTTTTATATTACAGAAGCATAAAGATTATTTTATAGCTGTACAAAAAGATTTGAAGCGTAACGTAGATGATCGATGCATGTATCACTAGCTATAGAAGTGTACCCAAGAATATCTGGTTTTAATTACTATTACCTTATTATAGAACGTTGTACAGTTGAAGCAAGGAAGGTGGACGACACGTCCGCAACGGACGTGAGAAAATTATTGTTTGATAAGGTGTCTATACGTCTAGCATACTTTCTGAGTTACAAATGCTAGCACTCATTGGATGGTCACTGGCTGCAGTAAACTCATATCATTATTGAAATATAAATCAGTGTACTGTATTCTACAAATTTTCTATAAATGTTACATGTTGACATTAAATCTAATGGACCAGATGTTTATATATTATTACAAAGTATCAGAGTAAGATAGTATTTATCTAACTTACAAAAAAGAAAGAAAATATAAATAAAAAAGAGAAATGCTATGGAAGAAAAACAAAGAAAGAAAAATATTAAACAATGTTAATGTTGAAGTTTCAGTTGACCGACGTGTAATAAAACGAAAGATACATGCAGTGCTTTATTAATCGAATGTGTCAATGCGCCAGGTTCTTCTGAAAAAAAAATAGTTCTACAAACATATATACATATATATTATTATCTTTATCATATTAAGATTATAGACCGCGGGAGAAGTACGTTTTTTCATGTTCATATTCGTAGTGACACGAAAAGAGATCACAACACACACACACACACAGACACAGTTCCTGTTAATCGGTCGGAGTTTGTTGGATGAAAAAATCGATTAACCGATAATAGTAGCGTCATTTCAGAATTTCTTGAGATGCATTGATACAGAGAGTTGCGGAGGGATGAAAGCATAGGGTACAAATGCGAAGTAACTTTATAAAAGAACAAAACGGAAGGGTATAACGAACAAGATTATGCGCGAAGCTGCATGAATTGTTGCAATAATAGTACAATTGATATATAATACTGAATGTATAGATGGTAAAAAGGCAAGAGAAAAGGAACGTAAAAAAAGCAAAAGAAAAATATCACGATGATTGCATAAATAAGTTCGAAACCGATTCATTTTTCATTTTCTGATATAGATTTTGTATGAGATGTAGTACTGAAAATAAATCTGTTTTTAAAGTATAATAATTCGCTAGTCCCTCCACAGTTGGAGATGTACCAGCGCGTAGAATTTGCCTAGCGTAGAAATTCAAGTACAGCTTTTCCGAGTGTAATAGCAGCTTCAACCGTCGAATTTTTCTTGTACGATTAGCTCTGTGCGTGAGGCGTCGCCGACTTGATAATACTAATACAATTCTTGGTGTTATTTACTCAGTCGCTAAGGAAAGAAAGAGCTGGGACACAAGTGGACTATTCGTCGAGCAAGTCTCAAGTCTCTGCCACTACCTTGCCCTCGCCAAGGAAAAAAAGTTCTATACCAAAGCGTAGCATTACCTTCGCTGATCTTCCTCCTCTTTCGAAAGAGTCGACCGATCATAGTTCTCCCATCAACAAAGAGAAATTCATGTCCGAACCTACTCCTCCGCCAACTGGAGTCTCTTCTCACAAAAGGGTCTCTTATCAGATCCCCGCAGAGACTCGAACGCGTTTCAAACTTCCTCCAACGCCTCTGACTGCTCCCGAACCCGCGAGGCATCTTGGCACTTCGACCTCCTTTAGCAAACCGCAGAACGCACGCTCTGTTGGTGGGAATAATCAGGTTGAGGTGGGTTCAACAAGCATGTTTAACTAGCTCTAATTATGCGGTTATACTTGACTTACTCAGCACTGAGAATGCTGGTACGTTTTCTTACTTGACTCGTAGACTCTCTTTCTCAATTTATACGGACCACGGTAAGAGCCACCAATGGAATTGTCTTTCTACGATGAAGTTTGCATGGCGCATTAGAAATCGAGATAATTCCACTGGTATCTCTTTTATAGCAATATTACATAAAATGCATTACACACTGGATACACTTTGGGAATTCTCCATGCATTAGCAAGCATGTAAAACAGTAACAGGTGGAAGTATGGGGTGAAACATTGCCAGTTGTATTAACAATAGGATGAAGATACACTCTAACGAATAATATTACTGCATGCACTTCCGTTCGAAGTTTGTTATATTATTTTGACGAATTGTATTGTATGATTTTGTTGGTAATATGAAGTTTTAAAATACAGCTTTCGCCAACTACGTCACCAACCCCACCGTTAGTGAAGATGTCGGTTAGCGATAAGAAGAAATTGTTTGAAAGTGCCATGGAGGAACATATGAAACCTTCCCCTAAAACAGGTCTGGTATTAATCGAAGCATTCAATTAACTGAGCTCTCGTGACATTGGAAAACTGAATATTCTTCTTCTATATTTTAGACAAAGTATTCAGTTTCCTCAGTCAGGATGAGGTAGAGAAAATGAAACAAGAAGAAGGTGAATATTCTTTCTCCGCTATATTTTTCGATATGCAAATCATTAATGATTACATATTATTATTGTATTCAGAGAAGAAAATCGCAACGTTAACACGGGATGAATTAAAATCCTGGGCACAGCTCGATGAAAACGAAGGTCTAGAAGATTTGGAGGAATCGCTCGAAGATCGGGATAATCGACGGCCTAAGTAAGCTAAGTTGTACTCATTCTGCATTTGACAGTGTGGTGATTAAAATTCCTTTTACCCTATTATTTCTTTCTTTGTTTGGATCTTTTCACATATCTGCATACCATTCAGTGATACGAATGAAAAGGGAACAGAAAAGAATGCGGAAATTCCAAACTGTATACAGAAACAAAATTCATATCTTGAACTTCGTTAGAGATGAAATACGTTCATCGTCTTAATTCGGAAAGAAAAAAATATTCATAATTTCCATTCATTTGTAAGATGTGTACTATTGTTTGAAACTTGTTATCGTAGCGAGCTGGATCTCAATAGATCTTAAATAGATCTCGATCACTTGTGACAAAAAGTATAAAGAGACATAATTTAGGTTAGTGTATTTACACGAGTATTATACAGCACTTCTCTACTTAATTCACGTTATAGTAGCTTGTCACGTACCTTTGTACATAGCAGTGTAAAACGATGTAATTATACAAGCTACACTTTCCATTTGTAAGGTGTTCGATCTCGACTTTGTTTCTTTCTTTTATTACGTATAAGTATTTCTCGAGGCAGCTGTTTTCATCTTTTAAATTAAATACATAAATGAAGATTGTAAAATTGATTATCGATCGAAATGGTTCAGAACATATGCAGATGACATATTATTTTTATAGCCAAGTTTATACTTGAAAAAGAGAAATGCAATGACATATACAGAGTGTGTCTGAACACTGTGTACATATCAGTATTTTTTATATCCACGACAATCTCAAATTCCTACATGTATATACATATTATATATTATATATCTTGTAAACGGGTGCTTATTGTTTTGACTATTGTTTGATCACATTATGCATGCTTTGTTAGATCCAGCGTACAAGTAATTTTGATATGTTTTAGCGATTGCTTTCTTTTTTTAATCGAATAACGTATACTTGTACATAGACTGACGAGATTCACATTGTACCTTGCAGTTAAGGTTGTGGTTATGCTTACAATTGCATAATAAAATTACATATCTCACTTGATTAAGACAAGGTGATAGGTTTACGAGGATTATGCGTATTGAAATTATACTTTTTTCACCCGCACAACAACAAAAAGAGAGAACGTATGCTTCAGCACATGATTATCACACGCACTGCAAGCAAAGCGCACCTAAAAAACATTATACATATTATTAATTATAACTCGACCGCGGATCTCTATGCAAATTGACATTCTCTCACGTGAGAAGAAATGCTTCCAGCTCACGCTAGAATGATATATCTGTAAACGCATACGCATCCGTGGTCCGCATCGTTATTTATTTAACACTAACATCTATTCTATCCATGGTATTATTTTTAGAAGAACAAAAGCGCATCCGCTGAACAAGGCAAAATGTCGCGCGCGCATTAGAATTACTTCTTAGAGTCCTCCTAGCACCTACCTATTATTACACACGCTCTGTTACATAGATTTAGGTGTTGTGTAGTGTAGTCTGATTTTTTTTTTCTGTAATTTTAATCGTTTGTATATAAGTCATGTAATATCCTACTTTTTTTTTTTAGTTTCTCTTCCGCCTTTGTACACACCTGAACGTCGCTTTTTTTTGTACCTCGTTTTTATTTTTCTTCAAACGAATAAACATTCAAACATTTGGCACATGTATATGATTTGTCAGTGTGCATGCTCGTTACCTTGCAGTAGCCGACTGAGCTCGCGAAGTTCGATCCCCATTCTGCAGAACCTTCCGAGCAGTGTACGGACAGCGAAAGCAGAACGTCGCTTGAAGGAGAGATTGGTACAGGAGGTATTGATTTTATATTGAATCTTTTTAATCATTGTAATTCGTTAACGATGTACATGTATATAAAGAAATGTTCATGTGTACTACGTCTATTACAAACACCGTGTTTCGAACAGAATTGGACACAGGTCATGGCATTGTTTAAGTGTGCGAAACTCGCTTTCTAAGTAAATCTTTTCGACAAGGCTATCTAAACGATATACTGCGATATATATATATGGTATTTAGTGATCGATTGAAATGATTCAATGCGAATAAGAAGAAATAGAGACACAGAGAGATATATACATATTTACTTTGACCGGTGAACAGTAAAGAAATCTCCACTACAAAGGTAATATTAGCTTTCTAACGATCTTCTTGATTTGTAGGGCATCGTATCGGATGAGGATGAAGAGGATCATTTGAGTCCTGCTGAGCAAAGGGCACTCAGAGCAGAGAAACGAGCAGCGTGGAGACAGGCGCGTTTAAAGTCCCTCGAACAAGTACAGTATACGTTCTCTTCTTCCTTCTTTTGTTCGATCTGATCCTTCGTGCCAGACCTACCGAGCACTACGAGCACCTAACTTGTAATTTTAACACACTCTTGCTTGCGCTAGTAATCTTTCCCTTCTCTTCTCAGGTATTCTGGTAACTCTAACGTTCTTAAGTAATCTTCATATTAATTGTAAACTTTGTTTGTAGGATGCGCTCCAGGCGCAGATAGTAATAAAGAAAATGAGCGAGATGATGGACACCACGCAAAATAAAACCGACACAGCAACGGATTCGATGGACGCTGTCAGTCCTGTCCTGGAACCAGAAAAGCCAGCCGATGTAAGCATACGCGGGGATCATGCTCTCGCATCCACTGAGATCTATATACGATCAGCCGATTAACTATTTGAATCCTCTAACTAAGTTATGCGTGTCTGAGAAACGAATTAACCAGCATCACTGATATAAACCGCGATACCCGGTCGATTTAACCAGATATTTATTTACTAATTACTTCTTTGCTCTCGTCTTGTGGCTCCTAACATTTTAGTGTTCGTTCTGTCGATTACCTTGATGTTATGTAACTACAACACCACCTTCTTTGTCTTGCCTTACCAATATAGTTCGCTACTACGTTACGGCCGTCTAGCGCAGATTTCCCCAAACTTGCTGTACGCAGCAAGGTGGGTCCCCCTAAAGAGATACGCGAATCGGAAAAAGTAGTGGACGAGAAGGTCACTCGACGTACCGAAGAGTATGTGGATGAGGTGACGGGTGAACGTCGCGTGCGAACAGTCGAGTACGTCGAGAAGCTCATTGAGCGACAGGTACTATAGATTCTAAAATTGTTGCACAGAATACATAAGCACCAGGCATATCTCCTCTCTGATATATTATATATACATCACGTATCACGAATTAGAAGCGGTTTGAGTGAGCGGCACACAAATGATGGTCTGGTGGCTAGTCTGTCGATAGCCATCCGAGTATCCTCTTTTTCACCGTAGCTGAAACTTTCGAGCCCCTCGGGTACAATTGAAATTGAACCGAAGCGATCGCACACACACACACTCTGTAGCCAAAAAATACTTTGTACAAACAATTTTCCAGATTTGAACTTCCAAACTTTATTTTTTTTTCTGTGTTATCGTGGTTGCATATATCTCTGCGAGTCACTTTGCGTGTATGTTTGCTGCGTATGGGTGTTTACGTGCGTGTGTGCATGCCGCTGTTAAACAAACATTATTATTTTTTTGACTTGCTTCGACACGCACACGATACAACGGAAGATTATTCAATTAGTTCACAATGGTTACGTTTGTTGTTCCAAGAATCCAACATTGACCATGGAAGTGCAAGCTGCACCACCTTGAGCAATTGATTTCATTTCCACTGATCACTAACAAACTCTACTCACACTATTGGTAAATGCTACTACTACTATTGGTTTTTTCTTATCTAATAGTTTCCTCTATGCATGTGTAAGTATATATATCTATTCTTTTCGAGTGACATACTTTGTTGTAGTTGGGTAAATGGGTATATATACAATTAATTATTGCGGTGACACTACTTGTAAAATTTCACGGTTGAACTCACGTTATATATTAATTCGATGTACAACGACTTGGCGATTATGTAAATGTAAAATATTTTACTTGAATGCGGTACGTGTGGTAGGTATGTGTAATTGACAAGACGTTCGTTTGTGCAACTAGGTTGAAACTCTGCGAGAAAAGATTATTTCACTGGAATTAAGTAACGCGGAAGATGAGATAGAAAGCATAACTGGGACAGGAGCCAGCGAATGCGAGAGCGAGAGCGAAGAGATTACCGAAAAGTCTTCTGCCGTGAGTACTCCGCAAGAGAAAACCGAAACGATTCTAACTACAAGTGCCACTGAAGGTGCCGCTCCTAAAATCAGTGCAAACACTATCGTCACGTCCAAGAAAAAGAAAAGGAAACGTTCAAAGAAAGGTCGCCACTGACCAAAGGTATATATCGGTGCAGAAATTAAAAGACAGGTACAAGGAAAAATTAGTGGAGAATCTCCTTCCGATAACGACCGTCGCGAAAGCGTATTCCAATTCTATTAAC
This sequence comes from Lasioglossum figueresi, assembly GCA_028455805.1. NCBI lineage: Eukaryota > Metazoa > Arthropoda > Insecta > Hymenoptera > Halictidae > Lasioglossum > Lasioglossum figueresi. Next base: position 2,030,268 of record CM052203.1, read on the forward strand.
ATCCACTTCATACTCGGAAACCTTATTGTATTGGTGCATGTAGTATTACAGATCCTTCGTCGTGCATTATCCGAATCCCGACGCACTTATGCGCGTACGCTACGTAAGATACAGTTTTTATTTTCTACCCATCGTTTTATGCAGCTAATTACTAGACAGCGGATCTTTATGCAAAATAAAAATTTTCTACGTGAATTGTAACAATCTGGAGTGAAACAGACATTTAGTTTCTTTCGTAACATGTTTAATAAGTTGAGCATAATATTTAACAGTATTTTTACATTCTTCTGTTTTTACTGTTTTAAATTGCACCCACTCGTTCTTGTCATAAATGCATAAAATCCGCTGTCTATTAATTACAATTTAGGTGCAGTCGAAAGTACATTTATTTTTCATCACGACCCGTGCTATAATTTTTGGTATTATAACGTACATACTGTTCTTATTAATATTAGTATCGTATTATCTGTGGACTGGTGCAGTATAATAATCGATAATCAGTTTTTTTTCTTTTTTCATATTTTATAGAATCACTAATTTTACAGTAACATGAATCGCGCTAATTTTCGAGCTGTATAGAATGATCTTGATCTTGGAAATGTTGAGATATCACTGGTGAAAACAAGTATGTAACGTCGAGAATTTAGTATTTTTACTGTCATTTTAGTACCATTGTGTATTTCATAAAATACATTTAGAGAGTATCATCCGATTCACAACATTACATTAATCTACGTGAAACAATGCACATTCCCTTTTATAATTTTTTGTTGTATTATATTGAACAACAACGATCAATATTTCTGATCTTGAATTGGTACTAATTTAGACCGTCCCCTTGTATTTAATAAATACAAGCGGTACCAATGAGAAGAACATAGGTGAAACACAGGAGAACAATATTTTCTTAAAACTTCAATGAAATTGTACAATTGGCAATTCAGACATTTGTAACATACGTTATATTTAGTTAGCATCAAAATTAAATTAATAACGTAAACCACATATATAGCTGTGGTTTGTAAAGTATTTTATTTATTTTTCTTTAGAGCTAAGTAAATTAATATATGTGTTATATATAATAATAATAATGATAATAATAATAATAATACTGTTTTAATTCACACTGAGACTCATTTTAAAAAAGCACATTATGTATTTAATCTCATTGTTGAGTACCAACAGTTCTTAATTATTCATGTTTTAGGAAAAAATATTATTAATTTAAATGATTCGGGTTTTTTTTTAATGTGAACGTTGCCACCGTTTGTAATAAATACGACTATTGATCTTACAAAATGTTTTATATATAGTACTATAATATTCAAGATTTTATTTTATGATTTTTATTTGTTTTATATTATTTATGCTAACGCTTGTTATATTTTCTCATTGGCATATTTTATTTTACGATGCATGTGTTACGTCCTAAGATGAACGTTTTTAGAGGTAGTATTAATTCAAAGATTTAGATGGAGGATATAACGCAATTTTTGAACCTACCTGCATTCATCGGCTTCGGTTCGGGTAATTGATGATTTTTTAGAACTAATTGGCTTTATTTGTGGATTTCGAGAATTTAATTTTAACAATAAACAAACAAAAATATATTCTATGCAACAAATTTCGGATACATTGAGTTACTGGGATCTTATTATAAATTGACTTTTAAATGGCGACTGACTATAACTGTATGATGATTTCAAATGATGACCGACTTTAAAATGGCGACTAAACTATAACTGTATGATGATTTCAAATGATGACGGACTTTCAAATGGCGACTGATTAGTTCTAATGAGGAGCCATCCCTTTTGAAGATCGATCAATCCATTGTTCTAATAAGCTTAATCTTCATAGGGTAGGTGCACCTTCATAAATTCTTCGTAATCGCTTTTCTTCTTGATTTGTCGTCTGCATTTTGACGGGATGTATAATTTTCGATTCGGTTTATCATTCTCTTGGCTAGATTACGTGACTCTACGCATCCTCCTAGGTAGTTAGTTACCAGTCTATTGTTCATCGACTCTTTTGTCCATTTCTTCTACATAGTGTTTATTCTAGTTTCTTGTGGACTATCTTTTACATTCTTTAGTGATGAATTAGTTTCAACGGATATTTCGTTTGATTAGTCGCTCGCATATTATATTTCTAATTATTTCATTTGTTTAATAAAATAGATATCGCTGTGTTCGTAATTTGTTCAATGGAGTTTTAAATTCAATATGAGATGAAGTTTTCAAATAAATCATATGGGTTAGCAATCCCATGTAGTATATTTTGAAATACATATATCTTATAGATTTTCCTTTCAATATTAATAATTAATTATAATATTTGATGTTTTATTTCCCGTGCAACATTAATAGAGCAAATATAAAAAGAAATTCAGAATGTATGTGTTGTACATGATTGATTTTATTAATTATTATTAGTGGATGAACCACCGGACGTGACACATGTATGAATAGGAATGAATTTAAACGATTGAATAATTTATATTCACTTTGGCATAATCGTGTACTTTATAAATAAGGGCATGTTTCATGTCATCAAGTAGCAGTATTTATAATCTCATGCCTGCCTGAAAATCATTGTCGAATTCGAAAAAAATGCAATATATATAAATTAAAAGAAACGTATTGTTAAAAGTCCTTAAAATTAATACATAATAGCGTGTAACCAATATTAACAGAAACAAGCACACTAATTAATTACCGTGTAAAGTGCGATTAAGGGAGCGGGACCAATCACTACATTATTTGTAATGTCATATTAAAGAAAAAAAGAAAGCAATCTACACTTCTTTATATGTCCGTTAAATCTAAGTTAATGTACGGTGTCCATGTTACACTAATTAGCGATGAATCTATAATGCTAACGTTGTCAAAATTATTCAAACAAAAATGGTAAAGTGCCAATATTAATTATATCTCTGTAGAATATTAAAAGGAAAAAGACTTATTTACAGAATGAGTTCTAGGAAACCTATATACAGCAAACAAGTCGTCGTCACGTATACGAAATAAACGTCGCCATTATTATAATTGTGGAATATACCATTTCGAATATAATAGAAAACTTTGTAACAGTTACAGTGTTAAGAATTTTCGAACTTGTTCGAATTTTGTTGGAGCATTTCATTCTCATTGTCTAAATTTTTAACACTGTAACGACGTGCTATAGAATCATGTTTTATACTGCTTTATTATCAGCTGATCGTTACGTTTTCATTCATAAACAAATCTTACATACAATGGTACTCTACATCAACATTGAATGTGGTAATGATAATAATTATTACATACTTTTACAGCTTCGCATTCTTTCTTAACGAAACAATAACAGATTGCTGAACGTTGGTGATAAATAAACCGCGAAATGTTAAAGCGAAGAATACTGGTACTATAGGATGAAAAATAATATATATGTTTATATAAATATATATATATATCTCTGTTTTCTATTAAGCAATATTTATACTTTTGACAATGTTACACACATGAATTTGTAAACAGAATTACGTATACGTAAGTGCAAATTTACCTTGAACAATGTACAACTGCGGAAAACCTTATAATTGATTTCAATGCTTTAAATAAGTAAGAAAGTGGATATAACTTTCGACAATTTTTTATACCGATCCTCGTATTGTATTAAAGTAAATAAAATGTAGAAATGTATTTATATAGATTAACGTGTGTATTCTTATCTTCTGTTGCAGCTTAACTTTATCTCTTAGGTGCAATGATACCTTCTAGCTGAGTCTGAAAAAGAGTAATCCATTGAGAAGTAGACTAACATCTTTCATACAACATCATCCAATACCTTAAGTTGTTGATTCGTCTTTTTAAGGAATTGTATTTCTTCTGTATGCTTCTTCTCCTCAGCTTCTCTCAATTCAGACGACCTCCTCTGAGCCTGATCAAATTTCTGCTTCAATTCCGCCACAGTTTTTTCCAATTCTGATTTTTGCACCTTCAATTCGTCGGCATTAGCTATTAAATCTTCTTTCCCTTGCTCAGCCTACAAGAGTTTTTCTCATAGAATCGTTTCTCAATTATAGACGCCTACAAACTCCCACCTGCAGTGCTTTACGCATACCAAAAGCGATACTGCTTTGGTACAAAATCTGGTAAGCAGCCAATGTCATTTTCAGTTCATCTCGTATCCTAAGTAACAGTATACCACGTTCAGCGCAATTTACAGTCACCTGACGTATTATCTCATCTAGAAAGTAATATATTCGCTGTTGATGCGAAGAATTAATGTGAAGAATTAAAAAGAGAGAAACTATTACCGAAACACTGAGTGTAAAGCTCCCTGCGTACAGGACACAGGCCAGTTTCTCTTGCCTGTCTTTGCTGCAATTTCATGTCAAGTTGCTCCTGCAGATTAATAACATCCAATCTTGTCGCAGGTGTGCTGGAAACCTATGCGTGCCAACCGTATGCATGAGCAAACAATTGCAAATTGCATCGAGATACTTTTACCAATGAAATTACTTGTTGAGTCCATGTCTGTCCATCCTGTTCCCATTTCTTCGGTGGTAAAATCCTGTTCAAGATGTCTATAGTCTCGTGTCGTGCTTCGACAATAGGTGCACTGGTTTGTACTTTGCAGACTGTTGATCCAATTTTTATTCCTGTCTCCTTACTCGCCTGTTGCAATTGTCGAACATAGAGTTAAGTTATTTCTCTCTCAGCCTTTTAGGGGGGTAGACTCGTTTCCAGGATTGCAAGGGTGGTAGAAAGTCTCATTTTGGCTACTGAAAAACTCCATAATGCAAATTATGCCTCGTAAACGTAAAAATAGGACTTTTGAGGGCGATCGCAGCCTAGACTAATCTTTTATCTAGCGCTTTTGATTACTGAATACTTTCAATCCTAGAATCGAGTCTACCCCGTTAATTACAGCATGGAAAGAAATCGAATCATTGAACCTTCTCTGGACGAGTTGCATCCAACACTGGATTGTCATATTTCACCAAAGTATCCAAGGTAGGTATATTTCTATCCTTTATCGCTGTCGCCATTACTTCTGTCTCAGTTTACTTGTGCGATACGAAATTTATTTGAATTCTCGCACGTAGTTTAATGTATCGAGTAATAATTAACGTATTGTGTACCGTGAAGTGGAGTTTGAAACTGTATCAATTTAGAAATCGTCATAGCAACATTGATGTATCAAGCGTTACCAAGTGTGTAGAACAGTGAACAAAACCGAGAGTATTGTACAAGGAAACATTTATTATAACAAACATGATAAAATTTATAAACGTCTCAAATTTGTTTTAAATATTATATATATACATTACTGATTCGCTTAATAAAAGATTCACTCAAATGCATGTAAATATAGTTATGAAATAATATACTTTTTAAAACATCTATCGGAAATATTCTTTATAAAATCGATTCAATCTATTGCACATTAAAGTTCTGTGTGCTTTTGCATGATTTTCGTTTCAAGATCCATGTGAAGCTTTTTAACTGTTCTAACATGCTTCTTGATGTGTTGCTCTTTGGTGGAGTTATCTCCGCTGTTAGGCTTCTTTTTTCGTGTGATTTCCAGCGCAGCTTCCGTGTGTAGGTGGCGCAATTTTAGTAATCTTCCTTCGTAATGGAGTAGTTCTTGCTATAGAAAACAATGGAAACCATATATAACCATGTATATTTTCGTATTGTATATATAAAAAGAGTTTCACTAATTATAAACAAAAAATCAGCGAATAGTTACTTTCAACGAAGCACGTTCTTCTGGAGAAAATTGTCCTTCTAACACCATCCTCCACAGCCCTTGTACTTTAGGCTCCACAAAGTCTTTGTGGTTCGGACCTTCACCGGTCAATTTATCCAATCTATCGAATCCACTTTGGATTTCCTGGTGCCTGTCCCTACAGACAAAGTGATTAACAAAGTTATGTAAAATGCAAACAAATGACTCGTTATCATTGTAATGTATACCTAAGTAGTCTTGCTTTTTCAATGTGATCCAATTTCTTTTCAGGCAATTCATTAGTCATTTCTTCTCGTTCTTCTAAGAGATTCCATTTGTCTGGCTTATGATGTAAATTGTCTATGTACGTAATATATGAATTAATATATGAATTAATTATTCTGTATAAAGCTAAAAGTTACCAACTTTCATGTTTGTCTGGGTCCCCAGCTTTCACGTCTTTCAAAAGACTCATATATTCGTCAACTTTATCTTGATGATGCTGGAATTCTTCTTTCAAAGTTGTTAGTTCTTCGGCTGATCAAAAAGAAGATCGTATAATTAGAAGGTTTACAAAGATTACAAAATGGACAATAATTACTCACAAGTAAAACCAGCTAGCTCTGCTTTATTCCACAGATTATTCAACCTTCTATCTTTGAACAGATCTCTGGTAATATAATTATTGCCATCGTTTAATGCTTTATGTTTCTTTAATAACGCAGGATCCTCTGTGTCGTTAAAATTATCTAGTATCCCATATGTGCTCATAATTCCTTCAGAAACAGAAAGAAAAAGAAAGAATGTCTTCATGTCATAAAAATAATCTGAATCAACTATGTATATAATTGTCAATTCCTCTGTCCTTTGTAACGGTAAATAAATCTTGAAACACAGAAGGCATAGAAAGCTGAAATTTGGTACATAGGTAGCCGTTAGCCCAAAAGGCTACACGAATATGTTATGATCTTGGAAATCCTACAGGATCAAGTGCTAAACTAACATTAGTGTTACTTCTCTTTCCTCTGTAACAGTAAAAAGATCTTGAAGCCCAAAGGGATGCACCAATATGCTTTCATCCTGGAAATCCTACAGGATTCAATGCTAAAAATAAATTAGTGGCATACCTCTGGAAATAAGCCAGCCGTTGATTTTTCAATGGGAATTATGCTAGTCTACATTTAATTACCTATAAGCTTTTTCCTTAAACGAGCTTCCTCTTCACCATTTGGATCGTTACCATCGCCTTTGAAATGTTTATACGCAATTTCTTCCTTGTCTTGAATTTTTAAATCACTGAAGATTGACTGGATCTTGGTATTAGTCAAACGCTGTTAAATAATTCATTGCTATAGGGTCTCTTTAAACAAATGTGAATTGTTCATACATGAAAACAAAACGATACTCACGTTTTTCGCTTTAACCCATAATACATTTAATTTCGCCATCCGAAATGGCTTGTCCAAGTCGCGAAGCGATGTCAGGATATTCAAAGGATCCTCCTCATTTTTTGGTTCGTTCGCCGCCGCGGAATATTTATTCTCAGCGCCGCTTGTATGGAATAATAAAATACATAAACTTACCGGCAAAAAGATATTAACTAGAAGGGCCATAACTAATTTAATAATCGTTTAAAAAAAAAATCTATGTGTGAGCGAATGCACTCAGACGATATATTCGTCTCAAACTTGGAACAATACGTCACTGGTCAACTACAATGGAGCGACACGTACGATCACGTGACAGATTCCTATGTAAACTCCATTTGTCATGCTGGACATAAACATTAATTCTTTATATGTCAAGCACTTCCGTGACTATTTTGCAACTGAAACTGCTAGACTGGACCATCATGCATCTCTACAAATAATTTTCGATCGGAATTTGCATTATTTAATTAGTTATTCAAAATTTTCTGAAGCATTTTTTGATATTCGCGCAAATGATTCTTGCCGTATTTGCCATAAGGTACAGTACAAATTCCGGCAAGATTCATTTGCTCTTGCTAAACCTTCGTATAGCGCCATTTCGTGCAGCGGCAAAACGCTCAAACTGTCAGCCAAATTTAGTTCCGACTCTACCGCTACATGGCGCTGTTACCGACCTCAGGTCTCTGTCGGTAACATTTGGCTAACAGTTTGAGCGTTTTGTCGCTGCACGAAATGGCGCTGTACGGACGTTTTGGAAGAGCTAATAATTCGTGCCGGAATTTACATTGCGTCTTATGGGAAAAGCGGCACGAATCATTTGCTGCTGTAATGAATACTCGATTTTTAACAATAAATGTAAATATAACGTGTCAGGGAGTGAATAATAACCAATTAATTTCTGACAGAATTGACTGAAAATTGTTTTGTACATTAATTTAAGCTATCGCCAACCGTCGAGGATGCCGGACATGTTCTACTACGTATTTTGGAATATAAAGACGACAAGAAGAGGATCGTACGACACGGATACAATTATTAATGATACAAATCGACAACCAATACGTTGAAGCGTTGTTAATTAAATCCCACTACATTTCAAGTTTGTTATTTTTAATTACAACATGCCTTTTTTATATGTAATGTATTGTAATTATATAAGTGTGCAATAAACTTTTGTACAACCATTATTTTGTAGTAACAAAGTTATTTTCATTTACACACCTTTCCTTTTCTTATCTTGAACACTTTTGTGCCACCTGCGATTGGGTTTCCTTCGATATCATATTCTGCTAATACAAAGTTCAATTCTCGAGATTTTCGAAAAATTTCGGCAATTTCCGACTCTCTGACTTGTCGTCGAGTTGTACTACTGAAATCCGGATACCTCCTTCGATATCAGGTTCTCCTGATACTCCTGATAATTTTCGAGATTTCCGAAAATTTTCGTCAATTTACGGACGTCTGACTTGTCGTTGAGTTATACTACTGAAATTTGGGATACCTCCATCGATATCATGTTCTCCTAATACAAAGTTAAATTTTCGAGATTTTCGAAAATTTTCGCCAATTTTCGACCGTCTAACTTGTCGTTGAGTTGTACTACTTAATTTTCGAAATTTTTCGAGCGTCTGGCTTGCCGTTGAGTTGTACCACTGAAATTTCGGATACCTCCATCGATATCATGTTCTCCTAATACAAAGTTAAATTTTCGAGATTTTCGAAAATTTTCGCAAATTTTCGACCGTCTGACTTGTCGTTG
>CM052203.1:2063270-2128188 GCA_028455805.1 Lasioglossum figueresi
TGATCAAAGAATCGCACGTTTCTTGATAGTACTATGGTAGACATTGAATTTTTTGGTCGCTCACATGTTTCATTTATAAGATTGTCATGTCTATTTTGTAGTTCCTTTTACTATCAACGAATAGTGCTTGTAGAAATATTGGTTGTACCAATTGCAAGTGACTGGAGCCATATAAATAGTTTATTCTTGCTTTAATAAATTTAACAAGCCGAGAAAGATAGATTGGCACTCTTAAATCATTATAACCATTCTACTGTTTTAAATTGTATCCACTCGTTTGTGCCATAAATGCGTAAAATCCACAGAATATTGATTGGCTACCATGTCAATAAATTGTTTTTCTACACACACAAAAAGAGCACGCGACAATCGCACTGGTTCGTGTTAAAATTAAATGTATTTAAAAGGAAATTTATATACAGTGGCGTGCAATAACTTGTTTAATATTATACTAAACGATCTGAACTTTTTTGGGAAGCTAGAGCAATTAGTTTACTACAGGATGTGAAAAGAAATTGAAAAAAAAATTGCAATTGTTCGAAATGGTTGAAAAAATACTAAAAGTTGCATTTTCAACTTCTTTATCTGGGCCTATTTTAAAAATTTTAAAAATACGTTTTGTAGATGTGGTATTTTTTCAACAATTCCGATTAATATAATATCCGAATAATATATATATATAATATATAATAATTTTTGAAAAAATTTCTTTTCACATCCTGTAGTAAACTAATTGCTCTAGCTTCCGAAAAAATTTCAAATCATATAGTACAATATTAAAGAAGTTATCGTTTTATTTAGATCGGTCGGATATTATTGCGCGCCACTGTATACAAATTAAAATTGAAGATAGGATTTGTAAGCTTTGTACCTCAAAGTGTGATGTGCAATGAACTTCTCAACTATAATAGTATTTTTTGATGAAAACGCATTGCAACATTTGCATTCTAAAATCGTTGATTCCATATGAAACAAGCTAATAGCTTATTGAGGTTATCAAAGGAAGAATTCAGTTTCAACTTGGTCCCCGTCTCTTTCAACCGCCGTAGGAAATTTTCATTTTGCACGAAAATCCTCAGTCTACTAATTACTCGTCTGGGAAAAGCTTGCGATTGAAAAACCCGCGGTCTCTCACCTCCTTCGTGTTTACTGGCGGTGCACATAGCAAGCCCGACGCCGATGCAGTTGGCGACGCACAGGAGAACGAGCAGCAACCTGGAGCACATTTTCGAAGCTTGACGTTTCCGCGACTCACGACGGAATGGCGACAGAGATAGCGGAAGCTCGGAGAAACGACGGTTGCGATTTATCTGAAACGCTTCCCGTTTTCGACGGAAGATACACTCGCCTCGCTATCTCGCCAGTCCCGGTCGCTAATTAGAAAAACGTCGAGATAACGATTCGTTGGAATTTGAAATCGAATCTGTATTTTTTTATAGGCATCTCGTCACTCGCGAGCTGTGGCGACGTCGACGCGCTACCAGAACTTCCGGCGCAGGATGAAGAACGCCTGCAGCGCGCCGCGCGCCAGCTGCTGCAGAGGCTGGTCCTGCTCGAATGGCTGCAGGACCATGGCCTGCACAACTACTATCAAAAGTGAGCGATTATCCTCCTCACTGGAACCATGCCTTTCTCTCTTTGATCGCTTTATAATGAATTCTTCGAATTTCTCAAAGGCTGATGCAGATGGAGGTGATGTCTCTGGAAGATGTGTACTGGGTGGAGGATAATGCGGCACGGGCCGCTCTTGGCAAGGATCTGCCGCGATGGAGAGAAGCCAGACAGACCTTGCCCACGTCCAAGGAAGATCTAGAGACGCTCAAGGCTGATCTCTGGAGCGCCGTTGTCAAGAACAGCCAACACCAACACGCCTGGACATGGGGTAGATTGTTATTAACACATAGGGTCATGTACAGATCCACAAAATTCGTACGAGGGACTTTTGAATCTTTTTTAAGATGTTAGAAAGACTAGTTTGCTAGAGAATGAACGAACAGAAAATTTAACGAAGTTGACAAAACATCGTTTTTAAAATTTTGTATAATTCCTGTAAATGGTAGGACTAACAAACTAGTCGGTCTAACATCTTACAGCGATTCAAGTCCTTTGGATCGATTTTAACCAGTTAACTGCGTTCGACGTGTATACACGTCAATCGAAATCAACAGTAACCTTTTCAAGAATGAATTGTTAACTTTTTATGAAATATAAATGTAATCCTTCCTGGTTTTTCGTAAAATTTATAATAGGACCATTTGCCCTGCGTTCGACGTGTATACTTGACATTGCTCGATTTTAATTCCACACTCTGTGGGGGATTGTTAAAACTAAATTCCGCAGTTAAGAGGTTAAAAGAGTTATGTGATTTTTAAGAGTGACTGTATATATGTACAGTTTCGAATGTTTCACGAGTACTTTGCTCAAGTTCGGTAGCTTCCTCAGGTGGAATGCTGGTGGTCTCCGTGTCGATGGCAGGCCTGGTGATCCTGGCTGCCATGACACAGCCTGCACTAGCGCCGGAAGCCAAGCGCACCCTGCTGCAATACGTCACCGGGAAGTATCTACTGCCTAGGAACTGCCTAGTCCACTTCAAATGGAACGAGCCGCAGCTGGTCGGCGAAACGATGACGTTCACCGTCAAGGTAACTTCCCCGTTAATCATGATTAGTAGACTGCGGATGTTTATGCATTTTCCAATGTATACAGACAGATTTTAAGAAAGTGAAACGCAGTGAAATCCTATTTTTAACGGGAACAGCCTTTGCGAATCTAAAACATGTTTAGGAAACATGTGTAAATATGTTTAGGAAACTCGAATGACTGAGAGAGCGAGAATGAAGAGTGTTTAGAACTGCCAGATAGGAGAATGTATGGTTTTCACGAAGATAAACTATGGATGCAAGAGACAGGGTGCAAGCGAGATGGATGCAAGGGGTTGAAAGAGTATAAAAGCGTGGAAGTTCGACTGGCGAGGCAGAATTCGGAAAAGAGCGTTAGAGTGCGAGCGTCTACTAAACATAGTATTATTTAAAGGCGTTGAGTAGTTGAAATCCCTTCCTCATCAATCCTACAGAATTGAATTTTATATGAATTTTTAAAAAATTCTCTTTCTTAGCCATAATTGCATAAAGATCCGCGGTTTAATGATTAGTCTTCCATCAGTCGTAGCAGAAGTTAGACGGTGTACATTTCAGTTTTACCAACGTAACGGCCAGCCGTACCCAATCTGCGACAAGGACAATCTGATAGTGGACGTGACCGAGGGTTCCCGAAGAGTCGCGACCCTGATAGAGCTGGGAGGCACCGATCCGCTGGCTGCGAACACCGCGGTCGTCAAATTCACCGTCCGCCATGCTGGACAATATCGAATAGCCGTGCTGATAGGGACCTGTCACGTGCGCGGCAGTCCTTTTCTTAAGAATTTCCTACCCGGTATGCTCACCTCGCGGTGCTACCCTTGATTAGAAAACACATAAGATTAACGTCGAACATTTCATTTGAATTGAACAGTTAATAAATATACTGACCGCATTGTTCCAGGCCCTCCGGATCCAAACAAGACCATCTTCGTTCGACAGAGTTCCACGGTGGTCTGCACAGCCGGAGTCCCGCACAGTATGACGATAGAGCCGCGGGACGAGTATGACAATCTGTGTGTATTCGGGCCCACGGACAAGCCTACAGAGGGCTACCGAATCAACATCACTCAGGCAAGCTACACGCGTAGCCGATTATTGTGCGATTTCGTCGGGGCTGGTTTCTCGAACGATAATGAAATTCGTTGTTTTAGCAGATCGGCAATAACGTGGACAAGTCGAACGTAACCAACTGCAGCGTGCAGCTGGACTACGACTCCCCGAACCAGAGAATCCGCGTGAAGGTCAGCTTCCCGAAGGGCGGCTGCTACCACGCGACCGTCAGCCTGTCCGGCCTACAACTGCACAACGGCGATTTCGACATCATTGTACTCGAGAGTACGAGCCCTCTCCATTTCAAACCCTGTCTTAACACTTTATCTACCGGAAGCCTCTTAATAGGATTGCCAACAATTGTGCTGCACCAAAAGGAAGCTTGAAAATCACATGTTCTATAATAATTCTAAGCAAAGGTATTCAATTAAGTTATTGGGGGTGAGTTGTAGCTTCACGATTGAAATTGCTATTTTGAAAATCATACGTTCTATAATAATTCCAAGCAAAACTACTCAATTAGGTTATTGGGGGTGAGTTGTAGCTACACGATTGATACTGTGTTTTTGAAAATCATACGTTCTATAATAATTCTAAGCAAAACTACTCAATTAGGTTATTGGAGGTGAGTTGTAGCTGCACGATTGAAATTGATATTTTGAAAATCATACGTTCTATAATAATTCTAAGCGAAACTATTCAATTAGGCTATTGGGGGTGAGTTGTAGCTTCATGATTGGAATGGCTATTTTGAAAATCATGCGTTCTATAATAATTCGAAGCAAAAATATTCAATTAGTTTATTGGGGGTGAGTTGTAACTTCACGATTGAAATTGCTATTTTGAAAATCATACGTTCTATAATAATTCCAAGCAAAACTACTCAATTAGGTTATTGGGGGTGAGTTGTAGCTACACGATTGATACTGTGTTTTTGAAAATCATACGTTCTATAATAATTCTAAGCAAAACTACTCAATTAGGTTATTGGAGGTGAGTTGTAGCTGCACGATTGAAATTGATATTTTGAAAATCATACGTTCTATAATAATTCTAAGCGAAACTATTCAATTAGGCTATTGGGGGTGAGTTGTAGCTTCATGATTGGAATGGCTATTTTGAAAATCATGCGTTCTATAATAATTCGAAGCAAAAATATTCAATTAGTTTATTGGGGGTGAGTTGTAACTTCACGATTGAAATTGCTATTTTGACAATCATACGTTCTATAATAATTCTAAGTAAAACTATTAAATTAAGTTATTGGGGGTGAGTTGTAGCTTCACGATTGAAATTGTTATTTTGAAAATCATATACGTTCTATAATAATTCAAAGCAAAACTATTAAATTAAGTTATAGGAGGTGACTTGTAGCTTCACGATTGAAATTGCTATTTTGAAAATCATACGTTCTATAATAATTCTAAGCAAAACTATTCAATTAGGCTATTGAGGGTGGGTTGTAGCTTCATGATTGAAATGGCTATTTTGAAAATTATACATTCTATAATAATTCTAAGCAAAACTATTGAATTTGGTTATTGGGAAGAGTTGTAGCTTCACGATTGAAATTGTTATTTTGAAAATCATATACGTTCTATAATAATTCAAAGCAAAACTATTCAATTAATTTATTGGGGGTAAGTTGTAGCTTTACAACTCTTTTAAAAAATCCTTAGCCACGGTCCATAGACTTTCAAAAATTAGGAAACAATCGCCGGTAGATAATGTGTTAACACGTTCGATACCAACAACGTTCTATAAGTATTATGTTGTACCAAAAGTTTCTTTCAGAATGTATTCCTTTAATCATGCACATACTGCAAGTCCATGTTAGGCATTGTTTGTATTTATTTAGCAACATTAAAGGAACACATTCCGAAAGAAACCTTTGGGACAACCTAATACATTGCGAGATGTTGAACATCGCTTATCTCCGACGGTGATAGCGAACGCGCTAAACTCGTCGGTTCGATTGAAGCTTATTTAACCGATGGGTGCAGGTGATGTCGCAAGAATGGTGCACAGCAACGTGGCCTCGAAAGACCCAGACATCTGCTACGCGGCGAAGCTATTGGGCATGCAGGGCGAGCGGTTCTCCAAGCCGAAGAAGGTGGTTTGCTTCATCTCGCCGAAACAGCTGACGATCAAAGAGTACTTGCTACGAATAATACCGAAGAGACTTGTCACGTTCAGGCTTTGCCCGTCGACCAAGGTGAGCGAATCGAGAAAAACCGCTCCTCAAGATATGGATCTATGGAGATCATTGATTCTCTACATTGTATACGTGACATCTTTCAGTTCCACTTTAATTGCTCGAGCAATCAATACGACGGCTACGATTCGTTCTCGATCGACGACGGATGCCAGCCGCCGGTCGAGTTAATCTCTCTCTATAGAGACATCATAGCTGCTACCTTCACCTTGTTTCTACTGAAGAACATCGGCGGAAGCGAGACGTTCGCCGACAAGCAAGACTTCTTTTACCACGAGGTGCGGAAGCACCATCAGAAACACTACCACGAGAAGCTCGCGATGAAGGTCCAACGGGACAAGCTACTGGAATCGGTAAATCTCGGAGAAGGAAACTCTTCTTCTGTTAACCCCTTCGCGAGCAGTCTACCAGTTCCAGTTGCTGTTTTTGCAGCATTACTAAATTATCTAGTGTAATACCGGTGTGGGAGCTGTAAATTTATATATGAAAAGTAGGAAGAAAAGGAAAGTTGCGTAGTGACAGACTTGACTATCTGTCCATCTTGTGGCAAGCATCGGAAGTTGAGCGCCGCCACACCGGTATTAAGTTCCTGCTTGGGAAATACAGTGTTTTCTCGATAAATGTCCCAAATGTCTGGCCTTTAATTTTCCCAGAGCCATCCCCACTACCACGGTGCATAGGTACCTCGTAAGAAGTGTAACATAACCAACCATAACTAATAGAACCACTACTAATCTAATAACAAAACTAGTTTGTTTTTCATTATTTTTTTATAGGGCTTTGACCAACATATTCGTGGCATTTTTCTAATGAAAATGATACCAAATACGATATTCAGTGGCGGACATAAGTTTAAGTACGCTCTAAAAAAGACGATAACTGTTTTAATATTGTACTATACGATTTTAATTTTTTGGAAATCTAGAGCAATTAGTTTACTACAGGATGTGAAAAGAAATTTCTTCAAAAATTGCAATCGATCGGAATTGTTGAAGAAATACTAAAAAGTTGCATTTTCAACTTTTTTATGTGGGCCTATATAGAAAATTTAAAAAATACGTTTTGTCAATCTGTGTCAATTATATGCACTGTGAATCAGTTTCATCGAAATCGGTTGACGCGGGAAAAAACGACAGGCATTGAAAGATGTAAGAATCTTTAGATATATTGCAGTTAGAGGCCGAGAATCGTGAAAATCTGCAATTTTTACCATCTTTAAATGTTTGTAACTCATTGCAACGTCGACCGATTTTGACGAAATTTTCAGAATATGTTTAATTGACACAAATCTACAAAACGTATTTTTTTAAATTTTCAATATAGGCTTACATAAAAAGGTTGCAAATGCAACTTTCTAGTATGTTTCAACAATTCTGAAAAAATTTCTTTTCACATCCTGTAGTAAACTAATTTCTCTAGCTTCCCAAAAAAGTTCAAATCGTATAGTACAATATTAAAATAGTTATCGCCTTTTTTAAAGCGTACTTAAACTTATGTCCGCCACTGTAATTCCGATGATATTTACTTCGTAATGAACGATGAAAGTTTAGAATAGAATTATATCATATTGAGGATCATTTTGATTAGCAAAAAGCCACGAATATGTTCGTCAAAGTCCCATAAAAATTAAGAAAAATATAGAAGTTTTGTTATTGGATCAGTTGTTATGTTTACACTTTTCGCTGTCTATTTCTACGTTCGGCAGTAGCCAAGAAATTTTGGCCAATTATCGAGAAAACACTGTAGCGAACTAATACGCGAAGGGGTCGAAAAGAACGTTCGATCCCGACCGATGATCCACGATCTCGTCTCCCGTGCAGTCCATGAAGGTCACCAAGGGATTCTCCGTGAGCGACTGGTGCAGGAATTTCGAGATCACCTTCCAAGGAGAGCAGGGCGTCGACTGGGGCGGAGTCAGACGAGAATGGTTCGAGTTGATTTGCGCGGCGCTGTTCGATCCTGGAAACGGGTTGTTCGCTTGCTTCGGGGAGTCTCCGCAAGCTTTAGTCCACCCGAATAACAAGAGGCCACAGCACCTCAAGCTGAAGCACTACGAGTTTGCGGGTCGCATTGTGGGTAAATGCCTGTTCGAGTCCGCCCTCGGTGGTTTCTACCGTCAACTGGTGCGCGCGAGATTCACCAGGTCCTTCCTCGCGCAGATCATCGGCCTCAGAGTCCATTACAAGGTACGATATCTCATCCACTGTACTCCTCAGTCATCTTAATTTTCAATCCTTTACTTCCCACAGTATTTCGAGCAAGACGATCCGGATCTCTACCTAAGCAAGATCAAATACATCCTCGAGAACGACGTGGAGGAGATGGAGCTGTACTTTGTGGAGGAGGAATACGACAAGGACGGTCAACTGCTGAAGGTACGAGCTGATCGCGACGATTTAGAGATCTGAAATAACATAAAAAGGTCAATGAGAAAAATGAAGATATTGAGCCAATTAATCGAGCCACCTCTGTTCTCACAGGTAGCCGAATTGATCCCAGGCGGCAGCAAGATTCGCGTAGTCAACGAAACGAAGCTGCGGTATTTGGACGCGTTGGCGCAGCACAGGCTCGCCAGTTCCATTCGGAACGAAGTCGAGCACTTCCTGCGCGGCCTGAACGAGCTGATCCCTGACAATCTATTGGGCATCTTCGACGAGAACGAGCTCGAGGTACGAACAACTTGATGAAAAACCGTTTTACGTTCTACAAAGTCGAAGACGCTTGTTCATATCTTTGATCCGTCGCACAGTTGTTGCTGTGTGGAACCGGCGAGTACAGCGTGGCGGATTTGCGGGCGCACCACATCGCAAACGGAAGCTCCCCGGAGTTCCTGCGTGTCCTGGACTGGTTCTGGACCGCGGTCAGCAACTTCACCCAAGAGGAAATGGCCCGATTACTGCAGTTCACCACGGGCTGCTCGCAATTACCGCCCGGCGGGTTTCAACAGTTGAGCCCGCGGTTTCAGATCACCGCTGCGCCGACTTTCGCTAACTTGCCCACAGCGCACACATGGTATTGCAGAGCTCACCGGCTAACATAATCTCCGTGCCTCGGAAGTTGTCCCTCGAGGCCGTGACGTCGCACACTTTAGCCAATAATTCGGCTAGAACCGAAAGTTTTCCGGAAAGAACCGGAATATTCCTTTCGAATTTCTGTTCGGAGACAACTTTGAGGCACGGAGAGTCCACGGGCCTTCAGTCGCTGCTCGTTCAACCCTTATCCAGTCAACCAAAATGTATAGATTATTTAAAATCTTTCTGTATTTAACACGTTTGCACAGATTCTCATTATAAGACTATAAATTAACACATTACCGACCGGTGATTACTGCATAATTTTGAAAAATCTATGGTACATGGCTAAACACTTTTTAACGGAAACTTCAATAGCAACAACAATTTTCATTGTGAACTAACAAGTTACCCTCAATAACGTTATCTAATAGTTTCATTTAAGATTGCAACGTAGAAGAAAATTTCTATGCTTTCTTTTGGTACAATTATTGAAAATCCTATTAATAGGCTTCCGGTAGGTAAAGTGTTAATATATTAGCGAGTAAAGAATGGACCTTCGGAGAAATATAGTAATATTCTTTGAAGGAACGTTAACAAATTGTTGAAAGAAATACAGTAAATGTGTATCCGGTTGACTACACAAGGGTTAAAGACTGAGAAGTCGCTCCGCGAACAGTCGTTGGACGAATAGAGGCCAATTTATGCTATCCGCACAGACGCAGAGCATTTATGATGGAAATGCAGATAGTATACATTGACCTTGAACCGGGCCTCAATCGGCAAATATCGACGGATCGTTAAAACTCATTTCACACGTTTTTGCAGCTTCAATCAACTCTGCTTACCGGACTACGAGTGCTACGATCACTTCGAGCGAGCTCTGCTACTAGCGATCAGCGAGGGCACCGAAGGCTTCGGCATGATCTAAAAGAAGAGATCCAACAACGTTCGATCGTTTCTAGTCTCAACCCACAAACGCGGCGATCATTAAAAGAAAAGCGATTATTTATTTGTCGATTACTTCCTCGTTTAGTAACCGGAGTTGCGACCCCGTGACGTGACGCTCTTTTTCACTCGCGTGTCCGTCGAGTGCGCGAAATAGAGGGGAACCCGTCGCAACATTTTGATACGCCCGGAAACAAACGGCCGGGAACTTGTTCGAATTTTCCGTTCCGCCCGGAGAACTATCAGAGAACAATCGAAATCGTTCGAAACCGTAAAACGACGATATAATTGATAATTTTTACTCGCGGACCGCGCGCGGTTTTTTTATAAACCGAAAGAGACAGCGAGTCCGACGAAAACATCTGCATCGCTGGATCCATCGAGACTCGTCGTAGACGTAACGTGTTTAGATTATGTTGTTACGCGTTAACCTGTTAACCGGCCACCGACTTTTCTACCGCGAGGACCCGTTGCGAATAACCGCGTAGATCGATCATCTTAATCCGTTAGAGAATATAGTTTAGCTGAGAAGAAGTTAGAGATTCGAGAGTCTTTGGAAAGCCGTCGGATAGAGGAGCGTAGGCGAACGATGGACGAGCTTTTAGCTCGTCCTCTTCCCCGGTTAACAGGTTAAATGGGGGATATGTTTGAAACCGAAACGGATCCGAGCAAGTTCTTTTTGTAGTTGCCTGAAGTAGAAGAGTAGAGTTCGCCTGTACAGTCTGCGAGTGTTCTTCGACGATTGGTCGAGACGCGAACGATGATTCCTCATTTGATCTCGAGGGCGTACCTCGTGGCCCTCGTATACACCTCTTTCATATCACCGTCACGCGCATGAATTCCGTGCTGAAAACACAGTATCGTTCGAGAGACCGAACGATACGCGACCGAGCGATACACGTGATCCGAACGAAACGCGAGGGACGACTACCTAGGCTTCTTCTTTCACCGTAGACAAGGCGCGAGACGTCGCGTCGTCCCGACGACGGTTCGTTGAACTTAGCACGCGTTACCAGTAGAACGGACATCCACGTATCTTCGCGAGCACCGTGTTTCTTTCCTCCTTTTCCTTTCTCTGGTTGCAATCTTGTTGAACGGTAGCGATGAATACCTTAGGTCGACTAGCGAGTACCCACGACGCGTGTACCGCGCGCAAACACCGGCGTTATCTCCAGCGATCGTACATGCTCGAACACGAAACGACTTTGTGATAACGAACGAATTTTTCCAGTGAAATTTCGTGCCCTGATCAACCACGATCGGCGAGAGGCGTCGCGACGATTACTATTGTTACCGAACGAAACCGTGGAATCGTAATTTTATCTTGTATCTAAGTACACAATAATGAGAATTGTGATCAGACACGGCGCACTCGTTTGCGTCGCTCGTGAGTTACTTAGACTTGACCGACCTGTTCGTGACGCGTTTTGGAAAAATAATATACCGTGGGTATCGCGCCCTGTTATATATATATTATATATTATATATAATATATAATATATTATATATATATGCCTTTTCTGTTTTTGTCGGTAGCGTGAAACGCGCAGAAGTTATGTAAAACGCGCTCGGCCACGATCGCATGTATATACATGTTTACCGGTTATGGAAATGTGTTTGTTGTTGATTTGCGACTCGAGAAACGGTTCAGCTATTATTTAATGCACGGCGATGCTGACGGTACCTTATTTTTAACGCTCTGTCATGTTACATCAGAAAAAAGTGTAAAATATAGATTTGAAAAAGCACGCAACAGTGTCGATATATTTATTTTATCCATCCTCGTCCCATTCGTGTCGCATCTCGCTTACGTTTCGCGTAAAGTCTTTAGTATCAGAATATATTACCAAAAAAAAAAGAAAGAAAAAAAGTTACAAAAATAAAGCATTCTAATTTCTGCGGTAAAAAAAAAGAGAAAGAAAACGCCAATTCAACTGAACTCGCGCGCGATCTGTAGCGATCCTCCTCGATCCATTCTCTCCTCGGCGCTAGTCCGTCATCTTTGAACAGCCGTCGTAGTCTCGGACGTCGAAGTTCCACTTCAAGAAACGCTCCATTCCCAAGAAGACTTGGAAGCTCAGGCAATTACACCTGGAATTCGTGTCTTGAAAGAAAAGAGGAACTTTATTGGAACGTGTCGACTGGCATCGACAGCGCTGTCGTTAACAGACTTCCGGTTAGATAAAGCGTTACCGCGTCATCCTAAGCTACGGATACCTTTAGGAAGTCATCACCGGTCCTGTGGTAGACAACAGACTCCGCAGAATGGCCCTTGGGACGCGAACGACCGTGCCAGCGATTTGCAGCATTCTGCTGCTCCAACCCCCATCCTGAGACTGCCTAATCAGACGATCCCTGAGCTCGTTCAGCTCCAGTCTACAATGTACATACATCGAGACGTTAACTAGCCGTCTTTCTTTTCCCATATCGTCGGTAATATCATTAATAGACTGCCGATCATTATGCAAAATAAAAATTGTCTGCATCGATCGCAAGAAACAGAAGCTAAAGTAAATGTTATTTCTTTTAACACATTACCGACCGGTGATTATTGCATAATTTTGAAAAATCTATGATACGTGGCTAAACACTTTTTAATGGAACCTTCAATAGCAACTTCTTGTGAACTAACAAGTCGAACCCAATAACGTCACCTAATAGTTTCATTTCAGATTGCAATGTAAAAGAACATTTCTATGCTTTCCTTTGGAACAGCACAATTCTTGAAAATCCTATTAATAGGCTTCCGGTAGGTAAAGTGTTAATAGAGGAGAAATTATATATCGACATCTTTAATTTTTTAGATTTTACAACAATTTTGAATTTCATCTACACAAGTTTGCTATAGAACTATGCTATAGAATTGCATTATGAAGCATTATGGCTTCTGGAGATTTTCAAAAAATACTAGAATATTAAATTCGATAGAATTGAGTACCATTTTCATGTATTTCATATCTACAAAGGCTATTACCACTGAAGATGAGATTTTATTTGATCCCACCGTCTTAAAATTTGCCTACAAACATTGAAAATTGCATAATTGCATCGCAGTCTGCTAATCATTAACTTACAGCTGCGAATTACAGGTTGACTCGACCCGCTTCAAGACTATCTCACGGTCGCTCAGCTGGGATTCCAACCGTCGCGTTTGCAAATATAGAGACCTCTCTAATTTCTCGTTGTTTTCCAGCCGATTCTCTAGCCTGGCCTTCTCCTCCTCTTTGATCTTCAACTCCCTGAGAACGCGGTCCCTTGTACTTAGAAACGCACCCATCGACCCTGACCTTTCCGAAAAATTACTTTATGTATCGCTGCATCTGCTGCTGCGAGGTTTCGGCCAGAACGGTTTGCGCGGTCAGTTTCTGCTGCAGCTCCTCGGCGGTTGACTCGGCTTTCTCCGCCCTCGCACCCCTTTCCGTGGCTAAAGTCTCCCCAGCTGTCACCTAAGCAGACATACAGAGGAACTAATCAATTATGGCTCACACTCTAAGAATGTCACCTCGAATTACTCGTTTTCGCGTGACGCGATACGTGTGTGTGTACCCCTAGATTCAGATTCCGAGTATCCTGCGTATAAATTCTACTGAACGATCGATAAATCGTCGAGATAAACGACACGGAATGCTCGAGTAATCTGGAAGCTTTCGAGCTGCGAAACGGTAACGATCTCGCGGGATTTTCGTCGGTGATCTCTGATAAATAGAAACTAAATGGGTCAACGGCATCGATCCCTTTTCCAAGTACCGAACGAATGCCGTAAGAGATTGAGTCACCGATGGTTGAAGAAACGTGACTCAACGTGGCTACGCTATACGTGCAACCCCTAATGTATTCATCTAGCGAAGCACCGACTTCAATTAGCCGTCCTCGGGCCACGGAGCTTTCTGCAAAAGGGAAGCGGAACCGAACCGAATCGAACACCAGGCGCGCGATTGTTTGGCGCCAGGGATTGAACTCTGGCCGAGTTCCGTGAACTCGGAAGAGCAGCGGGATGACTCATTTTCTCGTAGAAGGCGGTAGAAAATCGCATCGAACTCGAGTCCACCCTCTCCGCGGTCTCGTCTGCCGCGAGCACGGCAATGAGTCACCCGTTGAAATCAATTTTCGCAGCGACCGGTTCGTGGCAGCGTTATGGCAGGCGTTATGGCAGAGCTTTTGCGAGCAGCGTCGCGCGTGTCCTCTCGAAGCTGCAAAGTTCTGTGGTTCGCGATCGAAAGACGGAAAGAAATCGAGAGTAATAAAAGCTTGACCTTCTCGAGGAGCATCCTATTGTCTTCTCGCAGCTTGAGCAGCTTCTCGCGGTCCCTCGAGATCTGCTCGTCCAGCGCGCTGACTTGATTTCTCGCCGTGATCAGTTCGTTCTGCACGTTCTCGACGGCGACCAACCGTCCCTCGGCGACCTCCTGCAGCCGCCTCGTCTCCTCATCCATCTTCTCTTTCTCCTGCAACAAAAGGGTAACCCAGTTTGTTAGAATATGTACATATACATGCGCGCGGATCGCACGGCGAAAAGTATCTAGAACTCCCGGTTTTATCTATTTCGACCAACGACGCCTGAACGCGATACAGTTCCTTCTTTCGTTTCACAATTAGCCGTTGGACCCGTGCCAGCTCCGAGCTCGCGCGTACACCGTGCACGCTAATTAATCTTAAAGCAAAGCCTATCGGTATATCGATAGAAAGATGTCTATTGCTCGTACATCAACGCGAATCTTCTCTCTTTCGATGCTTTGTCGTGCGATACAAATGACGAAAGAAGAAATCGGTCACTACAAAGATAACATGGCCACGCTATTGTTCAACGAAAGCTGCGAAACGACGCTAAATTTGAACGGGCAATTATCACAAAAGGTTGGAGCTTTCTTTGGTTCTCGAGGACCGCATCTCAGCGGCTCGGAGAATGTCGGAAGCTCCATTCTTTCGGAAGCCTTGTTATCGAGCGACCCCAAAACACGTGCCGCTCACGCAGCGTCATCCCTCTAGTTAGATCCGCGTCATTGAACTCTCGCGTTTCGAGCACGCGAGCCGAGACGAGCGTTCAATCTCGAGACGTCCCATGGTCGTGTTGCAACGGCCAGAAAGCGGTCCATCGAGTTTTCTCCGATATCGTTTAAACGCTTCGCAGAATGGATTACCCTTTTGAGAGCGTCCCGCTCTTTCACGGTCTCGTCCAAATGAAATCTCAGGCGGTTCGTCTCGCAAGTCAGCCGACTGACACGGTTGTTCTCCGTGTCGATCAGTCGGCGCAACACGGAGATCTGCAGCTGTAGATGTCTCGTATTCTGCGTCAAATTGTCGATGGTACCGCGAAGATAGCGGGTCTCCTCGCGCCTGCGCCTCCACGCGTTCACCACTAGCATGCGGCACACCAGGCTCGCTGCTTTTCTTGGATTTTGAAAAAGTCCCGAGCCCCCTTCGTCGGACTCCGCCGACACGAATCCGTCCATCCAGTTCTTGATACCGACGCCCAGGCCGGCGTCGTTCCCCTCGTAAACTTTGTCGCCGTCCTCGAGCTTCTCCAGGGTCGAGCTACTATCCGACCTAAACGAATAGGAACATTGTCAATCTCGGCCGACACAGTGCCTCGGGACTCCGCTCAAAGTCTGAAGCATCCACCGAGAAAAACAGGTGGAGGAAAGACTAAGAGTAGATTCCCACACATAATATATGCAAGATAAATATTGTTTGCACTAAATGCAAGACCTAGGAACCAAATAGGAATCTATTTCTCGTTTTAGTGGGCTTATTAAGTCGTAAGAAATGTATTGATATTCTTAAATTGATCACAGTAACCCTATTCAACGTTAGCAATCATTTATTATTTATCGAAGTAACTATTTTCGAAATTTTAACCTATAATTTACTCATTGAAACACCTAGGAACCAAACAAGAATTAATTTGTCGTTTTAGTGGACTTATATTCTTAAATTAATCACAGTAATATTCAACGATGTATTTTCTAGCGATGTATTTTCCAAATTTTAACCTATAATTCCAAATTTCAAATAGGAATTTATTTCTCTTTTCAGTGGGCTTATTAAGTCGTAAGAAATGTGTTGATGTCCTTAAATTAATCACAGTAACAGTAACAAGTAATTTATCAATTACCGATGCAACTATTTTCAATATTTTAACCTATAATTTTCCATTTAAACATTGACCGACGCCCAGCGAAGGGTAAAATTGGTCCAGACGATTAATAATGGCGATCAAGGGTTACCTAAGATCGCCGTTTTCCATGTCTATGGTGGACTCAGTGAGATTGATCATCGACAAGCTCTTCTTGCAGGAGGAGCCGATCATGCGAAACATCGGCGTACATATTAAATTATCTGGGCAGCTTTTCGCCGTGTTGATCGAGCCGGTGTGATTGATCGCGGCTAATCCGAGTCCGGTCAGTCTCAGTGAAGTCCTCGGCGGACGATAATAGGGGCTGGATCTGTGACATCTTACTGGTAGCTGGGAATACGGTTGAAATTTTCGTCGCACGCATCGCGGCAGCCTTTTTCCATCGGGAAAGTGGCACGCCTCATCCCTCGAGCCGGTCGAATTGCTCAGGGAAGACAGACTCTTCGGCGAGATCACAGTTTCTGGCATCGTTCGCAATGTTTCAGATTAGACGCTCCTTCGCAGGACTATCAAAAACGATTGTTTGCTACCCTCGTCATGGAGACCGGTCGCGACAAACGCACGTCGCCGATCTTCCCTTGTTATCTTCGCGTACAACGCACAGCCAACTATATTTACACAAGCTCATAGTTATCTATCTGGTATCGGTGTTCCACAACTTATTTTATTCCTAATCGCACTTACCCTGACATTATTCACGGGCCGGTCTCCCTCGCTTTTGAACCGTCCAGCAAGCAGGGCTGCCACCTTATCGTTATGTAAACACCGGAGTGTTGTACCCGGAAATTCGAATATAAACTACAGATTCCTATTTCACGTGTAATTAGCAATCTTAGACCTGTGGTCGGCAAACTGCGGCTCTCTGTTGAATGACATGATTAAAATTCATTTATTTTAATACAATTTTCAATCAGTCAGTTTGCTATATCCAAAAATTCAAATAGTCTCTTTTAACTATTACATCGTTATATCTAAATTCAAATTCAATTCTAGTTTTATTCAGTTTACCTAAGTTTTAACCGACTTCTAAAAATGGTTTTTGTATTGCAATTTGGCTCTCAAAAGAAATCTAAATCGTTGTATGTACTGCTGGATATTTGGCTCTTTTGACTAATGAGTTTGTCGACCACTGTCTTAGACCTTAAACTCTAAATTAATAAGACTAAGACTCTTCATGAAATTATTATACAGATAATAAATTTCTGTAAACGCGATACGAGCTCGTCGGAACAAGACACGGTAAAAATGGAGTCTAGGAAGATCACGTTACCTTTGCAAATAAAATGAAAACCCGAGTAAATCTTGTTTCCCGCAATTCTAATTGCGCTCGATGTACCGTTCCGCGCCATAAACGTACACGCGTGTCTATTGCCAGCTATTGCGATAATTCACACGCCATCTGTTGAATATGTCGGGTAATCCGTCTTCCGGAAATCGTTCGCGAGTACTCGGAATCTCGAGAGGATGGCGCAAACAATTGCCGGTGCGAGATTCGAGTTATCTATCGATTTCGATCCGTGTATCCATGTGAAATCTAAATCGTGCCGTTTACTTTGAAACAGCCTGTACAATACATACAACTACGTACTATACTTGCGCTTCCCGTCAACAACCTTGTGATTCCTGTTCGATAACTTCAATTATTTCCAACGAGCCACGCGAACTGTCGCGCGCTTCGAACGTTCTAGTTCGTGGAATCGCATAAATCAAATATATGTATATGTACGCATATATAGATATACGTACACCTACGAGCCAACGGTACGCACAGGAAACGATTAGAGCCTTACGTAACGCTTAGATCTGATTCGCAGCCATTGACAACCGTCTTACCCTGTTTACCGTGGAAAATGAGGAAATACATAGGAGGCGAAGATTATTTTTTCGAAATGATTTGCATGATTTCTAGCAGGTTCCTGATTACCTAACGATCGTCGATTTCGGACGATAAAACAGGATCGCGTGACGTGTAACTGACGCATGAGTCACCGATGGCACCTGGGTGCCGCGCAATCTACCTACGCTCCTGAATCGTAATCTACACACGCGATAATTCCAGGATCATTTCAGCGAACCTTAGACTTATTACTAAAACTTCATCTCTGAAACCGTCCGCCATTTTCTCGCGCGCTGGACCCGTGCCAAACATTTTTTCCCGAAATCGAAATAATCTTGACACGATATATGACACATGTATCTAGAAATTAGAGGAGATCTAGAATCTAGATCCCGGAAAGAGAAAGATGGACCGCAATGTGTTAACGTTAAATGATTTTTATTATAATATGTACTGGGATTAAAAAATGTATTCAATCAATCCCCATGAAAACACCTTTATAATTTCAATAACCGACCATCAAATGCGACTGTGTATATAAAAATAACAAGATTAAATTTATTTATATTTTGTGCAATTTTTATTATATAATCTATACTGGGATCGAAAAATGTATTCAACCAATTCCCATATTGTAAAAATGACAAGATTGAAATCGACATTTTGTGCGATTTCATAAAATGTGTTCAATCAATTCCCACGAAAACACTTCTATAATTTCACTAATTCCACACGAAAAAATCTATAATGGGTCATTTGAACGGCGGTGTGGTTTAGCGTTAAACAAAGTAGCAACAAAGGCGCGCGAGAATAAATCTATATGCTCGCGTGCGGAGTTCAAGAAACGTGTACTGACGCGAATGCATTCCATCGCGATCGGTGTCGGTGGTCGCGCGAGGATCTGTTAGATCGTTAGATCATTACATTGTTAGATCGATCGATCGGACGTGCATCAATTCGTAAGTGACAAGGTGTTCGAGCCGACAAATACAAACAGGGCGTCGAATACTGTATTCCTTCTTCGTACAACATATTTCAATTCGGTTATCTGAAATATCTGATCTACACGAATGCAATAAATTCGCCAATAAGTCCAGCACTCGACCGCGCAGGAGCGTAGATTGGTAGATTCCGCAATGGCGAATGCGCGTGTCCACAGAGCTAATACATACATATTGGTATATATACGTACATATACATATACTTGTAGGAGAGCGCGTTCGAAGTTCGAAGCGGCGAGAGAGCAGATGCCAGTGCCGATGCAAAAGTTCGGGCGAAATGTTGCGTCGGGTTAGGTCTCGTTTCTAGTCTCGTCCCCGTGCACGCTTTTGTGTCGCGTGCGAGCCCGTGTTGCGCAGCGCCAATCGGGAACATTTGAATCGCGGAATATCTTCCGCGTCTACGCAGTTGTCGAACACAGACGAAAGTTGATTTTATTTGAAAGAAAAAAAAACGCGAGAGGAAAAAACGGTAACCCGACCGACGCGTCTCGATAAGGAAAGAAATAATCCGCGTCCAAGAAAGTGTTTAGTATGTCGATCGAGTTGCAGGCAAGTCTTTCTCGTCACATTGTCCTACGATAGTTTAATTATAGCTACACGGCTGGTACGGACCTAGGCTCTCCCAAAATAATGATTGGATCAGCGTGGCATCCCTCCCCGTTCACTGCTCTCTCTCTCTTTCCTTCTTCTTTTCTCAGTTTCCATCCTTCTCTCTCTGTCTCACTCGCTCACTTACTCGCCGTGTCTTATTTTCTTGCCGTTTCTTTCCCACGGGACACTTGTGTTGCAGTGAGTCTGGGAGTATACCTGTGAACAGCTGTCGTTTCGAAGTACATCACACCACCACAACCACAACATACCGAACCTCTATCCATGCACGTTCTATCTATTTACACGCGCGATTTCTCCAGATCGGTGTTCATCGAAAAGCTACGCCTAACTTGTCCCGCGTGAACCGTCGCTATATATTGCGACACAACACCTATTCCGAGAAGATGCTTGAACCGCCGCTCGGAATGCTCAACGACTGAACCGGTCCAGACGATTTTCACCTTCACGCGAACGTCTCGTTCTCTTTCTAGATACGCTCTCGCAGATTCTTTTCGGAATTCGTTGCAAATCGAAACAAACATGTTTCTCGCGTTGTTGCTAGTTTGTTGTGCACGTGATTCCCGAATAATGGTGCAGCATGTCTAGAGAGCTGTTCAAAGAAGCTGTGTATCTAAATAACAACTGTTTTCTAGATGGCTTCTATCCAGTTTGCTAACCACTAAGAGGCATGGAACAGTTCCCTGGTATGAGTGATGGGAATATAAATATTAGCGATGTCAGTAAGTATCTCTGCGGCGACTTTGAATTCCTGTTTCTGTGAATGTTAATCGATTTGCTTCGATAGTTGAAGTCATCCAAACCGATCCTGAGTTTGCGGTGTCTACGAGAACTCTACCACCGATGGAAATTAATGTTGGACGGCCATTGCCGTACGTCGAGATACTAGAACAGCCGGCTAGCAAAGCTTTACGTTTTCGCTATGAGTGCGAGGGCAGATCCGCTGGTAGTATACCTGGTGTCAACAGTACGCCGGAGAATAAAACGTTTCCTAGTATAAGAGTGAGTACCGACAAACGTGTACCATCTACCAATTGTTTATCTTACGTGATAATAATTAATGTATGGTAAAAGATAGCGGGATACAAAGGCCGAGCCTTAGTTGTAGTATCGTGCGTAACAAAAGATCCGCCGCACAGACCTCATCCTCACAATCTTGTTGGGAAGGAAGCATGCAAGAGAGGTGTTTGTACAGTAGAGGTATCGTCGGAGAACATGACAGTAATGTTCGCAAATCTTGGTATTCAGTGCGTTAAGAAAAAGGATATAGAAGAGGCACTTAGAATAAGAGAAGAGATTCGCGTAGATCCTTTTCGAAGTAAGCTGAGAATGAAACAGGAAGTAATTTTATCTTTTTTGATAAATCAAGATCATATATGATTCTTTTCTTTTCTAGCTGGCTTCGAACATAAAAGACAGCCTACTAGTATCGATCTGAACGCGGTGAGATTATGTTTCCAAGTTTTCTTAGAAGGATCTCAGAAGGGAAAATTCAATGTTGCGTTACCAGCGGTTGTGTCCGATCCTATATTTGATAAGAGTAGGTTCAATCAGCTGTCGTACGGATTGTATTTATTTTTAGAACCAGCCATTCTACATCTGCCTTGAATATTTCAGAGGCAATGTCGGATCTTGTAATATGCGAGCTCAGTCATCATAGTGCTTCGGTCGCGGGTGGTATGAAAATGATTTTACTATGCGAGAAGGTTGCGAAAGAAGACATACAGGTCCGATTTTTCGAAGAGAAGGACAAGCAAATAGTGTGGGAAGGATTTGGTGATTTTCAGCCTACTCATGTACATAAACAAGTACGTTTTACGCTTTCATAACCATTAGACTGCGGATCTTTATGCGTTTATGAAGGAATTGGTTCGGTGAGATGTAAAACAGTAAAGGATTCGAAAAATTTAACAATATTGTGATGTTGTTTCCAGTGGTACAAAGACCTGCTGCTCGCAATCAATGCAGAACATTTTTATTTTGCTTAAGATCCACAGTCTAATAATCATAATCCCGATATTCCAGTATCGCGGAGACGTTTAACGATATTCGATGATTGCTAACAGACTGCGATAGCGTTCAGAACACCGACTTACCGTATACAACAAGTGGATCAGCCCGCCCAAGTTTCCATTCAGCTGAAGAGACCATCGGATGGAGCAAGTAGTGAACCGTTACCGTTTCAGATGTTACCACTTGGTGCAGGTAGGCCTGCATTTTGGTCTTTGCGGAAAGCATTTGCCCGAAAGAAAACAGATTATAGTACATTTGGTAAAATCTTAGCCACCGAGTCTGCCTTACTGTCAAACGTTGCGCCTAGATACCCGCGCAATCTCGATGACCTTAACAATAACGACTTCGATCTTAAGTGGTCGACTAACAAAATCTCTGCCTTACGCGCTTTGAACGATCTATATAACGTAAAGAATACATTAGACTCTTGTAACGGAAGTGCCGAGGTCAATCGTATCGTAGCAGAAAACGTGAACCCCTTAAAAACTACTATAACAGATTATCAGAATAACGAGGTACCAAACAACTTTGAAAACGGAAACACAAATAAGATCTACAAAACCGATATCAGTCCTATAGGCAAAGAAACGGTTGATACAAATTCAGGAACATTAACTTACGCCAAGTCCAACACTGTTGTTGACAACATGGACATATTAAAGAGCTTAGAATCTCCAAAAAATAAATCCGACTGGTTCGACTACTCGGAAGTAGGCAAATGGGTTCAGAAAGGCCAGACGTGTCTGAAAGAGAAGGATCTGGAGGTGGATTTCAAGACCGAGACAGAGGATTGCAATAAGTCGTTCAACGAGCTACTGACCCAAGTGTCCGAGCTCGATCAAATTTATGCTGATACGCATGCAAAGCTGGTGCAAGCTGCCCTCGAACAGAATAACGCCGATCATTCAATGGATATAGACGTTTGCGATAATCAAACGTACACTAGTTTGCAGATGGCCATGAAGAATCCCATAGAATTCGTGGATCATCTGAACTATAGAAAGTACGAGGACGTAGCGGTACCGAAAGTAGATCTGAATCATTCTTCTCCCTCTCCTCCGGTGACTACGAAGAGGGATGGAGCGCGTGAGACCGAGGAGAGACTGCCACCTTTACCTCCGAAACGTATCCGAAAAATGCCTTCTATGCCTCTTCTGCCTCGCCCTATATCCTCTCACACAACACCCGAGTCTTTTGTCGAAGCGCCGAACAAGAACTTGCCTTCTTTGCCCGGAACGCTCACCAAGTCCTCGAAGCAAGGACTCTTCTCGAAATTATTCGCCAAGAAAATCAAGAAAGACAAAGACACCGCCTCGAATGCTTCCTCTAAGGGCAGCAATCCCTCTTTAAGTGCCTCGGGAAGCATCACGTATTTGCCGAAACATAGCGTATCGGATGCCTCGCAGTTGCAATGTCCAAGACCGAGCGCGATAAGCACCACTAGCGTGAAATCGCTCCGACTCGACGGCGATGAAACACCACCATACGGAATGGAGTTAACAGAGGCTGAACACTATGCGTTGTACACGGCCATGGCTCCGCATGCAACTGCATCCGAGTTCGATGAAATGTCTTTCTACTACAGTCCCGTGGAGGGAGGGAAGATCTACTCGGAGAAGAAAGAAACATAATCTGTTTGTTTTGATAGTTTACTACTACTACTATGTTTGATACACGAGTACTTCCACTCGAGAGTGACATGTTTTTGCCCCCAAGCAATACCGCCCAAATATGCTCATATTTTGAAGAATACTTATACAAGTATATATTGTGATTCGGCCAGGCTGCTGTATTTGCGATTGTGCGTTTCTACGAGTTGGATTTTCGCAGCCTCGGCACGCTCGCGATCCCATTGCGATGCATTTTGTACATGTGAAAACGATTTTATAACGAATTGTCGACGGAACACGCAAGCGAAACGACATACATAACTACTATGTAACGTTTTTCTAGTCGTGGTACAAATTGTTATTCTGTTTCCATAGTCTTTCATACAGATCTTAAAGGATAGCTGAAGCACACGCTCAGCAGAAACTTGTTGTTTATTAACCGAAGGGTTGCCTAGTCCTTTCTAGTCAGACTTTACAGTGTTTATTATACCTGTATTCTTGCTTTTTACTATTTATTACACGTTGTTAAGTTTTCTTTTTTTTTTTTATAGCGATCCAAGTTTACACGCATATCACTTTGTTTCTAGTCGTAGAGTAGATGTTTAATTTATAGCCAAATATATTATATATTTGCATATATTTGCAACCAAAGATATATTAATTTTTGGCGCAGATCGTTTTTCTGCTTCAGGGTGAAAAGAGATTTCGCATGACTTTTTCTAGGGTCCTTTGTCTTCGGAGATACTTCATGTTGATCACTGTTCTAACACACAAGATTAATGTACAATCGTTTATAGATGATCCGGATGCGTTAAGGCGAAAGCGAAAAAAGTTTGATAACAGTCCAAACGCGCTAGTTTTGAGACATATACAGGCAGAAGCTGAGAAGCGTGAGTATCTTTCTAAAATTGTCCTCGATTCTACAGCTTTGCCGGGAGTGGGTTTCAATGGCGTCATTGGCATTGTTGCATTGTCGCATTGTCGCATCATCGAGATTGATCGAAAGCACACTTTTGCTATATTTATATTCAATGCCGAATTCCTCGGGTCCTATCTTCTTCTTCTTCTTTTTTTTCTATATCGACACTAATTTTCATGTTGACATTTTGCTACATACTTTATCGCAAAACGAAAATACTTTCTAGCAAGCTGTCTCAGCGATGCCAGTAATAAGTACTCTCCCCTTTGTGCATTTCAATACGGGGCACGTGTTCTCCATTTGTTGTAACGATTGTTGTAACGAGTATATTAAATTTGTTGGAAACTCCAGAGGTGTTTTTAGGAATATACTTGTATACATGTGGGGAAATGTTGATGGTATATCTCTTTTATGAATCTCCAGGTTTACACTTGTCCGAATATTAATGTTTCTGCGTTCTCTAGTCGCGTCACACACTAACCACAGAATTAATCATCTATCCTCTCGCACAGTGGGAACATTGGATGTTTATAACGTTTGTAATTCACTATTTTACGCGAACCAGTGCCTAATTGCCACTAATCATTACCGTGGAACATAATCGTTGAGAATTTTCCCTGTGCGAAGGAAGATACCTTTTCATTGTATTAAGAAATGCTATACATATACATATATATTTTCACACACCAACGAGGGATCTTGTTTTGTACTTTTTTAAGAACACATTTTGTACGAACATTTGAAATTTGTATTCGAATGACGAGAGAAAGAGAGCGAGAGAGAGAGAGAGAGAAAGAGAGCAGTGGCCTTGTACATTTTGAGAAAAAAATATTGTATTTTTATAATCATTATCTGTAATTACTAGATAAGTGAATGCTGTTTTCACAAAGAATGGAGACTAGTATACTATATACAAGTACTCTGCTCCTCTATGAGAATGTTGTACTTAAGACCTCAGCAATAATAAGAAACTATGTGCAATATTTGTATGGTAATAGTTTTTTATAAGCTGCTTCTTTAACAGAGAAAAACTATATCTATATATTGTATGACTTACATATGCATAATATATCTATCTATACATTGTATATTTACGTACAATCATTTGACAATGTATAAACCGTATTTTTTTATTTCGTTCCCGAACAATTTCAGATCGAAATAATGTTGTAGAGCTCGCAGGTACGATTCGATAACGTATTCATTTAGTTTTGCTGATGTTTTGCTAATCCCGTTTATCGTATTTATTATTGCAATACGAGTTACACTTTTCTAAAACGTTCTTCTCGTGTGCCGTTCAGCGTGAAAATATATAAAATCGCATGTATCATCTCCATTACTAATCATCCCCATTTTCTTCTAATTTAACGCTTCGCTTTCTCTTGCCTCTTTTCCTCGTGTTATTTTGCATGAGGAAATTAACACTGTTTCACGCGACAATCGCGGTAGAAAATGTTGTAAGTATTTCATCGCAATAATTAACAAACTAGCTAGCAAAAAGCAAACTTACCTTAAACCGATGTCGCCAATGGACTTGTTCATTCGTTTTGTGGTATTGTAGATCCTGGGATGTTGAATCAAGCTTGTTTTAACATTATCAAACCAGAACCAAATGATAGGATATCTTTGTACGGCAATCCAGGTGGAAGTGGAGGATCGTTTCCGCTTTATCCCTTCAAGACGTCCCCGCAGCATGATTCTGAAATGCAGACATTAAGGTAAACTGATTAGTAAAATGCCAAATATTTACATAGCGTAAACGTGTGTAATTTGTACAACTTGAAATATGTTACACAGGTCTCCGGTACCACAAGGTCATCCACCATCGCCCTTGGCTTATGCACCCTTCCACACGAATCTAATGCAGCCGCATCTACCATCTCAATATCTGTCAACGAGTAGTCACATAGAACATCCATTCGCATACGCACCCGACGCGTCGCAGGTACAATTGCAGGAACAATTGATAATGGACAGAGTGACACCCAGTTATCGAGGATTAGTGCTGGACGCTGCTGGTATGATTGACAGTGTATACACTAATGCTACGCGCTATAGTTACATTTATATTTCGTGCAATAAGATCCCGCGAGATTCTTAATTAATAGACAGCGGATCTTTCATGAAGACAAACATTTGCTACTTGATCTCCAACAACCTGTGAAATGAAAATTTATTTTTTTTTTCTTAATATGTTTAACAGGTTGAAAATAATATAACAGTATTTTTTACATGCTAATGTTTTTACTGCTTTACACCTGCTCATTGTTTTTCAATTCATCAAATCCATTGTTTTATTCATTATATATGGAGTTCCGATTCAGCAGGTATAGTTGAAGGAGCGGATGACATGAACGTTTTAGACATGGACAATCAACAACAATACAGCTTCGAGTCAAATCTCGTTCAGCTTAACTCGGCAGAACTCGCTGCCATTGGCTCCGCGCTCTCTGAGAACTTATCTACTGGATTGTCCATATCGGAAGTTCATAAGGTATTCTTTGATATAGGTATACATTTTATATCGTTCGCTACTCACACTCCTGGCTTTTGACAATATCACTTAAAGAACAAAATAAATAGTTATTGTATTTAGTCCGAAACGAGCAAAGGGGCAAGCCAAGGGAACAACGAAGAAAGCAGTAGCATGACTGACAGTTTTACGAGAATTACTGCGGAACTCAACACTTTAAACAGCATGTACAAACCGAGACGGGAAGTTGACGACTAAAAAGATGGGAAAATTTTTAACAATCTTATAAGTGCGAGCAAGAAATGTACGTTGCGTAAAACGTTATCCGAACATTTTATCTTTTAGGAAGTATATACATATGATATATATATATATATATATATATATATATAATGTTATAAAAGTGATTAGTATTTAATTGGTTGTGATAAAATTGCATCATCGATTATATATTACTGCAAGTTGATCGTTTATTTTAAACGCTGTTAATAATTTTGTACACGTTCTGAGATTCAATGTTTTTTAACATCACAAATTAAAATATTTATCGATCTAACTAATATATAAAATGCTGTGACTGTGATCAAAGTGTAATTTTTGAAATCTACACGTTTTGACGTGCATGCAAAGTGTCTCGACAAGCACCACGATCATATTATATAAAGTCTTATATTATAATGAACAGAACAAAAAAAAAGGAAACGTACATTGTGTATTGTAAAAGACAATCTGCATGCAACATTCGTACAAAGTATAATTGTTTATAGGTAAGACGAACACTCCGTGAATAAACAATGTTTCTTACACGTCTATGGTATATACGCGTATTCAAATAGACGAGTTTTATTATTTTTTTTACACATTTATATTTACTACAAACTTGTTAATATAGTTTTTATAAATATATAAATATAGTCTGTGGTGTTTACTGTTGCGTCGAAAGTAACGGTATCCTGTAAAAAAAGTAGTTTGAACAAGACTTATGAACACACAAACCAAATTCTTTGCCTAAGATTTTGTTTACGTTTAAATCGTGATACACGTTTCGTTACCAGATTTACTAAGATCCTTACATTCCGGTGTTTCTTTGTTGTTTTCTATTTGCTTTAATGCTTCCCTAAGAAACTAGGGATGTAACGGTATTTGGGCAATCTGTCCGAGGGACAGCAAGGGGAAGCGGACCCGAGGACAGCATCCAACTCTCTTCAAGGATTTTGAGTCATAAATTTACTGTCCCAAACAAAGGATTTTGCGGAGGAATCGAACAGCAACGGTCAAGTATACGTGGCGCATTGAGCACACGTGCAGACTCCTGGACAGTCTCCTTTGGGACATTTTACAAGACTGCTACAAGACTGCTACGTGACATCAGTTTCAATAAATGTGGTGTTGCTCGGTCTATGAATTTTCGAGACTTGGAGTCAAAAAGAAATTGGTAGGACACCTCGGGTGCTCAGAACATATTGATAACTGGTTCATTTATTCTCTTCAACGTTTTCTGTACAAATGGTAGGGGTTGATCTATCGTGGAGTTTGCGGAAATCTTATTGGTTATAGGACTTTGCGATTTTTGACAATTTGGAAGAAATTCGAAGTTGCGGGATAGAGTGCCTACGTGACCAACAGCGAGTAATGGTATTTTACTGAACAATAGGAAACGTGTGTTTCACAGCTGTGGTAATTTTCTTAGATTTGCCTGTCGGTCCTAGTCCCTATTTTTATGATAGCTAGCAATTCGCTGCGACGACCCTAGTACGGTCAGGTATACGGATCTTTAATCTACCCGAACATGCCGCCCCTTTAAACGGACCTGTTCAACAAATCTTAGGCTTAAATTTTCTGGTTAAATATAATGTTCGGTTTGTTATATAACATCCTCTTGGTCATACAAACAATTCGTATTATATGATTGTTCTACATTATGTACATAATATAATAATACATTATATCTGTAGTTGTAAGGAAAAACGCCAAATGTCTCACAATTTCAAAGAATTTGAATTTTTGCATTAATTGAGCTTTAGAGTATGGAATTTACGTATTTACCAGAGAAAGGGTCATGAGAACAAATTCGAAAGGCTCAAAAAAACAATGCAATTTGTCCGATGTCCTATGTCAAGGAATTAGTGATCAGAACTTTAAACCACACATATACAACCACAGATATTACACTATTCTTTTAGTCTCTTATCATAGACGCGTTATCACGACGGTGTTCTTATAAAACATATTTTTCAAGTTTCGCGCTATTTTCTTTAATACATCAACCCAGCTACGGGGACGGTGGCGACTAAAGTCCCTTTTCAACTCGCCTTCAACCGCTGTACGGCGTGTACGGCTGGATTATGGCTTAGGGGGCTCGTATCCATAGTACATATATATATATATATATATATATATATGATGGCCTGGAATAGGATAGTGGAAGGGGAAAAGGAGGAGAGAAATGCAATCCGTTTGTGTCGTAATCTGGCTGCACTGAGCTCAACTGTGCTGCACTGCGCACTGCGCACCGGTGTCGGTACTGTCAATTGCTTCCACGCGATCGTCTTGTTTTCTTTCAAGGTACGCTCTCGCGAGTTCTTGTCGGGATTCGCTGCAGATCGAAAAAAAACATGTTTCTCGTATTCTTGCTAGTTGGTGTGCACGTGATTCCCGAATAATGCTCTAGCACGTCTAGAGAGCTATTCAAAGAAGCTGTGTATCCAAATAACAACTGTTTTCCAGATGGCTTCTATTCAGTTCGCTAACCTTGACATAAGAGACATGGAACAGTTCCCTGGTATGAGTGATGGGAATATGAACATTAGCGATATCAGTAAGTATCTCTGCGCTAACTTTGAATTCCTCTTTCTGTCAACGTTAATCGCTATGCTCCGATA
Organism: Lasioglossum figueresi; assembly: GCA_028455805.1. Lineage (NCBI taxonomy): Eukaryota > Metazoa > Arthropoda > Insecta > Hymenoptera > Halictidae > Lasioglossum > Lasioglossum figueresi. The sequence continues at coordinate 2,092,611 of CM052203.1, forward strand.
GTTGAAGTCATCCAAACCGATCTCGAGTTCGCGGAGTCTACGAGAACTTTACCACCGATGGAGATGAACGCTGGATGGCCGATGCCGTACGTCGAGATACTAGAACAGCCGGCTAGCAAAGCTTTACGTTTTCGTTATGAGTGCGAGGGCAGATACGCTGGTAGTATACCAGGTGTCAACAGTACGCCAGAGAATAAAACGTTTCCTAGTATAAGAGTGAGTACCGACAAACGTGTACCATCTACCAATTGTTTATCTTACATGATAATAATTAATGTATGGTAAAAGATAGTGGGATACAAAGGCAGAGCCTCAGTTGTAGTATCGTGCGTAACAAAAGATCCGCCGCACAGACCACATCCTCACAATCTTGTTGGGAAGGAAACATGCAAGAGAGGTGTTTGTACAGTAGAGGTCTCGCCGGAAAACATGACGGTGATGTTCGCAAATCTTGGTATTCAGTGCGTTAAGAAAAAGGATATAGAAGAGGCACTTAGAATAAGAGAAGAGATTCGCGTAGATCCTTTTCGAAGTAAGCTGAGAATGAAACAGGAAGTAATATTGTCACTTCTGATAAATCAAGATCATATATGATTCTTTTCTTTTCTAGCTGGCTTTGAACATAAAAGACAGCCTACTAGCATCGATCTGAACGCGGTGAGATTATGTTTCCAAGTTTTCTTAGAAGGATCTCAGAAGGGAAAATTCAATGTTGCGTTACCAGCGGTTGTGTCCGATCCTATATTTGATAAGAGTAGGTTCAGTCAGCTGTCGTACGGATTGTATTTATTTTTAGAACCAGCTATTCTACATCTGCCTTGAATATTTCAGAGGCAATGTCGGATCTTGTAATATGCGAGCTCAGTCATCATAGTGCTTCGGTCGTGGGTGGTATGAAAATGATTTTACTATGCGAGAAGGTTGCGAAAGAAGACATACAGGTCCGATTTTTCGAAGAGAAGGACATGCAAATAGTGTGGGAAGGATTTGGTGATTTTCAGCCTACTCATGTACATAAACAAGTACGTATTACGCTTTCATAATCACTAGACTGCGGATCTCTATGCGTTTATGAAGGAATTGGTTAGGTGAGATATAAAACAGTAAAGGATTCGAAAAATTTAAGAATATTGTGATGTTGTTGCCAGTGGTACAAAGACCTGCTGCTTGCAATCAATGCAGAACATTTTTATTTTGCTTAAGATCCACAGTCTAATAATCATAACCCTGATATTCCAGTATCGCGGAGGCGTTTAACGATATTCGATGATTGTTAACAGACTGCGATAGCGTTCAGAACACCGACTTACCATATACAACAAGTGGACGAGCCCGCACAGGTGTACATTCAGCTGAAGAGGCCATCGGATGGAGCAACTAGCGAACCGTTACCGTTTCAGATGTTACCACTTGGTGCAGGTAGGCCTGCATTCTGGTCTTTGCGGAAAGCATTATGTGCATATAAAGCATAACATACAATCGTTTATAGGTGATCCGGATGCGTTAAGGCGAAAGCGACAAAAGTTTGATAACAGTCCAAATGCGCTAGTTTTGAGGCATATACAGGCAGAAAGTGAAAAGTGTGAGTATCTTTTTTTTTAATTTCTCCTCGATTCTACAGCTTTGCCGAGAGTGGGTTTCAATGGCGTCATTGGCATTGTCGCGTTTTCGCATTGTCGCATCGTCGAGATTGATCGAAAGCACACTTTTGCTATATTTATATTCAATGCCGAATTCCTCGGATCCTATATTTTCCTTTTTCTTCTATACCGATACTAATTGTCATGTTGACATTTTGCTACATACTTTCTAGCAAGCTGTCTCATCGATGCCTGTAATAAGTACACTGCGGAATTCATGCATGTATGACAAAAATGGGCACGTACACGAATGTTGACAGTATATCTCTTTTATGAATCTCCAGGTGTACATTTCTCCGAATATTAATGTTTCAGCGATCTCCAGTAATTCACTATTTTACTCGAACCAGTGTCTAATTCCCACTAACCACTACCACGGACATAATCGTTGAGATTTGCCCCTGTGCGAAGGAAGATACCTTTTCATTGTATTAAGAAATTTTATACGTATACATATATATTTTCACACACCAAAACGAGAGATCTTGTTTTGTACTTTTTTAAGAACATATTTTGTACAAACGTTTTAAATTTGTATTCGAATAACGAGAGAGAGCAAGAGGAAGAGAGCAGTGGCCTTGTACATTTTGAGAAAAAAATATTGTATTTTTATAATCATTATCCGTAATTACATACAATTACTCTGCTCCTCTATGAGAATGTTGTACTTAAGAACTCGGCAATAATAAAAAAACTATGTGCAATATTTGTATGGTAGTATAGTTTTTTATAAGCTGCGTATGAGTTACATATGCATATATATATATACGTACAATCATTTGACAATGTGTAAACCGTATTTTTTTTTATTTCGTTCCCGAACAATTTCAGATCGAAATAATGTTGTAGAGCTCGCAAGTACGATTCGATAACATATTCATTTAGTTTTGCTGATTTTTTGCTAATCCCGTTTATCGTATTTATTATTGCAACACGAGTTACACTTTTCTTTAAAATTCTTCTCGTATACCGTTCAGCGTGAAAATATATAAAATCGCATGTATCATCTTCATTACTAATCATCCCCATTTTCTTCTAATTTAACGCTTCGCTTTCTTTTGCCTTTTTTCCTCGTGTTATTTTGCATGAAAAAATTAACACTGTTTCACGCGACAATCGTGGTAAAAAATATTGTAAGTATTCATCGCAATAATTAAACTAGCTAACAAAAAGCAAACTTACCTTAAACCGATGTCGTTGATGGGCTTGTTCATTAGTTTGATGATATTGTAGATCCAGGGATGTTGAATCAAGCTTGTTTTAATATTATCAAATCAGAACCAAACGATTAGGATATCTTTGTACGGCAATCCAGGTGAATGTGGAGGATCGTTAACGCTTTATCCCTTGAAGACGTTCCCGCAGCATGATCCTGAAATACAGACATTAAGGTAAACTGATTAGTAAAATGCCAAATATTTACATAGCATAAACGTGTGTAATTTGTACAACTTGAAATATATTACACAGGTCTCCGGTACTACCGCAAAGTCGTCCACCATCGCCCTTGGTTTACGCACCCTACCACACGATTCCAATTCAGCCGCATCTACCATCTTAATATCCGTCAACGAGTAGTCACATAGAACAACCATTCGCATACGCACCCGATGCGTTGCAGAAACAATTGATAATGGACAGAGTGACACCGATAGTTACAATCAAGGATTAGAGCTGGATGCTGCTGGTATGATTGACAGTGTATACACTAATGCTACGCGCTATAGTTACATTTATATTTCGTGCAATGAGATCCCGAGTTTCGTAATCAATAGACAGCGGATCTTTCATGAAGACAAAAAATTTGCTACTTGAATTGCAACCTGTGAAATGGAAATTGATGTTTTTTTTCTTAATATGTTTAATAGGTTGAAAATAATATAACAGTATTTTTTACATGCTAATGTTTTTACTGCTTTACACCTGCTCATTTTTTTCAATTCATCAAATCCATTGTTTTATTCATAATATATGGATATGCGATTCAGCAAGTGTAGAAGGAGCGGATGACATGATCGTTTTAGACGTGGACAATCAACGACGATACAGCTTCGAATAAAGTCTCGACCAGCTTAACTCGGCAGAACTCGTTACCATTGGTTCCGCGCTCTTTGAGAACTTATCCAGTGGATTGTCCATATCGGAAGTTCATAAGGTATTCTTTGATATAGGTATACATTTTATATCGTTCGCTACTCACACTCCTGGCTTTTGACAATATCAATTAAAGAACAAAATAAATAGTTATTGTATTTAGTCCGAAACGAGCAAAGGGGAAAGCCAAGGGAACAATGGAGAATGCAATAGCATGACTGACAGTTTTATGAGATTTACTGCGGAACTCAACACTTTAAACAGCATGTACAAACCGAGACGGAAAGTTGACGACTAAAAAGATTGGAAAATTTTTAACAATCCTATAAGTGCGAGCAAACAATGTGCGTTGCGTAAAACGTTATCCGAACATTTTATCTTTTAGGAAGTATATATACATATTATATTATATAATGTTATAAAAGTGATTAGCATTTAATTGGTTGCGATAAAATTGCATCGTCGATTGTATAGTACTGTAAGTTGATCGTTTATTTTAAACACTGTTAATTTTGTACGCTTTCTGAGATTCAATGTTTTTTAACATCACAAATTAAAATATTTATCGATTCGAAAAAAGATTTATCGATTATATGAAATAAAGTCTTATATTATAATGAACAGAACAAAAAAAGGAAACGTACATGTACACAATTGTGTATTGTAAAAGACAATCTGCATGCAACATTCGTACAAAGTATAATTGTTTATAGGTAAGATGAACACCTCGTGAATAAACAATGTTTCTTACACATCTATGGTATACGCTTATTCAAATAGACGAGTTTTATTTTTTTTTTACACATTTATATTTACTACAAACTTGTAAATATAGTTTTTATATCGGTAGATCGAATATCGAAGCACAAAATGCTCTGCTCCCATTTTTATTGTATACCCCGGTTATAAAAACTCCAATACACATTCCGTCCAGGCACGTTGATTCGTCTTTAAATAAATATCTGTCCCTAAACATAGAGCAGAATCTTGTTATTTTGCAAACACATGAAGAAAAAAATGTGATTGTTTCTTTTATCGTCGATTAACTACATATATACACAAATACATTCGCGACCGTGGTATTATCCTGGTAGCATTCAATAAACTAAATATCATATATCTTAAAGTCATTATACTATAATTACATAGAGTATTTTTTATAAATAAACGGTATCTGATACAAATCAAATTATCCACAGGTACATACATTTAGTACATATATAAAATTACATCTAAGATTATATTATAATTGTACATACATATAATTATAATATGTATAGAGAACACGTATGTTGAACCTCGGTTATTTCATTTAGTCAAATGTATCACATACTCATTACGTACATCATATTTTATTGTGAACTGTTTTTCCTTAACTATTTACAGCGTATAACACCTCTCACAATTCTTAATTCTTATACTTATGTACAATGTGAAGTAAGAATATCATATTATTCTAGATTAGCATAGTAGTAAAAGTAAAACTATATAATCGTCCAAGTATTATAGACTAATATATTTCTAGGGAAGAGACTCGTTCCTTCACAGATACGTGAAGAATAAAAAACCATTTGTGTTGTTTTCCAAAATGTATTTACTTAAAAATACAATGAAAGTTCAATTCTGATGGAATGGGCAGAAATATAGTCTGTGGTGTTTACTGTTACGTCGAAAGTGATGATGCGATGGTATCCTGTACAAAAGTAGTTTGAACAAGACTTATGAACACACAAACCAAATTCTTAGCCTAAGATTTTGTTTACGTTTAAATCGTGAGACACGTTTCGTTACCAGATTCACTAAGATCCTTAAATTCCGGTGTTTCTTTATCGTTTTCTTTTTGTTTTAATGCTTACCTAACAAACGTAGGGATGTAACGGTATCTGGGCAATCTGCCTGATTGATTGATTAAGACCCGTTAGCACCAGTAAAGAATTTTCAAAGTCGCGTCTAGCAGTCGAGAGGGAGATTCGAGAAGATCCCTTTTTATTTTTTGAAGCTCGATCTGCAGGACGCGAGTCCTTATTTCCCTTTACGGACACGTTGCAAACGGGGCTTGGCATTTTGTATTAATAAAATTAAATGGACCTATGCTTATAGTGTATGGTATTGTATACTATGAACGCTAAAGTACTCATTTTTGCTCAGGCACCTGTAACTTTAAGATAGTTCTTTGCCAACATGATCGCCAAAGGTACTATCTTGAAGTGAACACGTGTAAATACAGCAGCGGATTGTGTATAAAATCGTCGAGTAACAGAGTTCCGGAGATGGTATGGCCAGTAAAACGGTACAATGATCGATTATTAATAACGCCTCACGCATCATTTTTTTAAAACTGTGTACACGCTCCAATGACTTTGTTGCCACCTATCGTTTGTGAATACATCGAATGAAAATGGTTGTTTGTATATCGTGCGAACAAACACGCGTTATGCACGGTCCATTCCATCTCCTTGGATTCAGTGTAGCAGGATTCAGTCCACGAACAGCAGTTTTTTAAAAATCTTTAATACTGCCATTTCTGTAAATTTATCTCCGGATGGTAAGCCCATTACTACTCACGAGAACGAATCATTTTCTCTGATCTAACTGCGTTTTATTTAACTATCTCATTCGAAAATATTTGTACATTAAAACGTGGGACATCGTCTCGCATTCAAATTATCGTTACCTTTATTTATTATGCAGCTATGGTACAATGGTATCGTAACCGCAATGTCTCATCACCCTTTCTTGTCTACCAGTCTCCCGAAATAAGTGGTGTGTGTATTATGTGACATGGACAATCAATTTGCAACAATCCACCGACTCTAGCATCGAAAAACATATATTTCGATCATTGGTAACCAGCCACGAATCAAGGGAAGAATTCATTGTCGAACGGAAAAGAAATTTCTTTTTTTTTTCATCTGGGAAGAGAAAGTTATGTAATAAACGAGAATACCGTCACACTCGTTCCGCGACAGTCGACGAATCATTGCTATGAGCAGTCCATGACGATTCAATGTCAAAATACGTAAGATACAGTACGTAACACAGTACGTAAAATACAACTGAATTGCGTTCGCGCGAGAGCAATCGAATAGGGAGAGCGAGTGGCTTTTTTGCTATTTGGTTATTCGGCATTGTCATAAACGATATCTGTTCTTTCTTTTGAAAATACAACACAAGCGACAATACGACTCTGCTGAACTCTTTTTACGATACATAAACTTAAATATACGAAGAAGAAACGAGAAACACGGGGCGCGCGTTCCTCGACGAAATAAAAAATATTCCACAACCTTCGTGAAATAATTGTGATTCTCTCCCTACTCTATGCCCGGAGTCTAAGTGTAACAACCTCTCCACATTACATTACGTTACATAATGTTATCGTTAATAATAAAATGTTTCTTATTTCATAACTTTATACATGCTATGTATAATTATTATGCAATGTTAAAGTCACACATTACTCATCCACACTACCTGGCGCGAGCATTGCAGTAACCTTAATTTCTGTTTTCAAATGAAAACAGGAGCACGAGACATAGAGTTTTTCGAGACCATTTAGAATTCTCTTTTTCATTGAATAATTCATTTGCTATTCTCGTTGGTTTCATACAACCGCTCTAAGCAGCTCGGTCCAACCCGGGCTCGGCCCAACTCGTTTTCATTTATTTTTCTTTTCCTCTCTATGAAATCGCTCGCGCTCCTGCAGTATCAATTGCGATCATTCTTTGTAGGTCGAGAAAAAGAAAATTAATCACGCGCACAAGGTGAGAGACATTCGTCGAAACTACAAACGTAAATTTGATTTCAAATGTAAAAAAATCATCACCCACAAATGTTCATTTTACACTATTTAAATACAATAGAGCTTTTTATATCTTAAATAAGTTTTCGTTATAAAACTGTCCCGCGAAGAGAAGCCAGATGACGGCAAATACCAGTTAGCCCGGTGGTTTGGAGAAAACAATGGATTCGCCAGAGAAATCGGAAAAACCCTGTACGATCGGTACCCGAACGAACGTCTGCCTCGCGTCAAGTACTTGAAACGTGATATTAAACGGAAAATCGACGCGCTCGTACAGTCCAGCGACGACGAGACGAACCAATCGTTTTCATACAAACTACCTAACAGCATTTGGTGATGGCTAGACGACCAGAATTGCGAAGAGCCAAGACTACAGAATTGCGGCTGCCTCTAATGCGTGTCAGCCCACCACAACTCTGGTGAGGTGGTAATCTTTTTCTTTCGTAGGTTGGGAGGTTCCAGCAATTACGGATTTTCGGGCACGATGGATATATCAACATTGCTACCAACCACTCAATATGAGAGTAAGTGTTTGCTGAGAAGGCTGCCGAAGATCGACGACGACACCATGTGCCTACCTCCCTTCTTACTTACATACTTCCTTCCCTTTTTTCATTATGCGTCTTCCTCTTCGTCTTCTACTTCTCCTTCTACTTCACCTTCTGCATCGTCCTCCTCTTCATCTACGAAGATTGCAGAAACAAACATTAGTGAAACTTGTTTAGTCACGAGTATATACACGCGCGAGAGCCTACCCATCTTGCAATACCATCGACTGACAACGCATACATACACATATCATGCATACGTACACGCGCACGATCCTCAACGTTACCGGAAGTTCTTTACTCACCTTCGCCCTCTTCTAAGTCTTCCTCGCCTTCTGGCATGTCGTCTTCCTCATCGTCCTCTTCGCCTTCGCCGTCGACTTCTTCCTCCTCTTCAACCTCCTCTTCGATCTCCTCTTCCTCTACTTCTCCATCGCCGTTCTCCTCCTTCTTTTGTTTCTTCGTGTCTTCGTTCTTTTCCTGTAACGCGAGAACATCCGAATTAGATTTCTGGTCCCGTGTAAATAGCAATCGGGAGTGCTTCAAAACTATCGTATTAGCCGCGTTCGTTAACTCTTCTCGCGCGACACGTAAACAAAAATAGAAATTAAACCACTTCCGGTCGAACTCCCTCTCTCTCTCTCGCTCGTCTCTATGTAGATTTGGAAGTTAATCGTTGTGGAAACAAGTGGGAAACCCCCTCGGCAATACGACCGAAAGATAAACGGGTGGGGAGGGAGAAACGGATGAGGAGGATTCCCTTCCCGCCAAGAAACGTAAGGACACGGAAAGAAAAGTAGGGGGACCTTCCGTTCAAATATGGCGGAACAGGAAAACAGAAGAAACCATGGGGGAATGAATTGTGCTCGCAAGAAGATAATGAATATTATACGTGTACGCGCGTAACGCGGTCGTTGAATATCTGGTAAAAAAAAAGAAGAAAAAATCAACGGAATCGAAATAACCGTGCAGCTTATTATAGAACTTGGACGATAAGCGCGACGGTTTATCTTGCAGCGAAAGTTTTGTATCGTCGATATCTAAAAAAAACGTTACGCACCGACGCCTCGGTATTTTTTTCGAACGTTCTGAACAATTCTGTATCTACTACGAAGCCGTGGTTGTATCTCCGGGCTCCGATACTTTATTTATTCTGAAACCGAAAAGCTTAGGCCCGGGTTCAATCTTATCTGCTCGCGTGTCCGAGAGAAACCGTGGAGGTTGTGATAAACGGAAACGAGCAGGCAGGCGGGCAGACAGTTTCGAAAAGTACGGGACGGCTTCGAACGATTCTCGAAATGCCGGTGTACACCTTAAACTCGTGTTCATACAGCGTTACTCTCGCGACCAGGGTGGTGGTTGGTAATGGTATATACACACGGTGCGCGTGTATCGCCGGTACGAGGAAAGAGGGCATAGAAAACTCGGAGAACTGCATCGTCCAATCAAAGGGAGGAATCGACTAAGAGACTGGGATGGTGGGAGAAGCGTAGGGATTGGCAGACACGACTACGACACATGTTTGTAGAAGGGATGTGTTCGTGCTGCGTATAGCACAACGACGAGGGGCGAGGAGGTGGCGAGGGAACACACACACACACACACACACAGAGAGAAAAAGAGAAAGAGAGAGAGAGAGAAGCACGAAACAGCGTGCCCGGGGTATCATACACACAGAAGCAAGCCGTTGCAAAGTTTATTCGGAGGAAATAAAAAGAATGTGTAATTTGAATTGCAACGGGGTAAACCTCGCTCAAAAGGGCAAATATTCGAATGAACTGGTACAATTCCTCTCCGAGCACCCTCTAATCGTATCGCATTAAAATTGTAACGAGACCGTGTTGCTTCAAGGTAACCGTGTCTCGTATTATCGAGCGTCCTTATCAAACGGAACGCAATATCTCGTTTCAGAAACCGAGGCGTGACGTCTAAATATCGGTTCGGAGTCTAGCAGAACCCGTAAGACGATGCGTTTCGTTAACGACCGTTTACGAGCGTGCAATTATGATGGAACATGAATGAAATTATGCATCGGTCCCCGGGTGGGGGTGGACAGAGGGGAGTAGGAGGGCGCGTGTCTCAGAAATCAATGGAAAAAAGCAGCTTGCAATTCATGAAGCCATTGTATGTCGGACAGAGGCGTTATGACGCGCGACATCTCTCTGAAACTTGACGCGCCTTCTTCAAACCGTAAAATCCGTTGGCAACTACCGCTATACAGCATGATGGCGTTCGTTGTCGTTGTCGGGTAGTTTACACCGAACGGCAAGTGACAGTGACGTACAGACGCCGTGCCAATGGTCATGAAACGATTCTGTGATGGTCTCTGCCCGTTATCCCACAGACATGATTACCTATCGACTCGTTACTAATCACGAGGTCTTTGCAGATAACCCAACGTTCATAACCTATCGTACATGCTCGTTCCCGCTCGATTCCCTCCGGCCGTCTGGTTATACCATGATCAATCGTTATATAATTCGTTGAGAACACGAATCAATTTAACCATATTCCGAGAGTCACCGGAGAAGGCGTCTGTGTTTACCGACAGAAAACCGAGTCACCTGTTCGATAGGCAACTCTATAGAGAGGCTCTCGTACGATATTAATGTAAATCGCGAGGTAAGCAGGCCGATTAATCTCGATCCAATGTCTTCTCTATTATTTTATCATCGAAAATAGGTTAATCGCAAGAAACATCGAACAATTAGCCGACCGCGAAGCAACGCTCGTTGGATACATCCTAGAGTTATAACCGATTTGTTACGTCACCGTATGTAACTTTATAATTATCGTAGTTGCACGACGTTCGTAATTCCCGCCTTTTCCTTTCCTTCCACGTTACTCTTAATATGGTACGCGCTTGCGTCACATAGTGTCTCTGCGAGTGCTAGATAATATTCATTGAATTTGCTAGGTGGCTACGTAATCGGAGCACTAGAACGATGATGCATCAATCGTTCTACTGCGAGCGAATTTCGCATCCGCGGGGATTAGAATCTAGGAAAAATCGATCGGCCCGGAACGGTAACGTGGGAAGAGACCGACGGGACCCGCCGGTTATGGTATTTTTCCTATATGCCAACCGGAAAATAAATGAACGGCAATAGGTGCCACAATAATAACAATAATAATAATCATGACGATAACGATGCTTCGATCCGTCTCGCAACAGATACGCCGTTGTGCGTCGTCGTCGTCGTGGTTTCCACGTGACATATTATTGCCGCTCCGCGAGGACGCCGCACGCACAACCACGATACCTTTTTTTTTTTACGATACACGCGATGTGCGTGCGGTGTACGACGCGAAAGCGCGGGGCGATGCCGGCATTTTCGGTAACGAGTTTCACCTTTCTCGCGCGTACCCCATAATAGAGTCCCGCGCGCGTGGCTTGCTCGTGCAACGCGGCATTATCGACCAAAAAATAAAGACGCCGCTGCTATCAGGATACGTGGAACGACGATGGGTCCGATTTAAGATGAAAAATCGTGTCGATGTTTTCTCGAAGGTTCGTAACACCGCGCGGCATACTACGAAAGAATGGGGAGGCAGGAGAGGACATGGGTATATAATACATGGCGGTGCCGCTGGCTGCGCGCGTGGGGTTCTCGAGGGAAAGAGAGAGACACAGTTCGGTTGAACACCGGTAGACTCGAGGACAGAAGAGGAGGAGGGGACAGGGACAGAGCGAGAGAGAGAGAGAAAGACAGACAGAAAGATAGCAGGAGAGAACAAGAGTGGAGGTGGGGGGAGAGGGAGAGCAAAGCGAGGAAGGAAGCCTTCGGCGCGGTGTTTATGCACGCAGATCGGTAAACAATTTCAGAGCAACACGTCGACCTGAAAGAGATACGTGGTAGTCTATCGATCGTCCGTCAGACACGATTAACCCTCTTATAACGAATTATCGATCAATTACGACACATAAAGTAAGAGCGAGAGCGAGAGAGAGAGAGAGAGAGAGAGAGAGAGAGAAGGGAAAGGATAGGATGAAGGGAGGGAGAAGAAGATGGAACAAGCGGGAGCGAGATAGCACAATGAACGCGGGCTTGGTTTCGGGCGCCATAATGGAAACCCACGACGGCGGTCGGAAAAATGCGCGGGATGCTCGCTTTTCCTATCTACAACTCTGATATTCTACATTAAAAATGGCGTCCATCTTGTAGATGCGATAAACGTAACAATGTAGATCGTGCTCGGATTAGAGCCGATTTATAACGTCGGGTCGGTACGATCGCTGAGAGGACGCATAATAACGAAAACGTTTTATGAATCGAGCACATGGCGCTGGTTACCGATGATATCCCGCTCGAAATTTTCCGAGGGGTTTTTCATAACGAAATGGAGTGGTATATAGAGTGACGTTCGTTCCGATATTAGACGGTAACATGAAATCCAGATCGGTAATTATAGACGGCATTGTAACGACAGGGGTGATCAACCGAACGATCCATCGTGCTCGTGGCAGCCACGCGAAATACGATGGCGTCCCTTTCGACTCTGTACCGGGGAAAAACATCATTGCCGCGTACCACACGCACGTTTCAAAGCGTTTCGGAGCGGGAAAATGGTCGCGTTTCGAGTACACGGTAGGACACGAACGTTTAGAACGGACTGAAAATGCCGGCCGGTATCCTATCTTATTCCGCGCCGTCAGTCGGTTGAAACGGCCACTCGACTGCCCGCCGCCCACCAGTCTGTTTCCCGAGAGTACGATACGTATCCGTGTACAATATTTCCGATAACGTTACACCGAAATATATTAAATGCCACGAATATTTTCGGCGCGAACCGTTTTGAGCGGGAAACCTTCGCAATGGCGAAGAGAGACACGGTCGGGATCCCTGAAATACCTTATCGCGGGCCCGTATTATGATCGCGATGATTCCATGAAATCCTAGACGATGCCGTGATCGAGCAGCGTGGCGCGTAAGCATGGTGTATATGCCGGCGTGAATAGTCGTACGTGCATTTAATGCGATAGGTCTATGCCTTACGTACTAATTACGGGAATTGATAATGTACACGATATTACGAGAAATCGAGCGAGAAAGAACGGAGTAGGGCGATAGAGTGAGAGAGAGAGAGGGAGATAGACATATTTAGATACACTCAAGCGAGGGAAACAGAGAGAGACAGAGAGAGAGAGATGGAAAGAAAGACAGAGAGAGAGAAAAAAAACAAGACACGACTCACCTCGGCCGGCCTCTTGATTCCTTTGATCTCGCACTTCGCGTCCCCGGAAGCCTTGTCGTTCTCGGTCACCTTTTCGACAGCGACCTCGCTGTTTTCCTTAGTACTCATGGTGGATGGGTGCGTGTTGGGCAAAATGCCTGCGTGTCCGCTTACAAAACGGTGGAAAAAGATGTAGAGCGGTGGCGTGTGTAACACGTAACGAAACTCCGTGTGTCCTCGCGCGGCGTCGGTTTCCGGCGAAATGCCCGAGAGAGCAGCGTCGTCAGGCGAAAACCCAAGGGGCAGAGGGGGGAGTGACAGAGAAAGAGAGAGAGGGGAAAGGAGGGTGAGACAGAGTCGAACCAGTCAGGAGTGGAGAGTATCGTGTACCGACGACTGTGGCGCGAATAGCGCAAAGCTGACTACTACCCGGTCTCGGTCCGCTCCTAGCACATCCAACCTGGCTTTGTTCAAAAATGAAGATGGCGCGGGTTTGAAACTCGATAAATGCCTGATTGGTTGAAACGCTAATGTCGTTCCGAGACGTGTCACTGCTCCTAATTCGCAACGTTATAACGCCGCGTAATCTTTTATTATTTCTTGTGTACGTTTTCCACGTAGTCCGTCCACCTGACGTATAAATAAAATTAAATCCTGCCGAGGACGAGGGGTTCGAGAGTTCGTGGCCTCGATTCGACGTCCGGTTCGAGGCTAAGTCACTCGATTCGAATATGCTCCGTCGCTACGATTCATTTACAGTTTTTTTTTTCAACCTGTCCATCGCGGAAAATCGATCGATGCCGCATAGAAAATCAACATTTCCTAACAATTAATGGAACCGTTCAGCCGATGCTTCGTAATTCACCGATCGAATTGTGGATTCGGAGGCAACATATTGTCGAGACCGTGGCGGGAATTGTCTCGTAGACGATAGAATCGAGGTTTTCGAATAACCTGGCCTCGCACCTGACTCTGAAAAATTCAATATTGAGCACACGCTTTTTTCCAAATAGCAGATTTTTATTCTAGCTATCTCTAACCTCGTAGAAAATTCGGATTTGCAAAATATATGTCGTAAGCGATCGAACTTAACCTAAACAGTTCGATAGAATACTGACTTTCTAACTAGAAAAACCAACAAAATATGTCGCAAGTCTCGCTTAGCATGAGTTTCATCTTATTTTTTAATACGCATCGTTTCATCGAGTTTTTAATAATTTCGAGTCTGTATTCGTTAGGTTGCATTGTCAAAAAACAATCGATTACTTGTAAATTGTAAATAAACAATAACAAGGAGAAAAACATTATACACAATTGCTGTTATTGATTGGGCGTCTTATATATTAAACCGATTTTGACGCCGGCTGTTAATGGCGTGTATGCTATCGAAATTTTATGTTCGTATAAGAATAAAAAAATTATATCCACTTTTCCGATAATATTGCACAAATCGAATTTAACTGAACAGTATTATATCAGCAATTGCATTAAAGTACATGTGAAAATTATAAAAAGGAACATTAAATTTCCAAATTCTGTACAACGCATGACTACAAGCGCATGCGCGATGTGCGTTTACATACCATTTTCCGGTTTGAGTACGTTTCCTTTTCTTTCGAAACATCCAAGATGGTAGGTAGAACCGCGATTGAAAATATGCTTATTTCATCTAAAATTACCGCTGCAATCCTTCGACAATGCTATTTACAGTGTTTAGATTCGAAGTGTGCATATTATTGTCTGAAAAGTGAATGCAATATTTAATAATTTCGCTGAACATCGGTAAATGTTGTCTCAGTGAGAACATAACCTCGATAAATGACAGAAAGCACATATGATCTTTTAATCTTCACTATTAGAATGTGTGATAAGTGGTTCGATCGAGATGAAATAAACGAAAGAATAAGAATATACAGCTATTTCGAAATGTCTAGTCGAATTGTTGTTTTTGTAAGGTAATCAATTTTCTACATCAGTGTGATTGATATATTTTCGTGTTTTCAGGTGAACGTACCGAAACAGAGACGTACCTTTTGCAAGAAATGCAAGGTACACAAGCCACACAAAGTGACACAGTACAAAAAGAGCAAGGAAAGGCACGCTTCTCAAGGAAGAAGACGTTACGACCGTAAGCAGCAAGGTTTCGGTGGACAAACCAAACCTATCTTCAGGAAGAAGGTAAGCATTGATATTTGCAATTACGTTTCATACGAATAATCCTATGTATGCGTTTCTCGTAGGCAAAAACCACAAAGAAAATTGTACTGAGAATGGAATGCACAGAATGCAAATATAGGAAACAGATTCCCCTGAAGAGGTGCAAGCACTTCGAGTTGGGAGGTGATAAGAAGCGAAAGGTAAGCGTCCCGTGGAAGATACCTGTAGACGAAATCATCGTAGGAATCGAACGATTACTTAACATAATATTTAATGTTTTTCAGGGTCAAATGATCCAGTTCTAGGGCGAAGTTATATACATTGACTTTCTGTATGTATTTAATAAGAAATTAAATAAATCTTTTGGAATTTGTATAGTTTATTTTATTAATCGTCTTATAATGCAAAAATATTTCTCACGCTTAACACCTGAATACAACTAATCGTTTAATCTCCTCCTTTCTCACCATTATTTGTAGACTTCGGCTTAGAAACTATTTGCTGGGGGTGACTGTCAAGATAAAAAATAAGCAGCATTTCAACACACCGGACCATAATTAACAAGATTAGAAATTATTTAAACGTCGGATCAGAGACATTGAAATTATCATTAACTATCTCCTACTTGTAGAAACTTTGTTACACCTTAATGTCTACGGTAGATGCGATCTGTAGTATTATTACATAGAATTGTAAGCTATAGCTTGAATGATTATGTTCTAAGTCAAGTTAATGTGAACTTACTCCAATATAGACGAGTCCAATCCTTCTTGTTCCATCTTTAACTTAACTGCTCCTTTCGGCACACCGACGTGCACCATTTTAAAATACTTTTCGTACCGGGGATCTTTATTTACAGGTTGTTCTTTGGTTTCTGTATGTTTAGGCTCATCTTCTGTAGTGGTATCTGGTTCATCTAGTGCTGGTGTACTCTTTTCCTCTTGTGCACTGTCATTAATTTCTACAGGAGCCTTCACAGCCTCTTGATTCTGTTCCGGACTAGGTACAGACGACAACTATAAAACATATACATAGATTACTTATAACTGTAGGAATTATGAGCGTTCTAAATCATACTTGGCAATTGTACTCGACAACTCCTACATACCCAAGATTCTAAAATCTCTAAAGATGCTTCTATTCTTTGTAATTTATTTTCAAATTCGAATAATCTCTCTTCGCAGGACAGTGCGAATTTATTAAGGAACGTGACAGTGTGCGCGATGAAATGATTAATAAATGATATAGTCCTTTTCTGGTTAATTGGCGGAACCTAAGGTAAACCAAAGAGAAATCTAATTGAAATGTAGAATGATTTTATCGTGCGATAGCATTGTAAAAGCGAGATAAGAAAAAACAAAAAAAGAAAAAGGTCGAAGACGAATATTTGCACCTTCGTGTAATCGATAGTCGGCTCGATTATCGGAATTTTATAATCATTCATTGTATTTTTCAGATGTTATTTCCTGTGTTTATTATCCAACTGTCAAACGTCATAAACTTTCGACGCATCGCTCGCACAGATCATGTAGAACTCATGCTAGCATGGTGTACGGATATACCGCAATTTCTCCACTATAGAAGGTACACGTATTCCTTTCTGAAACACTCTGCAGATAACATATGAATGGCGGGGCGTTTGAATTTCTGTTACATCACAAATCATTTACAAGCTTACGAATCACAAGCTTCGGATCAGAAATAGTATATGAACGTACGATGTTTTCAAATTCAGACTCTCTTGTGATCTCAATCTATCGGTGCTTATCACGATACGACAGAAATTTATCAAGTCCGAATGAAATTCTATTTCTATAGCTTTCATTTCGAATTTGTTTGGTATATACAAATAATAACGATAAAAGACTAAAAGCGACAGCATCGTTGAAACGGGACGCTCAGCGTTAATGCATTAACAATTTCCTATAATTGAATTCCCATTGATAACTTATCAGTAATAATGTGATATTAATAATATTTTATAAATTATTTCTATTTCATTGTTAATCCGTTTACAGTGTATAAGCAGACGATTTTCTATGTACGAATGTATTTTGTGTTCTATGTTTTGGGTGATTTAGACGATTAGCGATTGAAAAGTAAAAATTATTTGCTGTAAGTCGATAAAGCAGAATATGCGCTGACAGCGTGAATGAGAACTTTTTCGTGGTTGTACAAGTTGGTCTTATAGGTTGGATGTGGGTCTAATAAACGCGACCGTTCTGTTGTCAGTGAGAGAACTGTATGGAGATTACAAAGAAAACGAATATTTTTTGAAGAATGGAGTTACCACCTGACCTGGAAACCGTCTACCAGGCCGTGTATTCTTTGTACAATTATTCGGATCCGTCGAAAACATCGCAATGGTTGGACGAATTACAAAAATCGGTGAGCTACTTGTTAGCGGTCTTTCATCGACTCTAGCCAACTATTTTCTATTCCTATATGTTTTGCAATGATTATGTCCCGTTACCGCGATGATCGTACGATCATCGTCGAACCTGTATCCGAACAACCACTTAAAAGTACAATTGTAAAATAAGAACAGACCAAGTAGTTTCTAACCTTACATACCGTATATTCGTATTTCCTCGTTTGAATTCTCGTGTAAGAAATAATAACGGTTTCACTCGCGTTTTATTTCAGGTTTTTGCATGGAAAATAGCGAACGAGATGTTGGTGCAGAAACGAGACGTACACTCTTGTTATTTCGCTGCACAGACGATGCGTACTAAGATACAACTGTGTTTTCAAGAGCTACCCGCAGAGGCCCATGTGGCTCTCAGAGATTCTTTAATGAATCACATATCGCAAACCAATGAAAACACGAATCTGGCCATTGTCACACAGGTTTATAGATTTCTTATCGATGTTTTACATTGCGACCTCTCTGTTCCGTTGTGTCATTACAATTATAATTACAGTTATGTTTGGCACTGGCTGATCTTGCGCTACAAATGTCCTCGTGGCAGAAACCAGTTGTAGATTTAATCAACAGATTCGGAGGATCGACTAGTAATTTATGGCCATTGCTCGAAGTAATGACAGTATTACCGGAAGAAGTTAATTCAAGATCTCTTAGGTATTAGACTGTCCTAGCTGGAACTGTGATACACGGGGTCCCATGAAAATCACAGACACAGGTTTCACCGATTCCAGATTTCACCGACAATAACTTTGGTCACGAATTTAGTCGACGACAGTATTATCTGATAGTAACATCGTCTCTAAAGATAGTGCTGACATTTTTTTTGTTAACTATTCTGCACTCACACTTTTAATTTTATATAAACATATAATTAGACTGCAAATGTTTATGCATTTATGGCTTCTGAAAGTTTCCAAAAAATGGTAGAATATAAAAATTCCACAGAATTTAGTACGATTTTTATTTATTTCAGAACTAAAAAGTCTGCTACCACCGAAGATAACATTTTACATGATTCCAATTTCTTAAGATTTGCCTACAAAAATTGAGAATTGCATAAACAACTGCAGTCTAGATATAATTATTACACTATAGAAATTGTTGTCAAACGATGTTAATATCGAATAATACTGTCGTCGACTAAAGTCGTTGTTGGTCAAATCTGGAGTCCGTGAAATATTGTCGGTGATTTTCATGGGACCCGATACATGCTAAATTAATTTCTAATTCTTTGCGTGATTTCAATTCAATTGTACAGACTAGGAGCCAATCGCAGACAACATATATTACAAGAGCTCAATGCAAGCGCGGACACAGTGACCGAATTTTTTGTGAGTAGTATGAAATGGATGAAATAGTTTGATATTATCGCACGTTAATTTGTATTCAATTTTTAGAAAATGTGTTTAAAAAATGGTGGAGACAGCATACACATTCGAGCTACAATTCTCAGATGTTTTACAAGTTGGATCGCGGTGCATGCTATTCCTCTTGTACCAACGAGCGATGTTATTGTATATACGCTTCAAGTAAGTTATCTCGTTAATTGTAAATTGAAATGTGACTTTCCCAAATTTAATGTCCACTCGATCTCCAGATACTTGGGAATCATATGACTGTGTCTCCTCTACATGAAGCAGCTGCGGATTGCATATGCGTGATTTTACAAGTCCTAGAAGAAGATAGTAATAGCAACCGTGATAATAATAGCGAATCAACTATACAATTGCAACAACTGCAACTATGGCTTTTTACTAGTGTAATAGCATTGGAACAACCTTACCATTTATCCGTTGCATGCGAGGATATGGACAAGTAAGCAATTCTTACTACTTTTATCGGATCAGTAAGCGTAGCTTCTCCAAGTGTTTGATAAACATGTTTTTATTAATTATGAAAATTCATTTAGGTCGGTAAATTATTGCCGAATTTTTACGGAATTAGCAGAAACGTTTTTAGAAACCATGATAAACGGCTGTGTCGGAGGGAAGCAGCATTATGCGATTAAAATCCTAGATCTTGTTTTAGTGTGCGTCGGCCACCACGACTACGAGGTATTTGCACTACTTTAAAGGGCTAGACTCGTTTCGTTTTTCAGCAGTCAAAAGCGCTAGATAAAAGATCAATCTAGGCCGCGATTGCCCTCAAAAGTCCTATTTTTACGTTTACGAGACGTAATTTATGAAAATAGCTACATGCGCAGCTGTATGCTTCCGAATAATGCAAATTACGCCTCGTAATCGTAAAAATAGGATTTTTGAGGACAATCGCGGCCTAGATTGATCTTTTATCTAGCGCTTTTGACTACTGAAAAACCCCATCTTTGAATTATGGAGAAATGAGAAGATCCTACACCCTTGCAATCCTGGAAACGAGTCTACTCCCTCAAATGAAATTCTCTCCGCTCTCGATTTTTGACGAAAATTTCTCTTTATATCAGGTGGCGCAAATAACATTTAATCTGTGGTATCGCTTGTCCGAAATTCTTTATCAAAGAAACAGCGATGACCTGAACGCTGTATTTCGACCTCACATCGAGAGATTAATCGGTGCTCTCTGTAGGCACTGTCAGATGGAACCGGACCATGTCAGTAATCAGTATTTATGTAGATTAATTCTGTTCGTCTCCTGACATTACAATGTATAAATTTCGTTCGATAGCTGGGTCTAGTAGAGGAAGGCGCTGGCGGGGAAGAATTCGCCGATTTCAGAAATCGCGTGTCCGAGCTGATAAAAGATGTCGTCTTCGTTGTTGGAAGCAGTCACTGTTTTCGACAAATGTTTTCTTCTCTAACGGGTGGCCCAAGTCCGCAAGGACAACCTAATCACGTACCAACGTGGGACTCTACAGAAGCTGCATTGTTCGTGATGCAAGCCGTTGCAAAAAATATTTTACCGTGAGTCTCTTCGGGTGTTCGATAAGGAACAAGTGTCGCCCTCGCGTTTCACCAAGATGTTCTATTTGCAGAAAAGAAAACGATGTAGTTCCAAAAGTGGTAGAAGCAATCTTAAATTTACCCGAGAACACACACATAGCTGTACGCCATACGAGTATTCTTTTATTAGGAGAACTCTGTGAATGGATAGATAATCATCCGCAATCCCTAGGTAAACTTTCCTATCGTTGTAGTGATTGATGCAACACTGACAACCTTTTAAATCGTTCTAGAACCTGTTTTAAATTTCCTCCTGACCTGCCTAAGTCAAAAAGGTTTAGGAAGCGCGGCCTGCGGTGCATTATTGAGTATATGTACAGCTTGTCCTTTGCACATGGCCTCGCATTTTCCAGGATTGTTGCAAATCGCACGTTCCCTCGACAGTTTCGCCATCAGCAATGATGCAGCCATCGGTTTACTGAAGGGTAAGACTATACACATTATTCCGACGAAAGGAAATTACCGAGAGGAACATTTTTTGATACATTTTATTCTGCAATAGGCGTAGCAATAATCATGTCTAGCTTACCGCGCGACGAAATTACTCAAGCAATGAAAGAATTATGTTGGTTCCAAGCTAGGCCGCTCTGCGAAATCATGGAACGTAGAATTCCAATTGAAATAGGAACAAAGACTGATCCTTTGATATGGCTAGATAGATTAGCTGTTATATTTAGGCATACTGACCTTCGAATCGATGACCCTAACGAACCTCATCCTTGTCAGAGCGCCGTTACCGAAGTAGGTCTTGGAAACGTAACATTAACAAATTAATATCGCCCGTTAACGAGGGATCTGAATGTTCCTCATTGTTTATATGTTTTATCGATGACAGATGTGGCCGATACTGTCGAATGTATGTACAACATATCAACAGGATGCGAAAGTGATCGAAAGATGCTGTCGTTGTTTGAGATTTGCAGTGCGTTGCGTAGGGAAACATTCCGCCCACCTTCTCGAACCGCTCGTCAAACAGGTCCGTAACCGTACTATTAGATTATTGCGTAACTCCCTGCCCAATTTTCATAGCTGTCGCAAACTGTACTGTGCACGGCGAAGTGTAAACAAAAAAATAATTATATAGTCACCATTCATTTCTAATTGTAGAAATTGAATTTTATTTTCAAATCAGACTGCGGATCTTTATGCAAAATAAAAATGTTGAGCAGCGATTGTGGGCAGCAGGTGTTAAATACAAATGCCATGTTTAAATTTTTCTAATTTTTCACTGTTTTATATGTCACCTAGCCAATTTCTTCGTAAACGCATAAAAATCCGCAGTCTACCAATCATTGTAACGCAGTTCTCCATTTCATCGGGCTGTATAAACTTTCAGATCGTGCAATTATACTCGGCGCATCAGCACAGCTGTTTTTTATACCTCGGTTCAATATTAGTTGACGAATACGCCATCGATCCGGAATGCGTTTCCGGTTTGTTGGCGATGCTAGAAGCATTTATCGGGCCTACCTTTAATCTCCTCCAAGAACAGGACGGATTGAAGAACCATCCAGACACGGTGGACGACCTTTTTAGATTGTGCGCCAGGTGCGAAACCCGCTGCATTATTCTACACCAGATTAAGAAAACAGTAATAGCCCTTAGGGTCTTGTCGTTGAATAAATACGATTTCTCGTCAACAGGTTCTTACAAAGGGCTCCCATTCCCTTCTTGCACTCGGCTATAATAGGTAGTATAATCGACTGTGCCTTAATGGCCTGCAGTTTAGATCATAGGGACGCAAATGTCTCGGTGATGAAATTCTTTTACGACCTTTTCCATTGCGGCCGTAACAATGAGGTAATGTATCGAGATTAACGCTATTGAATTTTGTTATCGTATAAACATCGATTTTCTCATTGTTCTACTTCAGAGCCGAAGCGACTATTCGATGCGAAGAGAATTGGTGCAACGTATATTGCGAGAAAAAGGACAAACTTTAGTTATGAGACTGTTGCATGCGTCGGTATTCTCGTTGTCTTCTTACATGCTGTCAGACGTGGCGGACGTCTTCGTTGAATTGTCCCTATCTAATAGAGAGGTAAGACAACGATAGATTTCGATTAGAACTATAGTGGCAGTGATCTCTCCTTTAACGAGGATCATTTTTCCTGTTTAGTTGCTGTCGAAGTGTCTAGAAGAAGCCATCAAAACGATGCCGTCGCAAAACGCGGGCGGTTCTCCCACGGCTCAACCAGAGCAACTATTTGATTTTCATAGTACGGTTACAAGGTACAGTAACAAATTCTGGTGTACGAATGCGTGTATATAAACTAAACATGCACATATACGTAAATAGAATAAATGTCGATGTCGTTTTGCAGGGCGGAAACAGCAAAGTCCGTGAATGTGGCCTTACGAAATTTTGCACGTTTATATCGTTGATATATTTTAGCGTAAATCTGATGAAGAACATTGAAATTAAGAGAACAGCGAAGATCTTCCAGGATCCTTGATTTAGGCAACACGCTCGAAACGTGTTTAATAAAACAAGATTATCGTAAAATGGTGAGTTGATGCTGTATAAACGTATGTTTGACAGAAATTTTAAATACCTTTTACTCGTTTACTATCTACACATTCCTTTGCAAAGTATGTATAAAAAAACAAACAACAATAATAAAGATAAGCTTATTTTTCTTCTTATAAAATGTAAAATAAAATAAATCGAATTCACAATAAAAAAACGTTCGATTTTTTATTGTGAACTTTCTCTTCTTTTTACCATATATATCATTATATATAGACCGAATAATTTCTTAGTAGGCTCTGCATACCTTTGGACGAACTGTATTAAGTTTTGTGTATAGATTCGTCGCGTCTTTGTTCCCACATTGTCGCTGACATACATACGATACCCACACATAGAAAATGATAGCTGGATTGCCTACTGCGTTAGGTATACGTCTAGTCAACCGCTTGAGGATAGTTAATACTTTGCAGATAACGTGCAGGTAGTAAACATTGGGAAATCGGAACCGATTATACCACGTTTTTTTTATGCTTTCTGTTTTATTTGAACGGAGTATTATGCAATTATTTTCGGCGAAACGACCGTGAACACGTTGATTCGATCCGATTGGTCGTCATCTTCGAATAAAACGCACCTAGATTTCCGCAAGAATTATAATTAAGCTTTTACGACTCCAACTGTCCTGTCGCAAGTTATCACTTTCGGTCGTTATAGTTTATTTGATTTTATAACCGGAATACCTACAACCGAATGCAAACGATTTATGTAAACACTTTGAATGACGGACGTGCGATCTGTACGAATTTCAATTGACATGAAATATAGAGCTTGTTCGCAGTTGTGTACCTCCTTCGTGTGGCTTGCTGGAATTATAAAATAATTTTATAACGAGCCGGATCATATGCTTGAGGTGTTACAGTTTACAGGATGTGATACGTTACGTTTATATTGCGAGACAGACTGTACGTGTGTCGTGTTTCTGCTATACGAATTGCATACTCAAAAAAGTGAACTCCTTAACAGACCTAAATGTCGTTAAGTCGTAAGTTGACTCATGCTCGGATGTCGGAACAATATTTTGACAACGGAGCTATATCATAGTATACATATACATAAACATACATGTTAACGGTTCGAGCGTACTATAGGGGACTCCGACGTAGCCACGGGAAGACGAGTTCACCGAACAAAAATTCATTGGGATACGGAATATAAACCAAACAAACGATACAAACACACGCTCATTTTACACGATAGCGAACTTTTATTGTACAAATAGTATACGTATGAGAGAGCGTGTAATGTTTTACAGTGCGTTTGTGTACAGATGATGTATTGACAATTGAGAGAGTAAGCATTACGATTGGTAAGGATTTTAACTGTAAGGTTGAGAATGATTAAACTGTACGAATACTTCGACGAGTAGCATTAATTTTAGCATTTACGCTAATGTTTTGCTTTATAACGACAAATTTACGTATTTCGAATAAAACGATATTTTTTACTTAAAACAAACCACCGAATCTTTCATCGTCCGAGCAGCGTACGCTGCTACTTTCACGTTTACGTTTACATTTGGTAAGGCTTCCATGAAAATCACCGACACGGTTTTCAACAACGTCTTCAACCGACGACGATTTCAGTCGACGACAGTACTATCCGATAGTAACATCGTTTCTAAAGATTTCTTTAACTATTCTGCACTTTTACTTTTGTATAAAAATGTTCAGAAAAGGTTAGGATATAAAATTCGATAGAATCTTGTACAATTTCCATTTGTTTTGGATCTACGAAGGCTGTTTCCATGAAAAATATGATTTTATTTGATTTTTCTCAAAATTTGTCTACATAAATTGTAACATCCGCAGTCTAATTATTATAATACAAGAAGTTAGATGCAGTTGGTTTGTCGTCGCCTAAAGTCGTCGGTCAAAATCGTTTTTATTGCCGGTGAAAACTGTGTCGGTGATTATCATGGGACCCGTTTACTAAAGCGTTTAGAATTTCAGAATCCCTGCAGGAATCTAAACGAGCTCGGGGGTCGCTAGTATAATTCTCGGCGCACGTTCTGCAGGTAAGAAACGCCGGGACAGAGGCCTAACGGTCGCTAACGACGGTCATCGATCGTTTCGTGCGATAAAGGGCGTTTCTTACAGGAAACCGACTCTGCGCCTACGGGAAAGAAAAGATCGTCGCGAACAGCTGTACGACGAATCGTTAAGCGACCCAACCGCACGTAACATTCGGGTACAAGGTGAATCCGGAAATATTTGGGTCGTTGAGAAGCCAGCAGGTGCCGGATTTTCAGTTTTTAATCTTAATCGCGCCTCCTCGCTGCGTGACCATCATACACGTATTATTCCGAATAAATTGCAATATTTTAATATCATTACATTTCGACGCAGGTTCACCCGAAACTCGCCGCAAGTCTCGCCGTCCTTTTCTACCGGCACCGATCGCGATTTTCCCGGGAAGATTAACGGATTGATGACTGGAATGAAAATAAGGCTGCAAGCGTTGAAATGAAAAATTCCAGGGAGTCCGTGTAAAACATGGAAGATCGTCTTGCGACCAGCTCAAAACTTGTAACCAATCGTCAGGGGACTTTCAGCCTCGTGTGATTGGATTTGAGATTTCCTTGATACTTTATATCCTCCAAAGTTGTTCCAACTAACAATTTAACCCTTGCGTAGTCGACCGGGTACCCATTTCCTGTATATCTTTCAACAATTTGTTGATGTTCCTAAAGAATGTCCATTCTTTACTCGCTAATATATTAATTTATAGTCTTGCAATGTGAGTTTGTGCAAACACGTTATATTTAACGTTATTATCTATACACTTTGGTTGACTGCATAAGGCTTAATTGTGTTATGTTATGTTGGCTGGAACGACGTCGGACGATATAAATTGCAAATTCTACAGGCGAGCAGAATTCGATTAAGGAAACCTCATATCCTCCGTTGCTTCAGTCAGCGATGGAATATTTGTGAAAATATCAGTCTTGAATCCTGGTATTTCGTTTTGGCTAGAGGGCGAGCATCGAGGAGCAGGTATCGGTGGCCGACGGTCGCGGCGATATTCTCATGATTCAGGTTCCGATGCCACGTCTTCCCGCGAGACATTGCTAACAATCTCCGGGCTCTGAGTCACTGAACGGTTGCGTTATGAGTCACACACAGTCGAACCTTATTGGCCAAGGAATTGGTTTCTAACAAAGGAATGTTGTTGTAACGCGTAGCCGTGTAAACGCGAGTCGGTCGATGTATTTTCGTGCCGCGTCCGATCCCGGTGTACAATGCCGGGTTCTTCTAAATATTGACGCTCCTGGACGCGTCGCCGTGCCATGCCATGCCATCCCGTGCGATGCCATTCCGGCCGCTATGCATTTTTCGAAGGCGTCGATGCATCAAACGCATTGATCGCGCGACAGGCCACGTCGCGGTAGCGCGTCGCAGCACCGTCGTTATTTCGTTACACGGTCATCCTTGCCATTAATACACCCACGTGCGCCGGCTGCCGATAGAATGATCTCGCATCGGCCGATCATTGACTCGGACCATTAATAACTTTCGTATTATTAACCGACGACCAGCGTTGTCGTTGATCGAGAGACCCGCCGCGGCTACGTCTTCGAGCAATTAGCGTTGCAATATTCACGCGATGCGCTACCGTATGGCAACGGTGCGATTCATTCAGGGGGCATTGCACCTCGCTGTGCGAAACGATTCCTCGTGAGAACGAAGCCAACGGTAGCTGCCTACCGAAAGCCCGAGATTGCGCCTGGCGCATCGACACATTCGCGATTCAACGCTGTCGCGCACTCGAAGACGCATTACGATCGCCTTTTGTCACGTACGATGGAAACAATAATGCATATACATTGCTCGCACTTTCAGAATATCGTGCGACGTGATAGCAACGCGTCTGTACCAACGACAGCAACCAACGTCAGCGTGTTCCTGTTAAAAAGAGGAGTATCGACGCTGCGTGCTGTTAGGGTTGCGGTTGGCGTCGATGCGGTGCTAAGCGGCCAGCCGGGAATTTCGTGCGTTCTTCTACAGTCTTCTCTTTTATCGGCTCCCGCTTCTCGAATCGGAAGCGTCGATCGATCGCGCCGGACAGAGAGGCCGGAGTGTAACCAACAGCCTGTATTCCAGGGAACGGAGTCACCTAAATTTAACCCCGCGGATTTCTATGCTACTGGCGCGTCTCGGAATTGTCTCGGCTGCATACGACTTTAACCTTAAACACCCACACGAACGGCTCGCTCGTGCAGAGGTAGCGGTCGATGGGAACGTCTGTCGAGCAAGCTTGTTCTCGAAGGAGCAGGGGAGTCGCGGCAGTTCTTTTTTTCGCACGGGGATCGCTAATTCGGGGGCACGCAACAACCCCTATCGTCCCGGAGGAAGCCGCCGTAATTGCTAATTATCACCGGGCGAAAAAGTAAAGTGGGGCATCGATAAAGCGAGACGCGGTTCCACCTGCTCGCGCAAGTGCGGACCCGCATGTGCGTCCCGTCAACCCTCGGCCTCGACGTTACTCTTCGCGTGTTCGGAAGTACCCGTAGCGAAGAGGTCCCTGGGACCATAACGATAGGAAATAATAATTTGCGAAATACCGGGAAGGGCGTTGGGGCGGCCTGCACCGGCTCCTCCGAGGGTGCACGGTGTCCCGTGCGATGCGGGCATTTGCTCGTGCACGACGCGGCACGTAACTATCGCTGAACTCACCCTCTCTGATCGACGGCGACGGGCAGCGGCGCGTTGCCGGGCAACCAGACAGTCAGACTGCTGTCTGCCGATCTGCCAGGGGCACGGAAGGCCGCCAGGAGACGAGACGAGACGAGTAGAGTCGAGTCGAGTCGAGACTAGACCAGACCGAGGCAACGGATCAGACGAGGCCAGAAGTAGGGATGGGATCAAGTTCAATAGACATATACTCGCGAATCCGAGTCAATTTCCATGACCAAGTTTCATTCCATGGGTCCCGATTATTGCTGCAACAACGTTTCGATGATTATACTCGTAAAGTATTCATTTTATACAGGGTGTTTCGCAGAGCCGGATTGCAGAAAAAGTCCTGGCTACTATTAACAGATATTTCTGCTATAAAAAGGTCCTTCGTTGTGTTTTGTTTTATTATCATGCAAAACCTAGGGCCCCCAGGTAACATTTGCTACGGGTCCCGCGCTAGCTTAATCCGGCCCTGGTGTTTCGTCTAAAACAGGACACCTAAATATCTCCTCTGTCTATGAAAATACAAAAAATGTTTCTTACGTGATCTAAATGGTTTCAAAAGACGAATCAGATGGAATAATCGGTTTTTATGAATTGTAATTTTTTTAATCGTTTTCTCAAGGTCACTTGTGTTTTTTTTTTACATTGTATACACACATTTTTTGTTGTTGTATGTTATAGCAAACACATTGTTACGCATTCATTCATGTTTAATAGCACGACCTTGAAATGACCGTTAACTCTAAAATTTGCTAATTAATGCAGAACTTAATTTCAGATTACAACGGTAACAGAAATTCGACCATGAACTTGAACTTTTAAATAAACACGTTGTATCATTCCTCTGTGTACATAGAGAGCGAGAGAGATATTTATTTAATAGTTTGCTCGCTGCTAGATTTCTCAGTGTATCGACAAGCGATCCATAATGCGTTATTCGGAACAATAACAATAACCCTTTAAAAGGGTTTAATTTACGGCGAAGCTCGAGAGCGTCTAAGAGAAGCTTTGTTCATTATAAAGAAATGATATTATTCTTTTAAGTTCATGTAGTTTTTATACACTTGTCATGATTTCTGAGAAACAGAGCGTTATTGCTACAAGGGAACACAAAAATTTGACTTTCGTCCACGTAGAATCGAGGAATCGATCACTGTGCAGTCGTATTCAATTTTCAAAGCTTTCCTACAATTTTGAATTTCATCTACTCAATTTTCATATAAATGCATAAAGATTCGCAGTCTACTGATATCGAACCTCGGAAAGAGTACTTACAAGTTTCGATAAGATACTTATAAGTACTTCGAAAGAATCGAATCTTTCATAAGTATCACCCGAATCTTGGAAATCAGAACTGAATACGGTAAAGTCGTGTAGGGAAACTATTTTTTTACGACCGCACCGAAAGTGCAAAGAATGCCGAACGTGGAAAAGGACAACATGTAAACACCAGTGGAAGGGATAGGCGAAGAGACAGCGATATAAGCATAAGATATAAAACAAGATATAAGCATAAGATATAGCAAGATATTCATAAAAGTTTCGAACCTGTTCGACCAAGATTCAAATGTGTAAAGTCGAGATTACTGTCCAACAGCCATATTTTTGGCGGACAGTAATCCTGGTGTTGCGAGCGTATTTTTGTTACTTCAAAGGAGAGTCCGAACATAGAGAAGGTCAGAATAAAATTCAAAGGAGAAGCCGAACATAGAGAAGGACAGAATGAGTGTCTCTTTCTTTCCCACACGCTGTCCTTCCTTGCGACCGAAATTTGAATCGCCGATTTAACCGCTAAATACAATTGGAATAATATCGTGTTTGGTCTTACATTAATCAGAAAAATGCCAGAAATACGATAGCGAAATTTCATGCAAAAATATCATGAAAATTAAGAAAGTTGAACATTTCGGTTGATTCGAGTCAACGCGTGGTGTTTACACATGTGGAATGAGCAGGCACTGGACTTAGAACCCGGTGTCGACTCGGGACAGTAAACCCGACTTTACCGTATACAGTGAACAGCAAACATACAGCAAACCAGTATAACTTTGTTACGATAGGACCAAACGACCTGACTTTCTTTGAGCAATTAGAAGAATCGATTGACCAATCGACACGCAGAAAAGATTTTGAAAAAATTCCAAATGCTAAGAATTACATGAGAAAGTGAAAGAGGCATCGTTTGTAACTTTTTAATTAGAGCCCGTAATGAAAATTTTAAATATGGTTTTCGTAGACTACCCGTTTACTGTACTATTTCTATTAATCAAAGTATTTACAGAGAGTTTCAGTTTAATCAATCAAAGTATGAACCTGTTTGCGAGGTGCTTGATCACATCCTAGCAGAGGAGAGCCTCACGCAACTCTAGCCAGAAGAGAGTAGAGAGTAGACGACCGCCGTCAGACAGAGATGGCAACTCGAGGAACGCGTGCCGACGAACTTGCCAGAGCAAGAAAGCTGGAAGATAGAGCCAGAGGGAGAGAAAGAGGGATCGAGGACCTGGTGTAAGCCAGGTGTAGAGGGAGTAAGGTCGTCGTTGGAGGGGTAACCCAGACCATTTGACCGTAGGACGAGAACGAAAGCTCGCTGGATGGAGAAGGGTGGAACGATCGGCGCGGCACGGCGGGTAGAGCAGAAAAGTTGCGGGTGTTCCTGGCGTCGGCGTCGGCGTCGTTACAGTGGGGGATCGCTGGCACGATGCTGCATCGAAGGGACAGAGGAAAGTCCGCCGAGAGGCGTCGGGGGCGGCCGAGAGCTAGACGAGTCGAGTCGAGGTCAGTTATCCGCCACGCCCGACGCCGACACCGTCGTCCCGGCGCACCGCATTGCATTTTCGGCGCCACTGCTGCCGCGCTGCGTATCACTGCATTGCCAATCTTCCCCTACCCTCTCTCTCCCCTCTCTCGCCCTTTACCCCGTTCCACTATCGAACCCTTGTCTCCTCTTCTTCTCGTTCCACGGTTCTTTCAACGATCTTACTCTCCGTCTAATCTCCTTCTCTTTCTCCAGAACATGGACACCGTTCCTGCTCGTCAACGCTGACAGCCATTTCGAGATTTCCGCTCTCACCGCTGATCTCTGGATCTCTAGATCGGCCGACGCCGGTCCGTTCCGAAGGGAATCTTCATTCTTGCCAGCAGCAGAGAAATACACCGGGCACGAATCCTTGTTTCTAAAGGGTCTCTCAACGAGAGACACTCACCGCCTTGATTTAAAGTACATTCGATCTGGCATTATACGTGAAGTACAATATCTAGTGGATATTGCTAGTGGTAATAGCTAGTGGAGCGGGTAAGACAAACCCAATTTGAACATTTGAGAAATCCAAGATCTCGCGACTTGACGCCGTTAAATTTTTCTTCAGGGGCCATGTTAACCCTTTGCACTCGGAGCTATTTCAACTGGAAAATCAAACATTTCTTCCGATCTGGAATATTTCCATCATGTATGATTTTTTAAATTTGGTGGATATGAAATTGATGTAATACCTCGTACAGTACTTAACACATGGGTGTGATACAGTTGGACTGACGAAAGAATGTAGTAGAACAGGATGAGCGATCATTCAATATGAGCCTCGGTAACCTAAGTAGTTATTTTCATAGTTTCTCATTACCAGATCTTATTATTCCCATGCCGTTTATCTTCAATATCATAGTTATTCTGTGGCTCATATTTCTAACATGGAGGTTAGCAAATCTCGGGTACAAAGGTGTAGCATCAGGAGTAGCTATGTCTTTATTGCCTGACTCTCTTGTCAAACACCAAAGCATAACCTCATACAATTAGTTAAATGTTGAGTAATTGATTAGACACCGATCTAATAATGTAAAGAATATTTGAAATAATAGTACAGCAAAATTATAAATGGCGCCACAGAGGCGTCACTCGAGTGCTAAGAGTTAAGCCTCTCGTTTATTCCAATAAACCAGAAACTGTTGATGATCTCGAAGCAAACATAATTCGAAAATTAAGAAGAAAATTGGTTTTGTCGTATTCTCTCCATCAAACGCAATCGTGGCGGTTATTCATACGATTCTGTATTTCATGTATGTATTTTTCGTTTTATTTCAATTCAAGCGTTCTTATCGAAAGACTCTTTTAGACGACTCCTGTTGTCAGAGTTCCCTGTCTGAGTTTCCTCACTGTCTAATTTAACAGACAGGCCTTGCTCGGCCGCACTCGAACTGGCTCGATTGAGAAAACGATGCCCGTTGCCCCTAGACGAGGAACACAAGAGTCCTCGCGGATCTCCGCCGCGGGAGCTCGAGCGCACCGATCCCACAGCTGGGTATCCTTCAGCGTGTCGCGTCTGGCCGCAAGCAAACACGCACGGAACGGCTCGAGTGTTCGCGAAACGCTTACTCGGCCGTCTCGCGGTTGTCTGGCCGGTCGGGCTTTGCCAGGGTCGTTCCGAAGAGCGAGCACCGTGACGATCGTTTCGCGTTGCACTCGAGCCTGAAAGAAGCGGCGTTAATAAGATAAGTACGTCGCTCGCTATCGTCTTTGGGGCCTGGCCAGCGTTTCAGCATTCTTCCGGAACGACGAGATAAAAAAAGAAAGACCGAACACAGAGAGACCGGCTAATTGCCCCAGGCGTAATAACCAGTAGCGGGAGTCGCTTAAACTTTTACACGAATAATTAGCGTTGCGTCGCGGCCGTGAATACCCGGAGGAATCGCGCCGTCTCCCCGATGTTACAGCCTTCCAATAAAGGCAAGAATCCTGCGGTTTTGCTCGGGTCTCCGGATTACACCTGAAACGAGCGCGTCGCCGAGGTTGCGGTCGTGCCGGATGCGATTTTCGTGGGACGCGTGCATCGATGCACGTTTCGATGCGTTTCCGATGCGGTTGCATTTGCCGTAACGGACGAGACCATCGGGAGACAAAGAAGAGTCCTACCCTAATTGGGGAGCGTCCAGAGGGACAAACGTAGGTGGAGACGGTCAGTCGGTTCGTGGAAGGGAGACTTAACTGTTGGGATGGGATCAAGTTCAATGTATACTCACGAATCCGAGACGATTTCAATAATCAAGTTTCGATTCATGGGTTTTGATAACGTCGATAATGCTTCAATGATTATTAGATTGTGGATCTTTATGCATTTACAGCAAATTTGATTATCCAGTGCCGGATAAAATGACAGGAAATTTGATGTATTTGTATATTTCGTATAACGCAATAGGATATACAGCAGCGGACAAAAGTTTAAGACGCCCTAAAAAAGACGATAACTGTTTTAATATTGTACTATACGAATTAAATTAGTTTACTGCAGGATGTGAAAAGAAATTTTTTCAACAAATTGCAATTGATCGAAATTGTAGAAAAAAAATAGTAGAAGTTGCATTTTCAACTTTTTTATGAGGGTCTATATTGGAAATTTAAAGAATACGTTTTGTCGATCTGTGTCAATTACATGCACTGCGAAAGTTTCATCGAAATCGGTTGATTCGGGAAAAAACGACTGGCATCGAAAGATGTAAGAATTCTTAGATTTATTCCAGTTAGAGGTCGAAAATCGTTAAAATCTGCAATTATTACCGTCTTTAAACGTTTGTAGCTCATTGCAACGTCGACCGATTTTGACGAAATTTTCAGAATATATTTAATTGACAAGAAGTTTTTTTAATTGAAACGTATTTTTTAAATTTTCAATATAGGCTTACATAGAAAGGTTGAAAATGCAACTTTCTAGTATGTTTCAACAATTCTGAAAAAATTTCTTTTCGCATCCTGTAGTAAACTAATTTCTCTAGCTTCCCAAAAAAAATTCAAATCGTATAGTACAATATTAAAATAGTTATCGTCTCTTTTAAAGCGTACTTAAACTTATGTTCGCCCCACTGTAATTCCGATGATATTTACTTCGTAATGAACGATGAATTATATCATATTAAGCATCATTTTGATTAGCAAAAAGCCACGAATATGTTCGTCAAAGTCCCATAAAAATTCAGAAAAACAAAGCGGTTTTGTTATTGAATTAGTTGTCATGTTTACACTACTGTACAAACTTGCAATTCTATATGGATACTTTGAAGGACATATCTAATATACAGGACATCAAATGTCTTATCATTTTGTCCGGCGCTGTATATGATTTCTCATCTATTAAAATTATGGAGGGAAGAAATAACATTCTGTTTGGTTTCTATTCCTTGCAATGTAAGGACGACGCGTCGTCCGTGGGCGAGGAATAATAAAAATTATCGGGCCAGACGTCGCAGCGGGGAACTTTCGGCTCTGGGAACGGCTAGTCACCGCTCGAACTTGCCCCCTGCACGCATACTTTCTACGTTTCTCTACTCTCCACGTTCCTTCGGGACTTTCCTTTCTACCTGACGCGAAAACATCGGTCGTCCTTCGAGGACTACCACCGAAGAATGTCCGCAGCAGATCTCGGTAACGCGAACAAATGCTACCCAACGGACGAACAATGAGACCGACTCGCGAAGAATTTCGCTCATTTTTGCCGGGCGTTAATTATAGACGCTCAAGGCCTCCAGACGCGGGGAAATTAACATGCCGCCGCCCCTTCCCGCCTCCTCCACCCCGTGGAGCTTGCGCTAGCGGGAGAAAAATGTATTCGTACGCTACTGCCTCTCGCCGAGCAGGCCGTAGTATTTTTAGTGCAACAACCAACTTCGAAATTACTTTCACCGACTCCTGCGTCGACGAACCTCTCTCGACTCGAAATCGCTCTCGAATTCGCTCGATATCCTTTCTCTCCTGGATCCTCCGGGACGGAAATACGAATTCTCGCGAGCCTCTTCGAGAGCCTCTTGTTTCATTCGCTGCCCCTGTCACGGATAAGTGACCATCACGACCCCGCAGTTTGCTCAACTTCTTATAAAAATTGCTGTACCATTATTAAAAATATTGTTCACATTACAAAATGTGTCGTATCCAATCAGTTACTAAACATTTAGGTATTATATGAGGCATTACACCAATTTCATATCCATAAAATTTCAACGATCATAGGGACTGGAAATATTCTAGGTGTGAAGAAATGTTTAATTTTTGAGTTAAAATAACTCCACAATCTCGAAATTTTAAATTTAACGTTTCAGGCATGAACAAAGTGTCGAACGCTAGCAAATATTTATTTTGTCGAATAAAAATTCGTTTATGTTGCAGTCGTATCAAGTTCCATGTGACCAGCTATATAGAAAATGGAGTGCGAGTAACCGAAGGTTAAATACAGTCGAATTAGTATAGTCATTGTCGCCTAAAGGCATAGTACACAGAATAATATTCGAATGTTTCAGGACTTCCATCTGTGAACTGATAACAATGTCTTTCAAAAGAGGTGTCATTTTTGTAAGGTAAAACATTTCAATCGCTTTCAATGTTCGGTAGGTTTAGTGTTAAGAAAATTATAAAAATTATCATGCAGGAAATATTTTTGGAAGTCGATCCGATTGGACTCTCTGAAATGATATACTATGGCTGCCTCTATCAACTCTAAGGTGACGTTCTCACTAAAAAAATGCAGTATCCTCACAATAACGATTTTAAGAACATTATAAAACTTATAAAATTCTTCAATCTTGCAGAGAAATATTTTTGGAAGTCGATT
>CM052203.1:2128288-2138917 GCA_028455805.1 Lasioglossum figueresi
ATCACTGTAATTGCGAATTTTGACAGAGTCTAACAAATATGAATTCTGGGCGTTTCTTTCTTGATGAAATCTGATTTGATTAGTTTGTAATCGATGTTTAAGCATTAGATTTTTGTAGACAAAGACGTTTTAATCATTGAAATTGCGAATTTTAACAGAGTCTATCAAATATGAATGTTACGCGTTTCTTTTTAGATGAAATCTGATTTGATTCGCTGGAATCGATGTTTAAGCATTAGATTTCTGTGGATAAAGACGTTTTAATCATTGAAATTGCAAATTTTGACAGAGTCTAACAAATATGAATGTTACGCGTTCCTTTTTAAATGAAATCAGATTTGATTCGTTTGTAATTGATATTAAAGCATTTGATTTTTGTGGATAAAGATGTTTTAATCACTGTAATTGCAAATTTGACAGAGTCTATCAAATATGTATGTTACGCGTTTCTTTTTAGATGAAATCTGATTTGATTCGTTTGTAATCGATATTTAAGCATTAGATTTCTGTGGGTAAAAACGTTTTAATCACTGTAATTGAAAATTTGACAGAGTCTAACAAATATGAATGTCGCTCGTTTCTTTTTATGTAAAATCAGATTTGATTCGTTTGTAATCGTTGTTTAAACGCTACATTTTTGTGGATAAAGACGTTTTAATCACCGTAACTGCAAGGAGAATGTTCCGGCAAGTGGTTGAAATGAGACTTTGTTCAACTATATTAACCACAAAAGGTATGAAACAATTCATATACTTTGGTCGGCTACATAAGGGTATAACTTGCCCCCAGATTCAAGTAAATTCAAAGAATAAGGTCGCTCCACTCGGCCACGATGAAATCCTTGAAAATCGTCCGCTGGAAAATAGTCCCACCTTTCGGATCTGGAACAATGTAAATTCGCGGTTATGATCGTCGGATTTTCTCGTTGGAGTTCCTCGAGCGTCTTACTTTGTCGGTAATGGCTGGATGGGATCGGCAATTATCGTGCCGCGATCGCCGCGTTTCATCGGCAAATGAATTCAGTCGCGGGGGTGAATGGGAAGGCAGAGAGAAGGAAAGACAGAGCGCAACGTCTACTCGCTCGTTAATCCCCGCGATCGTAACGGGAACAAAGAGCTCCTTTGTGCAATCGTTTCGAAGATGTAAACTAAAAATCTCGACGACTTTATTGGCTGGTTTATTAACTGACACTCGGCGAAAACCGTTTTGATCCCTCGCGGCTCCGCGGCCCTTTAGACCGGCGTGCCTCCTTTGTGCCAAAGGAGCTTTATATTATTCGCTCATCGTTTATGCTTTCCATTTACGTCGGGTCTCGGGGCCACTTTAAAATCTCGCGAATAATTGGACACGCAATCCTTTGCATATCGTTTATTAACGGCGCTCGAGCCTCGCCCTTGCACGCTATACCGTCTTCGCCGTTTCATCTACTAATTAAGGCATTATACTCGGTTTTTTTTTCATCTTGCTGGGAGACAGAGCTGCCTCTTTCGATTCTTCATCCTTCGACAACGGCTAGGACAGGTGACCGTGACGACGCTGGTCGCTCGCGGTTGCACAAGATCGCGCAATAAACGAGACGAAAGCCCTCGGTGCATGTTCCTGTAGGTGCACTGCGGAGTCCTCGGCGTGTGTTCGAGTGTGGGCGAGACGAGGACCAAAGTCTCCGAGTGTGCGCGCTGCATCGCAACAATTTCCTTGATCGATAGGTTTGGCAATAAGTACGAAGATCTCCCGGTGGGCACGCCGCGGAATTGCACAGGCTCGCGCAAAACTAATTTCGCCCTCTCGAGCCGGCCCTGGCGGTGTTGCGTTCCCGAAGGAAAAACGGTAACAGGACAGAACCGTTGTCCCGAACCAACTCTTCTTGATATCTTCGCTCGCGAAAGGAAGCCACCCAAAAAAAACGACAGAGCTTCCGCTGAGAAGTCCGGGATGAATGGAAACGAGCATTTCCGGGAACGCTCGACCTTGGGAACTTAAGGGAGTAGACTCCTTTTTCCAGGATAATACAAAAATGGGGGTTTTCAGTTGTCAAGAACGCTAGATAAAAGATCGATCTAGGGCGCTATCGCCCTCAAAAGTCCTATTTTTTTCGTTTACGAGACGTAATTTGCATTATTTAGAAGCATACATCTATTCATGTAGCCATTTTCATAGCTACATGCTGGCGAATCATGTAAATTACACCTCGTAAATGAAAAAATAGGACTTTTGAGAACGATAGAGT
The DNA here is from genome assembly GCA_028455805.1 of Lasioglossum figueresi. Classification (NCBI taxonomy): domain Eukaryota; kingdom Metazoa; phylum Arthropoda; class Insecta; order Hymenoptera; family Halictidae; genus Lasioglossum; species Lasioglossum figueresi. The sequence goes on from CM052203.1 coordinate 2,130,516, forward strand.
CTTAGATCGATCTTTTATCTATCGTTTCTGACTACTGAAAACCGCCGTTTTTGTATTGTCGAGAAATGAGAACGCGAATCCTGCACCCTTGCAATCCTAGACACGAGTCTACCGGTTTAAAATAAATGCCTCTGCAACGTCCTGGATGAAAGGTTCTCCAGGGTCCTGTCTCTGGACCTTGCTCTCCGAAATTGCATAAAACCGTCCACTAACGAAGTTAGTATAGAACCATATTCGATTCTTCACGAGGATCGAAGTTATCTCCGATCCATAGAGCCTTCATTTCGCAGTGCAGCAAGTAGCAACGCGATAAATGGGTACGTGTATTCCCGGTTGCTTACGCAAGGGGTTGCCGCGTGGCTCGACCCATCTTTGTTTCTTCCTCGAATATCTAAGAGAACTTCTTATGGCACCTAGAAAATCATTAAAAATTTAGCACTAAATCTGGCACCACCGGTCAACACGATCGATTCCAGATTTTTTATATTTCAAGAATTGTAATGATAAACAATGATTTCTATAGGAAATGTCTGTATCCTAATACAATCATCGTGTAGTACTAAATGATTGCATTGATTGTATTACAATCCTTGTGTACTACTAAACATTATTGTATCGATTGTATTACAATTATTGTGTAGTACTAAATGATTGTATACAATTGTATCAATCATTGTGTAGTACTAAATGATTTTATATAATTGTATCAATCATTGTGTAGTACTAAATGATTTTATACAATTGTATCAATCATTGTGTAGTACTAAATGATTTTATACAATTGTATCAATCATTGTGTAGTACTAAATAATTGTATTGTCTGTATTACAATCATTGTGTGCTACTAAAAATAATTGTATTGACTGTATTACAATCATTGTATGCTACTAAAAGTGATTGTATAGATTGTATTACAATCATTGTGTACTACTAAAAATTATTGTATCGATTGTATTACAATCATTGTGTAGTACTAAAAGTGATTGTATTCATTGTATTACAATCATTGTGTACTACTAAAAATGATTGTATCCTGATACATTCTGTATCCTGATTGCATACAATTGTATTACAATCATTGTGTAGTACTAAATGATTGTATACAATTGTATTAATCATTGTGTAGTACTAAATGATTTTATACAATTGTATCAATCATTGTGTGGTAACTAAATGATTGTATTGTCTGTATTACAATAATTGTGTGCTACTAAAAATAATTATATTGATTGTATTACAATCATTGTATGCTACTAAAAGTGATTGTATCGATTGTATTACAATCATGTTGTACTACTAAAAATGATAGTATCCTAATACAAACTGTATCCTAATTGTATACAATTGGATCTTAATGCAATCAGTATCCTAATTATATACAATTGTACAAATTATTGTGTATTACTAAATGATTGTATCCTAATACAAACATTGTGTACTAATAAATGATTGTATCCTAATGCAACCATTGTGTACTACTAAATGATTGTATTGATTATATTATTACACAATCATCGTATTTCAATCAATAATTGTGTACTGCTAACAATGACTGCATTGATTGTATTACAATAATTGTGTACTACTAACAATGATTGCATTGATTTTATTACAATCATTGAGTACCACAAGGAATGATTGTATAGATTGTATTACAATCATTGTTTACTACTAAAAATGATTGTATAGATTGTATTACAATCATTGTGTACTACTAAAAACGATAGTATCCTAATACAATCTGTATCCCAATGTACACAATTGCAGTCATTATCCTAATTGTATACAATTCTATCAATTATTATGTACTACTAAATGATTCCACCCTAATACAAGCATTATTGTCCTACTAAATGATCGTATTGACAATATCATTACACAATCATTGTATAGTACTAAATAATTGTATACAAATACAACGATTGTACACGACTAAACGATCGCCTATTACGCAAGAAGTCGAAAGAAAATCAATCTCGTCTTTTTACAAGGGAGCATGTACGAGTGACTTTTATGCTCGGTACACACAGTTGCAGAGGTTGCTCGACGTTTAAGTAAGGAGCCTTTAGATTCTGGACGGAAGCGGGCAGGGCAGGTCGTCGAGGAGGTCGAAGAAGGCTGGATTAATTGTAAATTGAAGGAATAAATGGCGGAGCGGCGCGGGTTCGGCGAGGCCTAGCGAGAGACGTCGGCCGCGTCGCGTTCTCGTCGTTTCGCGTCGGTGTGGTTGCCGCGCGCACGGATAAAGGATCGACCGTGGCGATTCCGGACAGGAATTCCCGATGAGATGGGCGGAAAGTACAAAGGTTCGACGCGCTTCGGCGGTTCTCGGTACGGGAGGGCTTCCGGTCGAATTCGGCTAGCTCCGATCGGGCTCGTGCTTGCTCGTCTAGGATCGGGCCGGCCGGTGGGGTCTACATCGTGCAGGACGGGTAGTAGCAGGCGCGCCGCGAGGAGACCGGCAGTTTTGCGCTCCGTGCAACGGCCAATCGGCCAGTTCGTCGCCGGCTGTTCGTGAAAGAGGTATTTTCGCACATCGTTCTTGCGCTCGCTCTCGAATCGGAGGACCTTCCGCTCTCTCGCATCGACATCTCCTACGCTCTTCATCTATTTCGTCCGTTCTACACGGGTCTCGTTCCGTTCATCTTCTCCTCGTGTCCTCTCGTCTTTTGTCTCTCGCTCTCATCCCCAATCGCGTTCCTCCTCCTCTCTCTCTCTCTCTCTCTCTCTTTCTTTCTCTCTCTCTTTCTCTCTCAATCTATCTCCGTCGGTAACATCCGCGTCATTTAATTGTCTCTCACCCAAATCCGATCTTATTCTTTCGTCCCCTCCGCAACGTGTCTCGACCTCGGTCACCGACCGGTGTTCTCCTTCTCTCGCTAGAAACGTATCCCAACCCGGCCCTGGAATTTGTAAGTGCTCTCCTCGTCGTATTCGTAGCCGTATCCATGCCCGTTCGCAAACGGCTGCCACGTATGTTCGCATCTCCGAGCGAAATTGCCCGAGTGTGTTTGGTGACGTGTTAAATACGCGGCCATTTCCACCGGTCTCGAGCGAGACACACAGAGAGAGAGAGTGTGTGTCTGCCAGTGTGTATCTGAGAAAGAGCGAGAATGAGAGTGTGTGTGTGTGAGAGAGAGAGAGAGGGATAGAACAGAGATCGAGTCAGACTAACAGCAATTAAAAGAAAAGAGATACGTAATCTCTTTCGGTTGGTATTCTCGGCGAATGCTCCGAATTCCGCGAATCCGCCGCCGATAGAGGCCGTTATCGTGTCCGGGCCGGGTACGTTCCGCGACGTTCCGATCGTATTAGTAGATCGCGATTCGTCGAGTCACTTTAGTCGTGATCGTTCGCACCGTGGAGAAAGGTCGAGAGCCTCTGCACATCGCATCCTCGGAGTTGTCTCGAATTCTTCTCCTCGTTCAATCTGCAAACGGAATTCGATTGTGAGTAGGTGATTTAAAAAAAAGGGGCCGAGGAAATTTCGTTTTTCCTGGTAAAAAGTTTTTCGCGTGTCAGCAGATGGTGAAGCCCCTGCGTAGTTGGTGAGCTGTATGGACGAGAGCGAATGTGTCTGTGTCTCTCTGTGTGAAAGAGAGATAGAGAGAGAGAGAATGAAAAACGGAGATCAGCAGCCGCTGCCGGTTTCGTAGCAAGCACGCGGGGGTAAAAGTCCGGTCGAAAATAATTTCGAGACGCGGCTACTGTCACGCGTACATTCGTACCGGCTTTATGCTGCATTCCGGTTCGGCTTACGAAACCAGACGGAACGGAACGGAACGGAACGGGACGAAACCATTTTTAATTCGCACTCGAGTGATCATCGGAACGGCTCCGCTCTCTTTCCTCTTGTTTCTTCTTCTTCTTCTTTTTCTTCTACTGTATTTTCGCTTTCTTTCGACGACATCGGACGATTATCTCACGGAGGACAACCGCGGATCGATCGATGTGACGAATCTAACCAAACCGAGGGAAAACGTCACGTAATAGTGCCTGCGCCACCGGCTAACCTCGTTCTTGCTATTCACCGGAAGAGGTAAACACGTGCTCCAAGGACAGACACAGGTAAATTATTCTCTCTGTTTCCTTTTTCTTTTTTCTTTCTTACTCATTTCTGATATTGTTTACGAAATTCTGTGCTGCAAAAACTGTATACAGATCGTCGTAGAGTGGTGCTTGAATATTTTTTGTTGTTGTGTGAATGGTCGCGATGAATAGATTTCGCTCAATTTTAACGCTAAACCTGCCTATCGAAGTCACCGGTTCCAGAGTTTTTATCTTTTTTTTTATTGATATAATAAAAATGATTTCTTAAGAAATGATCAAATCTATCTTGTCATTTTTATAAGGGAACGTGTACCGGTTACTTTTAAGGCTCGGTGGGTTCAGTGTTGAAGACGCATTTGTGTGTTTTTGATTATTAGTAGACTGCGGATTTTTATGCATTTATGACGCATACAAATTTTCAAGAGATGTTAGAATACGATATCGAACAGAATTTGGTGTACGGTTTTTATTAGTTTTGTATCTGCAAAGACCATTGCCACTGGAGATAAGATTTGATTTGATAGCGCTTTCTTGAAATTCGTTTACAAATTTTAAAATTGCATAAGCATCCGCAGTCGAATTATCAGACGGCGGATCTTTATGCGAAATAAAAATTGTCTGCATGAACTGCAACAAACTGGAATGCAATATACATTCATTTTGCTTTTTAATGTGTTTAATACATATAATGAAATTTCTTGTAATGTATTCACCGATTTAAATTATATCTATTCATTTTTGTCATAAAATCCGCTGTCTTAATCCGCCGTATATAATTATTGCGAATTCGAAAAATGGCGATCGACTCGCGGAGAACACGAGTCCCCACTTCGTCGCCAGCTAGTTCATGGTTATTGCTGCAATTACCGGAGCAATCGAATCGTTCGATTTACAATTCTCCGTGAATATTAACCTGTAAATTGTTTGTGTCGAGTGTATTCATCATTGAACCAAAAACTTCCGTGACGAGTATACTCGACGCAAGAAATTAACAAGTAATCGGGAATATTCATGAGAAATCGGACGATTCGATTGGTTCGGTAATTGCAACGACAACCACGAACTAGCTTGCGGCAAGAGAAGAGATTTCATTAGAAAAAAAAACATAGAAAAACGTTCGCCCGGATATTATTTTGCTAAACGATCATGTTCGACACAGCTTAGTCGTTGCTCCCCTTTGCACTCTGCCGAAAAGTTTATCAACTCGTACACGCAACGCTTATCGCCGATTTTACGTAACTTTTGAAATTTCGTTAAAAAAGAGTGAATTTCTCATTGCAGTGCAACCGTGCATGCCATGTCGAACGCAATGGAGTCTAATTCAATTTTATTCGTGACGGGAAAATGTTTATTCGTCCCGGACGTTGATCGCTTTAAACCCGACACGCATATTCTTTTTTTAGAGTCCCGATTTCTGGAATATTCTCTAATCGTTGACGCGACCGTTATGGGAACGGCTGCGGTCAAAAAATTCGTAGATGTCTACGGAATGAAATATTTTCTAGATATAGAAGAGAAAATTTGATCGCATTTTCGACACGTGTCGCACGTCTGTCACAATTACCGATACTCGCTCGCCGGTGAGAAACATATGTCGAGTTATTATACGCATAATCGGTTCAGGCGATATCCAAATAATTATCCTCGTGTCGACACGTTTGACGTCGCACTCCAGCGCGGAAAGCTGTGAACCTGTATAAGGTTAAGTAGGCGAGTGCGTCAGACATCTACATCGTGTCTGTTTCGAACCATTAACCCGTTCGTTTCTCGTTTTTCTCTCAAACTTGACATTTCAACAATTATCGAGGAATTTCCACGGCGGTTCACGGTGACATCTACGTGTCCTGTCGCAAGGCATCCCGGCACTCTACTTATCGACCGGTGCGCGAATAAGATCCTGCAATTATCGATGGAATCTTTGAATTTTTGATTCTCGTTGGCCTCGAGAGTTCCCGGTGTACCCGCATATTCTCGTAGCAGTCGTTTCCAGTTTGAAACGGTTCTGCTCTTAGACGAAATAAACCTGCAGACACGGGCACAGTTAATTTTCCTTGAAGAAAAGATGAACTGAGTTTGTGAAGTCACATTTTCCAAAGATGAACCATTGGCTCACACTTACACAGTACGCGGAAAGAATGGACAGGATAATTTCAAAGAATTTCAAAGAAATAATCGATATATAAAGTATATTTCAGGTATAAATGTTTATTCTCTATATTTGATTAAGGTACTGCAACGAAGTATGAAGTAATAATCGTATTACGTATTAATAATTTTAGAAATCGATATTTGATACCGAAGATTAACAACTTTCGCATATTATGCAGGTTGCAGAATGTTTTATGCATAGAAACCGATCACGTTTACAACATTTTAAGCGTCTGTCTGCCGTGTCAGCCATTTTGAAATTATCTTGTGACGTCACATTTTCACTGATATTTTCTTCGCTGGATTCTCGGGTTTACCTGTGCCGGTTCTATAAGTATATTCGTGAATGTCCGGAAGAACGCCGCATGTCACATAATTTTACTTTAGTTTAAAGTTTCGATCACCGGACTCTGCGGATTTGACGCATTTGTGACAAAAATGGAGAGGCGTAATGTCAAACATTGAAAAGATTTATTACATCATCGTCGACCTATTAAATATAATTCAGGAAGAAAATAAATTTCTACTTCACTCCAATTTATTGCAATCGAAGTACAATATTTCAAGTAAGTAGTTTTTTTGTGCATTTCGAATTTGTTTTCACAACTGTCTTCTGGAAAATACGTAAATCCTGTACTACGAAGCTCAATTCACGCATAAACTGAAATCTTTTGAAATTGTGACATGTCTAAGGTTGCGCTGGAGGAGTTATTGGAAGGATATTGCCGTTTAAAGTGTTGATCACTGACGCCTCGACACGGGACATTTAACATCGGTTAAACTGCATTATTTTTGGAGTCTTTCTACACCGTTTCTCTGGCGAATACGATTTTTCAAATTGCGACATGCGACGTGTTTCCTGAGGACCAGAGAAACGAATCGTAGACACGGTAAAGGGAGCAGTAGTAGTCCCTGGTTGGAATTGAAAGCTAGAAGAGGGCAGGCGACGAGTGGTAGTCAGTCAGTCATGTGGGCTGAGGGAATTCGCCGGTCGTAACGTTCGTTCGGTACCGGGACGGTCTCGTGGTACGTATACCGACCGATGGCCGATGTGTCTGTGCGTATACGCGTGAGTCTCTCTCTTCGAGTGTTTCTCTTTTTCGCTCACTCACTCAAAAAGGCTCTCCCGTACATGTGCGCTGATGTCAACGCCTGGTGGGTCGCCGTGCCCGACGCTGGTTTTATTTAATCACGCTGCTCTGCCCGGCTGCCGGCAGGCCTGTTGCTAGGCACCCTTCTCCCCCTACCTCCTTCCTCCTGTCTCCTTCCATCGAGCGCGGGGCCCTCCGCGACGTGCCCCGCCCCTGTCTGCACCTCCCTCCATCCAGCCGTGTCCCGAACATCGCCGGCTCTCTTCTTCTCCAACCGCGAATACTCGTTTTCTTCCTCCTTCCATCTGTCTATCCATTTCTCTCTCTCTCTTTCTCTCTCTTTCGGATCCTCGCGATCGTTCTCCACGCGAATACGCATCGTGCCTCTTCTCCACGTTCCGTCCATTACCGGATACACCGACGTGTCGCGGTCATCGCGAAATCTTCCTCTACTCCCCTCCACGGCTGTCTGGTTGGCCGGCTGCCGGTGGATTCCCCTTAACCCCTCTCGGCACAGGGTGCTCCACCTTTCGAGGTGCAATCTCGCTATAGGAAATTCAACTAGGGGTTCCAAAGTCTCTGCCTTTCGGGCAGATCGTGTTTCCTTCATTTTCCGATCGGGGCCCCCCCTCGACAAGTGCCCCGATACCCTATAAAGATTTCTCAGGATGCGGCGAGCGCCACCTATTTAACTCGAGGCAGTTTTAATTCGAAAATCATGACATCTTCTTCTTTGCATCGTGCACGTCAACTTGGACCTGTTTTCTCGCACGACAGTTGTGCTTTTTACAGTTTGTAGAATACAGATGAGTTTAATTAGTTTAATCAACTGTTTTTTGGATAATTGTCTGGCAGTTTTTACTGCCGCCTCGGAGACGTTCGAGTGCAAAGAGTTAACACTAGATCTACCGAGGAGGGTCTAAATGATTTGCTTCTGATTTGTTCGTTTGGAAATATTAGAATTATAAATATATGTTTTTCTAAGAAGTTGTAGCGAACTTCTGTATTGAAGTACATACTTAACACTAGGTTTACGGAGGTCTAAATATTACTATTTCACATTAATTTATAAACATAACAAGAATGTGTATATCCAAATTTTTGGCCATTTTT